>JAOTQJ010000096.1:18337934-18356555 GCA_025642045.1 Solanum sejunctum | reverse complement strand
GGGTGGGGGGTAAACTGTAAACGATTACCATAGACAAATAATATTTACACAGAAGGAGCACTCTTAGGACTCCTAACCAAAGTGTTAGTTATCCCTTAGCCTCCAAGAACAGCAAACTAATTACAAATTTTTTGAATTAAACTACTATATTTCCTTGCTTTCCTAGAGCTTTGGACGAGTTGAATCCTCTCTATAATTTCCATCTTGATCTGTGTAATGACATACTCTTTGTGTACGAGTCTTCCTCTGAATTTTTTACAGTTTCTTGCCTTCCAAGTGTGGTCGATCCTTTCCCCCATTATTGTTGCTGTCAATTCTTTTCTGAAGCGTCTCCAATGTCTCTCTTATCCATTTTAAGCATGATAGCACTTGATTTCCTGGAACTCTGCATCCTGACCATCTTTCCAGCTCTTCTTGTACCTTCGTTGTCCACTTACATTCAAAGAATAGGTGTAATTGGGATTCCTCTTTGTTGTGATCGCATAGCCAGCATGTTTTATCATCCACTAGGATGTGCATTTTCCCCATTCTCTCTTTTGTTAACAATCTATCTTGGTTGTGGCCATTTTCTGTCAGATATATAAACAGTTTCTTGCTTCCTTTGTTTTAGATGATTGATTCGACAATGGTAGGAGAGGTGAGATGAAGATAGAAATCTTTCGCCATTGATGATAAGATTCTACAGGAATATACGATAGGAGAAGAACAGGAAGTTTCTACCATAATAATTAGAAAAATAACATTTAAAAAGTGAAAGAGCAAGAAAGGGGTCAGAAGGATTTTCAGACTTTGTATCTTATCTGAATGGATTCAGATCTTTTCAGGTCTATTAAGTGACTGAATAACAAATGCACTTAATATTCTCTTTCAACATTCAAATTCAGACCCCCATGAAGTGCAAACAAAATAAGTCTGGTATCTAGTGGTCTTCAGTATGCACAGTCAATTCCTAAAAGAGCGTGTTACTAAAGCAATATGGGAATGTCAAAAATTAAACATTTTCGTAATATGAAAAGCTGCAATCTGTTTGGAAGAGACTAAAAAAGGAAAGGGTGCACCTTAAAATGGAACAGAGGGAGCAGATGGAATATGAGTTAATACCTAAGTACTCGACAGACAACTAACTTTTGATCAATAAAGCTGATATTTATGATCAAAATAGAATCTGGCTGTTGCTTTCTCAATTTCAACAAATGTTCTTGACATCATCTATACCTTTCAATAAAAGCAGAATGTGACTATTTATATTAAGAAATCTAATGTTGATGTTATGAAATGCATACTGTGACACTATGTGTTAGCTATTTGGATGTAGCTTTCGGGATGCATAAATAATCCAAATATTTATGATTTTACTAATTCTTTGGATAATTGATTTGTTGGATCACTTTTGATTTTGCAACTTACAAGCTACTATTTTGCTTTGTGCCAGCAACTCTTTACAGATCTTACACTGATAGATTAGCATTTTCAGCAATTTAGTGAGATGCCATTTTCTTGGAGAGATGGCATGCGTCAATCATATGATATAACGCCATTATCTTCAGCTTTTGATAGCAAATCCGATATGCAATTTAGCTTCCAGCTTTAGTTACCCAAAATAAAAGAGAAATCAACACCCAAATTTTTTCGTTCTTATATACAACAACACGCCCGATGAAATCCCACGAGTGAGGTTTGGGGAGATAGAATGTATGCAAACCTCACCAATACCTTGTGAAGGTAGAGAGGTTTCTGAAAGACCCTCATTTATATATATGTAATTAGTTGTTGCCTTAGCAAGCAATTATGCCCTTCCATTGACTTAATACAAGAAGTAGAAAATTTGTATAAATGATAAGCTTGGACAGATGTATATACTTTTTTGGTATGTGCTCCATCTGATTCCAGAACTAGGGATATTGGTGACTGCATACGGAAAACCTTCATGTTTGTGTTGCAGAAATGAGTAATTTCTATCTTTTACAAGAACACCTTATTGTTTCGGTATCAACAGCATTCTAATGTGTGAATGTCATCATGAAAAAATAGCTATATCAATTCAAATTGCGGATTTATTTGATTTGTCACTTTTATTGATACTAGGAAAAAGGACATTGTGCCAAGAATTTACAGAGGCACAGAGCATCAAAAACCTAAAAGTTTTTCCAAACTTAGCTCACACTCAATTCTCCCCTTCTACCTACCAGCTTTGCATGTTTGAGGAGAATGGGAGCAAACTAACTTTTAATAGTTTCGAGTCCTATTTCTATTAGTAACTTGATGCAGACAAGCTCTAACAAGGCTTCCCTTTAATGCAGTTCAAAGAGCCTGAAAATCTTGTTAGCCTGCTCACGTCTGATCCTGGCCTGGGGTGGATCATATCAGGACCCTTTATGAATTCATAATTGGGGTTTCCAGATTCCACAAAGAAGGCTCCATTCATCATCAGATCTCCCTGTGATCTCCACACCCAATTCTTCCACACGCTCTCAGGTGCATAATCTCTTTTGGTCACCTACAAGAAAAGGTAAATAGAATGAGCACGTAGCTTCAACAAGAGTTGGTCACCATGTAGTATTCTTGATTTTTTCATTCTTTTCATACACAAGATAGTAATGCAACCTTGTTGGTTATAGATATTATTGATCTTGTTTACCTCTTTGGCATTACGGTCAGGCGGGGCGATGAAACGATTGCCCTGGCTGAGGATGGTAGGGTGTTGACTTCCACCAATGGCATACATTAGCCAGTGAGTATAGTCATTGTTGACAGCGTGAACAAATCCCCATCTAGCTCTTGGCATCCTCTGGATCAGCCCTTGTCCAAAGTGATTAAAAGCAAGTGTTATTTGTAGAACTGAGTCCTTTGAAAAGCTGTCACTTGCTCCAAACAGCATAACCTAAACAAAATCGTGTTGCAGATGTTAAAACATTCTGGTGGTTTGCATTCTCCGGTAGAAAATGTTATCAGTATATCGAATTTAAGCATTAATCCCGTTTATTACATCATTATGGTGGGTGAAATGGCTGTTGGAAATGGTAATAGCAGTTGAAGCCTGCACAGCATCAATGAGTCCATCATCACAATTAGACATGGAAACATGATCAATCCAAATATTTGTTGATCCAAATATTGAAATACCATCACCATCGCTTTTTGATCGATAACCATAATGATTGATCGAGTCTCTAATTAGGCCACCACTACCAGCCTTTATATCATGGATATGAAGACCATGAATAATCACATTGTGTATGAACTGTAACATCAAACCAGCACCATCGGTAATATGCACTTGTTGCCCTCTGGCATCAATTGTCTTGTTGCTTGTCATGATAAGTTCCTGGTTAAGCCTAATGACCATGTGATGACCAAATATGATCCATAGTGACTCTGGCTGAATGACTGCATGACGCAGTGTCCCTGGCTTAGGATTCACCATATCGTCATCTCCAGGGTCAGTTACTACGTAGATTTTGCCACCTTTGCCACCAGTCGTATGGTGACCAAATCCAAGAACACAATCCGCTAGCCTCTGGCGATTTTCAGCCCAATGTGGGTCACATCTCCAGCAACGATCGATAGGGTTAGTAGCCATGCATGGACCATCGTACTTGTGTAAGTCCCTTCTTGTGCTATTGTTACCTTCTTCCGAGCTTCAAAAAAAAAAAAAGATGAAAATGTGAGAGTTGATGGTACCATGAGCATTCTTTCTATTTTTAACATAAAGCAAAAAGTCTGTGTGTTCCAGGTCAGGAGAAAATCATCTCAAACGTAAAAGTCTAACATCATCGATGCCATTGCTAGTGGCAGAGCTACATTTGTCCATGTGTGGTCAAATGAGTCCCCCTTCGTCAAAAATTTACACCGGTGCTTAGGTGAATCCTTTTGCGTGTACATATTGATTATTGAATCTTGTCAACGTAATGAAAGCTTCTAGCGTAACTAGTGGCAAAAGGGTTCAAAAAATGTGAGAAATACCTATGAACCTGTTGGTTGAGATTATTTGCAACTTTATGAGGATCAGGATTATAGCATTCTTCAGCAATTTTCTCTGCTTGGGCGGCTCGAGCCTTCCACACCTCATCAAATTCTCCAATATTTGCCTCAATGCTAAAAACTAGAGTGCCCAAAATTACAAAGAAACTTAAAAATCTATTTTTGGGAGTTTCCATTTTTCAATTATAACTATATTTATGAACTTATTTTCTCTCTTTATATATTAGAAATATATTAAGAATTTGTTTAAATATGAAGAAGGGAGAATTAGAAACAAAGAGGGAAAAGTGGGGAACCGTTTTCCCTCTTGAACGGTCAACTGTTGGTCTATCCAGAGATATTTGGCTGATGTTAACTAATTTCATGTTTATTTTATTGGTAATTTTCATGGATAGTATGAACAAGTGGAGGACACAAAATATACAATGTAAACTACTTTCATAGTCTTTTTTTTTTCTTGTTTTAGCGCATCTTTTTCACCGGAATCTACGTTATCATATTCCAAAGATAATATTTAGGGGAGCCATTATTATTCCGCTAAACAAAAATTATATTATTTAGAGGAGCCATTATTACTGCGCGATTATGCGAAAAGAATTAACAAAAATTTAGGTAAATAGAGAACGTAAAAGAGAACAAATTATCACCAATAATCCTTCCAGTGTTAATTGTCAACTGCGAGACATGCATTCCAAAATGACAAAACGGAAGTACGTCTGTTTGCTCGGTTCTCTTGAGGTTTTTTTTTTCAATGCTATTTTTAAACTAATAAAACCTTATCGAAAGAGTCATAATCTAATAGAGAGGTCTAACTAGCTTAGTACAAAAAACATGGACTTGGACCATTGCCCTATAAATATATTCTCACGTATACCTTAAATAAATGAAAACATAAGTCTGCGTTCTTTCTCCGAGTCTCATGTTATAAAGCCAAGAGAGCGGAACTCTTTCAAATGCAATCAAAACCATAGTTCTCATTCACCCATTAGTCCAGTAGAATGTGTCGCCATTGATCCAACTGCATATTCAGCGTTAGCAGAGAACCAGGAGATATCAACCTCATGCTGCATGGCCAACTATCCTGCAACATACTTAAGAGTATCAAAGAACTGCATTCTATCTATTGAAACTCCCAAGAACTTGCAAACCAAAAGAATTGAGCAATAGAGTTATGCTTCTATCCACTGATGATGTCAAAACACTACTAATGCAACTAGTCAATAGAATTGTCAAGAGTTCAGCTTCAGTGCATACAAGAGCTTCAAACTGAATTTTGAAATAATGAATAAACTTATCAAGAGGAAAGAGAAAGGAAATCCACCAAAGCACGTGACCTACAAATAGCCATGAAAACAATAAACAGCCAATTTCCTATTACCTATAAACTTGCTACATAATAATGATGCGAATAGTCACAGCATTCATTCCCACAGAGGTAGAAAGCGACTAAACCAACAGTAGCCAAATCACCAAAGATGGAGATTTGACCACAATTCCCGTTTCATCCTCCATTTGACAACCATACATCAATATTACTTGTTTAAACTAAAAGAGGTATACAAATAAAGATGGAGACGCACATGAACAAAAACTGGTAAGTGATTTAGCTGATAATAAGGTGGAAAAATCACCTTGCGTCAAAAAGGAGTTGGCATGAAGGGAGGAAGAGGAGATGGCTGTAATACAAGCAGTAAGAAGGCATATCTAAGTTGCCAGCAATAACGGTTCCAGATTATATTTGACAATTCTATCTCATCTTGGTTGCCTTGAAAGCATGATTACATAAAGTGATTTACTGCAGTCAAACGTTGTTTAGTGGGGCTCTCTGGCAAATGCAAGTCCCCTCCATTAATTGAAAAGGAAGAAAATTCAAATTTCAAGATACTCTGTATGTTATTTTTTGCAACCGAGAAATCAACAAACACTAGTGGAACACAGATCCAAAATCAGCTGACAGCGCTCACCTCTCTACCTTTTTTACACTTAAATACAATACTTTTTGCCGGTAACAGGGTTCACACGCGTGACATGCACCTAAGCCACCCAACTTATTGCGCTCACCAATAGACAAAAGCCACGGGGCTTCATGAAATCCTGATGCGCAAGTAGATTACATACCATTGAATTGCATACACGCTCTATCTAGATCATACTCCTAATCTGTGATTCAACATGGCTACCAAAGGTTCCAGATTCAAGTTCACATCATCCAAGGGTTAGCAACTTTACCACTGTTCTAAGCTATTCCATCTCTATGAATGGTCAACTTCTCATCATCAAAAGATTAGCAATTTTAGCTATCCAATATCTATGAATGGTCATGTTCACATCATCCAAAGAGAGCAATTTCCCACCTTTCCAAGCTATTCAATATCTATGAATCACCACAATCCATATCCAATATTTACCATGATATCTTTTCTAATTAATAAAGTTGAACAAATGCTTACAGGGATACCGGCAGCAACAACAATAAATGTGCTACCATCTTCAACATAACACTACATGATGTGAGTTCTACAACACAAATTTAAGAACTGAAAACATGTATGCAGACCATTGGACATCCTCCTTAAGATGAAGATGAACTTAGGGATATGTTTTATACTAGAACCTACTTTAGGACATTCCTGAAAATGAACTTGGGGATAACACTGATCAAATTTAAGATTTAATTCCACAAAGAACTGAGAACAAGAAAAACTAGTAATAATCCAAGAAGTTTCAAGTTAAATCACAAACCTTTGTGTTTGTTTTTCAACGCCTCGGTCAAATTTGACAAGATGCCACATATTTTTGCTTCTGCAGTTAAAGAATTGACAACTTCATCTAAAGATTTCAATTCTTCATGAAACTCTTGATGTAAAACCAAAGAAGAGAAATGCTCATCTACAACCAAACCAAGACACTTCACTATGTCTTCAAGTGAAGGAACCCATTCACAAGCCTTCAACCCCAATTCAAATGGAGCCTTAGGACAAGGACACACTTGAGGAAACCTCTCATATTTATTCAACCACTTTTCCAAGTACCGAATCAAAACCATTATCTCTGAACCATTTAATTTACTAATGCAAGCACCCAAAATAACTTCATCAACGTTCCTCGACGCAAGCAAATAATGCAAACACATTTCTGAAAATGAGAATCCATCATGTGCTAGCATAAGCAATAATGAAGCATCCCTAGCTATTTCCATCCTAACCGGACCGAGGCTTATATCCATCGTCTTCTCAATTGCAGACATTGCTTGACTCTCCCATTCCCTCCTCACATTAACCAAAGTACTATCCCCATTTTTCGAAAGGGAAAGAAAATACTTCAACACACACATCATATCATAAGTTTGAATATCTAATACATGTTTTACACACAAAACAACCAACCAAGATTGCTTCTTTTCAATTAGGTTATTTATCAAACTTGATAAACCTGAATGTTCAACAAGCCCATTAACAATCAAACCCTCCAAGATCTCCCAAGTCTCTAAAACAACACAAGCCTCCAAAATCAAACCCTTGACATCTCTACCCATAAAAGTACCCAGCTTTTCGATCATTTTTACAATATTACCCTCATCCACCCTCTCAGGATGAACTGAAACCCCATACATATCCCAGATTCCCGTCATATAGGAAACCAATACCTCAAAGAACTTATCTTTATTGAATGTGTTAGGGTTTTTCATCATCTTCTTCAAATTATTGAAGAAATTTTGTCCTAACTCGATTACTTCAACATCAGTTGATAAAAGTTTCCACCCAGTTCCTCGCTTGAGTAGCGAAACGTCGTCGTTCTCCTCATTGTCGGGTTTGAGTTGAAGCAGAACTGGTTCCGAGTTAAGAACAATAGAGAAATTACCATCGGAGGTAGTTGGAGAATTTTCAATCGAAGCTTTTGTGATAACTTCCAGCAAAGACATTGAAGAAAATCGGAAACTTGCTTTAATTGTAGAAAATGATAAGAGAAGGCTGTTCAGGTAGGCCGGAGAGAAGCAACGGCCAGCGGCGGCTCTAGGGTAAGGCAGGTGAAGCCCTTCACAACAAAAGAAGTACCACTGTTGTTTCATGGAACAAGGAACATATATATTCGTTTTTTTTAGTTGTCATTTTATTTTTATTTTTTTAGCGTTAATTTGATTTATGTTTTAAGCTAATTAAATTATTTAATTTGATTTATTAAAATAAAAAATTAAATATTAAAAAATAATGTCAAAAAAATATAAATTTTTGTCATATTAATATATTTTTAAATGTTAATCAAAGTTTATATTGTTTGATTCTCAAAATAAAAGAAAAATCATTCAGAGAGAATACGTATATAATAGGAAGAGTGCATTTTAGCTTAGTTCATCAAGGTGAGAGGTATATTTAAGCTTAATTTGCCAAGTTGATTGATATTTTTAATTCTATCAATAATTTAGAAACTAAGCTAATAATCCATATCAAGATTAAAGGTGTTTTTATTACCTTTTTTCTTATAGTACATTCTAAGTTAATGTTTGATTACCAATTTTTATATTGTTATTAATTATCTGCACATGGAGTATTATTTTGTAATTCCATGTAGAATTCAATCAAAGGTATTTTTTTTTTGCATTACTGTATCCTGTCACAAACTAAAGTTCTCAAGAGATGATGAGCTTTGCACGGATCTTCATTAACCTCTCGTAAATTGTCTAGCACAATAATATGTTTAGTCTAATTTTAAAAATGAAGTCTGAGATGGATAGAATATACATAAAATTTACCTCAATCTTTTGACTTCACAAGTTATTTTTGATAGATTCTCGATTCAAAAAAGTAATCAAAACATGATTAAAGAGAAATAACGATAAAAATATAATATATAAATTAGTATAATAATGATACACACAAGTACTAAATAATACTGCTTAGTAAGGAAAAAGATGAGTGGAAAGGACTAGCCTCGCACAAAAAGTACGACAACAGTCGGTTATCTACTGCCCTTCTACCTGAATTCGCAATACCTCGAACTTCATATTTTCAGATTTATCATGTTTAATAAGCTTAACAAATAACTTAATTGCTGCTTCTTTTTTTTCACCTGATGTCGAATACCCATATTGGAATCCAACTAAATCCAGATTCACGCCGAGAAGTCTCACATGTCTAATACCTACATCGGAACCCAACTAAATCTAGATTCACGCCGAGAAGTCCCACAGTGAGGGTCAAGTTCTCCCTAACAAAGATAACTCTGTACCTAGGAGCTAGAACCCGAGACCTCTAGTCAAAAGAATGAAATATGGAAAAGATGCTCTTCTTAAACATTATAATATGATTAAGTGATTAACTTGAAGGTCCTTTTGTGCACATTTATGGTATCAATAGTGAAAACAAGCGTTAGTGATTCTTATGGATACTTGTCACGTCCCGCCAATATTTCTGCTTTTCCAAGTAATAAGAAATCTTTCCTTCTTACAAGCTCTCTGTCTTTTTAATCTAGCGTTTTCTTAACGATCCAAAGTTTGAACGCTTGCTAGTGTTTGCAATTTGGGCAAGAATCATAAGCAAATTGACTAGCGCCATACGAAAGTCTTAGCGTAAGTCTAACTCCATAACAATACTACCATCATGCTCATCTACAATCAGTGAAAAGACCATCCATTTCCCTTTTACGTAGTTACTGCAATCATTTTATGTTGAGCATGAGACATTTTTGAATTTTAAGAACTGGAACTAGAGAAGAACAACTAGATTCAAGCGGGAGCAGATTCTCCAAAACGCGAAAATAACGCACTCATTTTATTAGATATAAGATGCTCACTCATATGGTTGCACAAACATAAGCACTCAAATAACATTCCCATTGATTTCATGCAACACCAAACCATTTCTTCCATTGTCCTCAACTGGATTCTATCTTTGAACACGCGAGTGCTTTGAATAGTAGCAGTTGTTCCTCAAGTAGATGCAGGAACTTTCCATCCTAGTGGCACGGGACCAACATCATAGATGACTTCTCTGTGGCAAGACCATACAAGTTTTATAGCTTCTGGAGTACCAATTCCGGCTCCTCTGGGGTCCCCGGCAGGACCAAACCTACAATAGGGGCAGTGTTTAGTAGAGTTGATCAACCAAACAGGTGTATCACAATCACAAATAAAAGATGAAAGATGTTGCTGACCAGTGATTTTGTGGAGCCCCCGTTGTTCTTGCTCTCAATCCAGCATAGGTGGTTCCATTAACTGAATTTCCAATTACATTCTGAAAAGGGGATTGACAATTTTACATGACTCATTTGTGATCCAGTATCAGGTGCATTGCTGAAAAAACTGCATAATCATGTACAAAAGTATAGCTAATGAAGGTTTCAACTCTCAGGTCTTTATTTTCTCTCGTTTCTTTTCCCTTTTCATGACAAAAACTCCAGCCAAAATGATGCAAACAATTCAATAAGTCAAAACTTCTTTTGTTCAATGTGTCTTAATGTTCAAAATTTGGAAACTAATCTAGACGTGTAGCAAATTAGCCAAAATTGATGAAGGTCATTCATCCCTGAACCCCTCACTGGTATAACGTATAGCAATATAGTTTGATTTTCTCCAGTAATGTCTTGACCCTATTTCGGACTATCCGAACTTTTTTATCTTCCTAAACTTTAAGGTACTACATAGATTTGAGACTAGCAAATATCATCAATTGCAATTTCAAAATAATAAATTTCAACTCTTTCCCTCCTCCAAGGCTCTTTAATTCTACAGTGAAGTGAAACAGCAGACAGCATAACTACAAATACTTCATGTAAGTTAACAGTGCCTCTCTTCTCACCTTCCTTCCCTTCATCCCTCCTTCAACAGTTCTAATCTAAAATTTTCTAGGGTACGGAATAACTACTGATTTGGGATAGGCATCTTCCGTGCAGTAATTGCCTTTCCTATTCTAGATCATCTGATCAAGGGATAGAAATTAAGTTCATGTAGGAATTCTGGATGCTCTCTAGAGAAAGTCTTCGAGATATTTTCTTAAGTTGCATGTGAACATTCTAAGTCGTATATAGAGCAACAGATCTTTTAATGTTGTTACTCTCAGGTATTCTCATATCTGAAGAAGAATAACGAGAACATTTTCTTACTTGCAGGAACAATATGTCATTTGAAACCACAGCAGCTGTTAAATGTGCATGCATCTTTTCAAGGGCGGTCAGGACCAGTGGAAGCTGATTATCTTTGTACTCCGTGACAACCTAAGAAGGAATAAAAACACCAGCAAGATTTGATGATTAGGCAGAAAATCACCCAACTTGACATTCAATTGAGAAGATTCAATTACCTGGAATGGCCCAAAAATCTCTTTGGTCACGAGATGATAATGTTCATCTTTGAGTATTTCTTCAAGTGGTACAAATATAGCAGTGGGTTTAATGGCTCCATAAATTTTAGGGATCGAATGGTTTTGTAACGCTTCACCACCAAAGAGCAGTCTCGATCCAGGTATCTGAAGTAATTTCTTTGCGTGCTCTAGCATTGTTTCAGTTGTAACCTGCAGGAGCAAGACATAACAATTATGTCCAGGAAGCTGACAACATTATCAAAATTGACATTGTGCTACTAAGAATGCTTAACTCAAGAAAAAATTTAAAGGAGAATGAAATGCAAGTATAGTGAATATTGCAATCATGCTAACAAAAAGTGAGAAGGAATTCACTAAGATAAATATTCTGTTTGTGTTTGTATCTCCGAGTCACAGATTTAACATATTCAGAGTCCAGATGGACTCCCAAGGGAACTTCTAAACTTGTTTGACTAAATGATGGACACAAAATCTCCAAATTAAGGCTTAAAGCATTAGGTATTTACCGTAAGGACAGGACCAACGGTTAAATCATCTAACTTTCTTCTTGTAGCAAGCTCAGTCATTTTGTCTATGAGAGAACTTTTACCCCAGTTCTGCACCAAAATAAAAACAGCTAGAGAGTTATTTGAATGGAATTTCATGACATCATATTACGAATTTTGATATCTAAACAGTTAATTTCCATGAAGAAAAGAGAAGGACTAAGCACACCTCATGCATGAACAAAATTGATTCAGCCGAACACTTCTGACCACTACATGCATATGCATCTTGGTCACAAACCCATGCAACGTAATCCACCTGTCAAAAGCAAATAATCATAACGGGGGTAAATATATCTTGAACTGAAGCTTTTCCAAAATGCTATGAAGCCTGTAAATAACAGATTATATAAACCTCATTGACATCAGGCCCAAGGATCTTCCAGTCAAATCCAGCATCCTCTAGCTTGATTCGACCGCTTAGGTCATCAGCTAACTTCTCTGCCACTCTTGAGCTACCTGTGAAGAGAGTCATGCGTGGTTTTGCCTAACAATACAAATTTAAAAGAGAACTATGTCAGGAATATTATTTTTGGTAGTTTGAGACGTAGTCCTACCATCAGTAGAGACTCTAGGAAGTTAATTACTCCATAATTAGTGCAGAAATGCCAATAATTCAACAAAGAAAATAGAATAGATTATTC
This sequence comes from Solanum sejunctum, assembly GCA_025642045.1. Lineage (NCBI taxonomy): Eukaryota > Viridiplantae > Streptophyta > Magnoliopsida > Solanales > Solanaceae > Solanum > Solanum sejunctum. The sequence goes on along the minus strand of JAOTQJ010000096.1, from coordinate 18,344,069 downwards.
GTGGGATTCCTGAATCAGTTTAACTTGGTCGAAATTAAGGTTGATTGCGCATAACATGATAATCAGTTTTAATAGGACGGGAAGTATTTGGACGAAAATCTATAATTCTCATTTGCCAATTCTTATACTTATAGATAAGTGGCCCAGAGAAGTCCAATTTAAAACTAACCTCCACGAGTAGCTTGTTCATTGTCTTTCCATCTGAGTTTATGTAATCCACATCATCCACAGGTAACCCACAATCATGAAGTAGTCGAAGCATTTGTTCCATAACAATGCATACCTAACCAACAATGCAATTAGATGAGACTCAAGTTTGTTTCTTAGCTGGGGCACAGGCCTTGTTTAACAAGTGAATCTGCATGTAATATAAAAAATTGCAGGATCTTACCTTACTATCAACTTTAAGTACCGGCTTATTTCCCATATACAATGCTCCCATCAGCTGAAGCACTGGAATCTCCAAAGGAAAATTAAAGGGAGCAATAACGGCCACCTATAACATAAAGTTTAAATTGAGCAATGTGAGAAATTTCAACAATTAACAACTTATCATTCAATCACATAAGAAAGTCACAACAGGGAAACGTAAGAAACAACTTATGTACTGTTAACGTTAACACTATGAGAACTATGGCCAAAAGCAATGCACAACACAACTTTACACCATTCTGAAATATTGAAGAATCTTTTTCCCCATAAGTTCAGTAATTTTAGTTACAAAACTACAACTTCAAATCTCAGATCCAACGTGAAAGATTACATCTTTAGACTTTTTAGTTAACAATTTGCATTAAATATAGTCAACAATGGACAGAACGGTGCCTTACAGGTCCATAAGGCCATCGAAAACCATGGCTCTGCTGCCCCAGATGATTTCCTGGTACTGCAAAAGACCTAGCTAGAAAGCGAACCTGCCAAATAACTCAAGAGTTCAGCATTGGATCGGACAATTATGTTAAAGAAAATGGAGAAATGATTCTCATGTGAAATAGGTCTTGTTCCTGAACCTGGATTTTATCAAGCTTTCAAATATTTCAGTGTCTAACTAGCTACTAACAGTTAGCAGAACAGCAAAAATAAAAAGAAACCACCAATAACAAATTGTTTAAATAGCATAAAGCAGCAACAAAATCACATGGATGTGAAAGCTACCCAGCTGAATTGTTGCGCCACGATTTAAGATACTTTTTTCTTAGATAGTCCCTGTATAATGTAGAACACAAGAAGTACCAAGAGTTTAAGAATCTACCTGATCACCACAGAAATTTTCCAGAAATTTCTGCGTCACAAAAACTTCACCTAGGGCTTGTTGGTAACTCTTAGGAGACACTCGTTGTATTAGCTTGGCAAAGAAGTCAGAAACCTGTAAGACATTAAAAAAATAGCACAACATTAAGAGTATAAGAATAAATCATGAATATAATAAACTATTCATCAAAATGCTAAGAGAACACCAACATCCTTGCTTGAATATACATTACCTCAGGCAAGCCAAGCGCATGAGCTGCTTTTGTAGATACATCTCCTAACATTAAGTACCTGCAACAAAATGACGTCACTCAATACATTTTCTTACATCAGCATTTTCATAAGACATTAAATGCCCATCATAGACACAGTTCAGCTAGACAACTTGACAAAAAAAACAAGAAAAAGACCTAAAATTAAAAACAAACCTTTCTGGTGATTTGAATGGATTGTGCAGACCATGTTTTGGGCACTTGGACAAGCTCTCCACAAACGGCTGCACAGGCAACAAGAGGACTTATAGAACCATGACAATCTTTGATGATAAAGATTTCGCACTAGAAAGGAAAAGTCTTTATGCGACCAAATTAGAATTGGCCATAAAGAAACAAGTCATCTGGAAAGACACAGCGCAAAGATCTATGATGCATCCAAATCATGTACCTGCAGTTCTGATTCATTGACTTCCGCAACTTTAATGAATGGTTGCCCATTCAAGGGATCCAATATCGTATTCCAACTAGAAGATTTTGTCCATTTGCCCTGCACTGGATGGATGAAAGCCACCAATCAAGTAGATGTAGCGGGTAAACAAGAACCATGACCAGAGCTTGCTATTTGTATATCTACTGAACAAACTGCAAACTTGGTCAGAAAAAAAGGTGTACAGAAGTTTTATATTACTTCAATCATCGCTTGCTAACATGTAATAGTATACAGGGAGATTAAGAGAATTCGAACTTTCTAAATTCTCTATACAGTAGATCACATCTACTCCTAGGCATATCAATGACCATTTGCAGCAGCTAGTTCTTAAGTACATTTACATACCCAAGTTGTGGACTTCGGCAGGTTGAGAGCCTGATACTTCTTCAGCTTTTACCGTAGCAAAGGACAAATTATGGTTACATCTGCATTATGAAAAACTAAATCACAGAAAAGCCCCAGGTGAAATGCATAAGAAACTACAATATCAAGGAAGCCAAATCAAATGGAACAATTAATGCCAAGGAAAATTTCAATAGTGTAATATTGGCGTGCATTCCACGTTCAATGTGGCATTGACTCAAGTGATTAGCTCAAAATAGCAAGTCGAGAATATCCAGAGACATACTTTAGTAGAAAACAAAATCTTTGCTGAGCATCACATACATGGATAACAGGTCTATATCATGATAATGTAGATGCACAAAACGAAAGAATCGGATACAGGAACTCCTCCATCAATAGCATCAAAAATCATCTCCAGAAGAAAAAGAGTTATAAAAACTGACATTATTTGTTGTGAATCCTTCGGCATAAAATCTTAATACTACAAAAGAAAGCTGCATTAACTATAAAAACGGAAGGGTACTCACACATTGCTGGTCCCAAGCCCGGATAAAGGACAACATTGGTAGTAGGTCAATATCTTTAAACTAATCAAATACTACAATAATAAATCCTCGTAACAACAAATGGATTGGAACGTACACTCGCAAGTAAGCGGAGAGTGGAATGAACATAATTTGAAATAATAATTTGTAAAATCCTCAGTGGAGCGTCGGTAAAAAAAACACATCTTATACTCGCAAAAATAGAGCCGAGGGATAAACTCTACATACATCCTATCCACTTAAAAAAAACAACATTAATCCAATGTCTCAACATTGCAGGGTAAGACACACTCACCCCTATGTTTAAAAACATAGCGATATTGTTTCTAGATATCCATAACGAGCATCGAAATTTGCATTGATTAACTGTTACTTCACAATGAAAAAAAAACGTACAGTTTTAGTCATTTTGCTTTATTTCATTATATACAAAGCCAAAAAATAGTAAATCTTTGTTCCACCAAGATTGATGGAAAACATCCTATCCATTTACAATAATCAAATTGCAAACTTTTCACATCATCCAACATGTAATAATGAGGATATAAGTCAAACTCCTCTGATCCTAAACTAATAAATCATCCAATTGGACAGAAAAAAAATCATATTTTTGTAAAGAACAAATTTGAAGCAAGAAAAAAGGAAGAACACCTTTAAAACACCATAGTTCATAAGTAAATAATACCTTGTAGAATTGAATAAAGTGATCCAATTAGAAGAAGCTCTATTCTTCAGTTGCCTGTATGCGGCAATTCGATACATGATTGTCTATGAAAATTTGGACGGCACTGCAATTTAACTAGGTTAAAACAATTTATATATGGTAATGATAGTGTAGTAAAAAAGAATATCTGTTCACCAAAAAAAATTACTCTATCTACTCTGCTAAACATGAGCTGTGAGTGACTCAGTTTTGTTTGTTTGCGTGCGCTGTTCTTTCAATTCCAATAGTAAACAAGCACGTGGCGGTCAGAGGTGGTTGCGTGAATCCCTTTCTAACCTCGTACAGCCGTTGAATTTGTCATTTTGATTTTCTTTCCTTTCGTTTTTTAGGAAAAAATATTAAACTTGGTATGAATTATTAATTTTGTATTTGAATTATTGATATTGTTAAAAATATTTTTTTACTTAACTAATTAAATTTAAATATATTTTAAATTTTAGTATTTTTTAACACTTGTAATAGTTTAGGGGTATATTTTAGATTAATTAATCAAATAGATGAGTAATTTTAAAACTGTCAATAGTTTGAAAATGAAACTAATAATTTGCATCAAGTTCAAGGATGTTTTTAATAATTTTCTCTTTTTTTATTTGTTACTTTTTGAGGGTGGAAATTTATTACTTTTAGCCAGTGTTGATTTTGAAAAAATGTTTCGTCTATCTTTATTTGACGGATATTTTAAAGTATCGTCGGACATTCCAAATAGTATAAGGAACAAATAGAGATGTACAGAGAAAATATTATTTTTACTCGTTAATTTTGAATTTGCACTCTTTTTGAAAGATAATACTCTTAATTAATATAAATATTTTTATTAGTGTTGTGCTTATATAATTAGTAGAATTGATTTGATGAGAGCTTTATGTGCACAAATTTTAGGGATGTCATTTTTATAATTCAATATTTGATATATATATATATATATGTGTGTGTGTGTGTGTGTGTGTGTGTGTCTGTATGTGTATGTATATTAAGTTTTTCTGATTAATTTGATGTTGAGACACGCAAAGTCAATTTAAGAGAAAGTGATCTCTAACTAAAAATGCTTGAAACCCAAAATTTCCTATTAAAGAAAGATGCAAGCTAATTTTTATCTGTAACAGATTTATAGGTTAATTTTTAAAAAAGAAAATATATTGAGCAAAAAATAAAATAAAAATTTATTTCTATGAAGTAGTGATAAAGTTTACGTACATTCTACTCTTTTCTTTTCAGATTTCAATTGTGAAATTTCATTAAATATATTATTATTGAATAAAAATAAATTTACAGTACCATTTTTATTGAGTTTGCCCTCTAAATATGAGTATTATCTTTAGGCAAAGTCACTTGTGAACTTTCTTTAACTAACAAAACTATTTGATATAACTTTTCTTCACTTTGGGTGAATAATAGGAGTATAAATAATTAAAAAGTGAGAAATAGTAAAGAGTCGTTTGATTTGATATAAGTTATGATGAGATAACTTATGATGGAATAAATTATGTTGGGATAAATAATGATGAGATAAGTTATGTTAAGGTTATATTTTATTGAGTATTTGGTTTGTTGAATAAATTTTAAAAATATATTGTTTGTTTATAAAAATACCTTTGACTTTATTATTTTTTTATATATTTTTTTCTTGCTTTAGTTATTCAATATTTATTTTAAAAATAAATCTTTCATCTTATATAGCTTAAATATTTTTATGTGTGCATGATATGCATTTAAAATAAAACTTTCTTCTTACTTAATTTAAAAATACAACTTCTATTTTTAAATTTTTTAAAGTAAAAAGGATCTATGAAAAATCAAAATATAAAAAATAAGAATTTATAAATAAAAATTATATTATATAATACAAATTTTTAATAGAAAAATATGAAAAAATATCATAAAAATAAGGAGAGAACATTGTAAATGTTATTATATATTGTATTAAAAAGTTCACTATAAAATTAAAGTCCTTGAATAAATTATTCTGAATTTATCAACTAAATATCAAATTAAAACTCATTATATTTTTATTTTAAAATTATATACATTAATTCTTCACACCAAACGATGCTAACTTCTCCGCAAAAAATAAAGTGGTGATAAGGAAAGAAGACAAGGAAAAGTAATTTTATGATGTAAGATGTAATGTTCTTTTTCTTTTCTTCATTTTATTGGATAAAGCGATGGGTTAGTTCAGTTTCAGTAAGTACTTTTTTTTAAAGTGAATTGGCTTTTTTTAATAAGAAATTTAACTCAATAATGGTTATTTTGTTTAATTTGCCCTAAAGCAAACTTGTAAATCATGACGAGTGAATTCGATTTTACATTATTGGGCTTATGGGCTTGAACGGAGTTGGGCCATTACAGCTAAAACCTATGGATTGCCGTAATTGACTAGTAGATAATAAAGTAATTATGCAAGCACACAGTAAGTATATTCTTATGCAAGCACACAGTAATTAAACAATGGTCATTTGATTAAAATAATTATTAAAAAAGTAATATTATATTTAATTTTTAAGTATATAATAATATATATTTAATATATAGTTCATGTATAAGTAATTTATATTGTAGAGTTAGTGT
>JAOTQJ010000096.1:18317756-18331865 GCA_025642045.1 Solanum sejunctum | reverse complement strand
AGATTAAAAAAAATGTTGATGCTATTTTATACTAGGAGTGTGTTTTATATGAAAAAAATGTTTTTTATGAAAAATATTTTTTTAGAAAAATACTTTCTTGAATAGAAAAAAAAGATTTTTAATTTATTTTCTCACGTTTGATTTATGAGTGTAAAATATTTTTTTGAAAAATACTTTTTATTGTTTGATAATGAATGAACTAAAATTTAATTTTTAATTTTTTTGTGTGTGGGGAAGGGGGAGGGGGGAGGATTAATTTTTTTTTAAAAAAAAAATTGACAGCAGGGGGAGGGAGGATAGGAATGAGGTAAATAACATAAAATTTTAAAAATGTTTCACATTTTCAAAAAGAGATTTTAAAAAAATTATTTTTGCGGGGTGAAGTAAGAAAAATATATTGTAATTTGAGATTGAATGAGAGTTTGGAAAAGAAATTCCTTAGGTTTTGAAGGAAAGATATTTTCCTTAAATTAGAGGAAAATAAGTTGATTTGAAAAATATTTAAGTTAACCAAACATAAAAAATTAGAAAAAAAATTCAAAAAATATTTTCCTCATACCAAACACACCTCACATATACGTGTGATTTCCATAAACTTTGAGGGGGCAATTAAAAAAATTCAAATGCATTTACCCTTATTCCAATTAATATATACATAATTTTATACACAATCAAATAATTAATTTAAAGCTTATAGGCAATTATAGATGCTATATTTGTAATTTAGAATGTAAAAATTAATGACCAATTTTGATGCTGAATTATTTATTAGAAAAATTTTGTCCTCAACGTAGGAGTAACGATACTACACAATGCTTTCTTCAAGTTTTATTTGTGTGATTACATTAAATATATTATTATTATTATTGAATAACTTTGCCGTTAATGTAGGGACAAGAATATGTATGCGACACTCTTTCCAAATTCTGTTTGCAAGATTACATTGAATATATTATTATTATTTTAGAACAATTTTGTCGTCAACTTTGTTTTCTTATTAAAAAATTGCATCGTTAGCCAAGTAGCTCAACCATGCCTTTTCCACCTTAAGTAATTGGGAAAACTTTCGAAGTGACAATTCCCTTGTATTTCCCTTTCGAATGAAAAAGGACCAACTATTTTGTCCTCCATCAAAAACCTCAGGCAATATTAGTCAATGAAATTATATCTCTGGCAATTTTTAACAGATTATATATAGATCATCCTAACAATTTTCTTTTCACTAGGATTATATATAGATACATCTGGATTAAAGATTAAATTAATTGATTATATTATCGTTTGACAAAACTATTAAAAGAAATTAATAATAATTTTACATAGAAGAATAAATTCGCAAGCAAATATTCGTCAAAGTGTAAGGCCTCCATTCAGTTTTTGCTTGGCCACTTATGTGCTTGAATGATCCATGTGAAAATTAATGTATATACATGATCTATATATAATTTCTTCATGGGTGAAAATTATTTATACTTTTTAATTTTGCTTTAGAAATCAAAATGTTTGGCGAAAGCTTGATTTTTAAAACAAAATTGGAGGATGTAACCAATTTGCACCAGTTTCTAAATATAAATTTACTAATGTAAGGGATGATTTAGTTGGGAATAACTTCTCCTGGATTAGTTATTTTGGGATATAAATTGTCATGTATATAGGATTAACTTATATACCTCAGCTATCACGTGAGATAAGTTATCTCAAACTTAATAATCAAATAAGACATTAAATTTTTATTTCTTCACTATTTTTTTTTAATCTCGTGACTATTTATTTTTATTTCTTAAACCAAATGACCCTCTAATGGTCCAAATTTGACCGTCCAAGCCTGCAATCTAGCATCAAAGTACTAATCATCTCAATTTCTCACCGTGAATTAAGGGAATAATTCATTAAAAAACATTAGCTAGTTTTTTTTTCTTTCATATATAGTTCATGCATGTAACCACTGCATGCACCATCTACCAAATTCAACAAAGTAATATTAAGACTCTAATTATTATTTCTAACTTATGATAGAGCAAGATAGCTAATATTTCCTTTATTTTAATTTATGTGTCCTAGTTAGTTATTATTCGAAGGGCGAATTCCAAGGAATATTTTCTCTATAATTTTTTTTAATAATTTGAATTGTTAATTATTGTGACAATATTTTTTATATAATTTTATATGTGATAATTAATGATTTTATATCCAGATGCATATTAAAATAGTTAACCTTAAATTAGGATTCCTTCATGGTATCAGAGCAAAGCCCGTTTCATCCAATGTTGAACCTCTAAAAAAATTGTCCAGGTACCAGATGCTAAGTACTGGGCGGGAGGGGCTGGTTGAGATATAAAATCTCACATTGGTGGTTAATGAGATGAGTGGTCTCCTTATAAGGCTTAGGCAATCCTTCTTCCTTTGAGCTAACTTTTGAAGTGTGAATTAGGCCTAAGATCTTCTTCAACACGCACATATATATATAAACATGGGGAATATTATTTAAAAGAATTAGTACCTTGTTGAGAGATATGACTGCTTCAAATTTTTTCCAGTTTGACGTGCTAGTCGAGTTGAGTTCTTTTAATTTGTTTTGACTTTTGACAAGAAATGAAATGAATAGTTGAATACAATGTATTTAAATGGAAAATAACCACATTGATGTGGAGACTTTGCAGTAATTTGCACTTAATAGGGAAGTTTGACTTATAAATTAAAAGTAAAAAAGTTCACATTAAAACTCCTACGATGCATTAATTACTGCAATATAGAGTGTGTGTTTTTTTAGAATGATTGGCAACAAATAAAGTCAATTAATTAATTAATGATCTCCACTACCAAATTGATATTAGAAAAATATTTGGGAAGAGGACCTCGAATCTCTTAGAGTCTATTCGAATTGATTAAATTTTAGGTACTTTTAAACGTAAATAATTTTTAAAGTAATTTTATGGTGTTTTAGATAAAATAAAAAAGTATTTTGGTAGGTATTTTTAATTCAAAATAATAAAAAGAAGTAGAAAAATTTAATTGTGATTTTTAACATGTAAATCATAAGTTATAAGCTTCGTTCACGGGCGAACCTATCCCTTAAGTTATGGAGTCTGATGTAATATTTAATGTACTATTAAAAATATTCTGTATTCATTATATATATATATATATATTATACCCGTAGAGGTTGCCCAAGTAATTGAGTGTTACCATATTAAAAAATCATCTTCCCATTTTTAGAGAGAGAAACTCTCACTTCTCTCTACTTCTTCTTCAAAATTTCTTCTTATTCATCATCTTAATTTTTGTAGATCTGGTGCAGATCCTAACATCCCTTTGTTGAGGATTTCATCTGAACTCTCCTTGATAAAAAATTATGTTATATATTTATATATAATTAAAATATTTTTTTATATGTATATAGTAGATGTCTACCCCCCATTAACTAGCTCATCTGACTATTTTTTCATATTTTGGACCCTCTTAATAATAATTCTAACTCCATCGATGACTCCGTCCAAACAAGATCTTATTATCAAATGATAGATAAGTTAGCTTCCCCGACATTTGGTGGTCCATTTGAAAGGGCCAATACAACTTGATGATTTGATCGATCGATGGACCCTTCTTATTTATTTTTTGTAAAAAATCTAACTTCACTAAAATAAAAATTCTCTTTAAAACGAAAAGATATTAGGTGAACTTTTTTTTTTTTAATATCAATAAACATTATTTCAGGAGAGTCATACTTATACTCGTATATAACACATTTTAAGAATTTCAACGTCGACTTGTAGACTCATTATTAATTTTTTTAATTGTTGTTTGAACCAAAAAACACATTTGACTTCTAATTAAAAGACCATGTTTAAGCTCTTAACTATTCCATATAATGACCTTAAGTTTTGTTCGTTGACATTATGTACAATTTTTATATGCCACTAGATTTAATTAACTTAAGAAAATAAGTTACACTTATTCAAAGCAACCAAACTACCTAACATATATTCATATGTTAACATGAAAATCAAAATACTATTTCAATCTCATTTTATATGATATAATTAAATTGGAGTATAACATTAATGCTAAATATAATGAAATAAGTGTAAAAAATATATTTAAACAATCTTTATTTTGTTGAGTTTTATATCTAAACTATTGAGAGTGTAAATTTCATATCCAATCATTAGTTTGAGAAATACATCCCAGTAATACTACACTCTCTCTTCATTTAGAAAAATCTTGCCATATGACACTTCATATAAATAATAAATTCCACCTTGATAAAAATTAAATAAATTATTAAATATAAAAAAGAAGTATCACTATCCCAAATCATATATTATCTTTTAAAGGAATAAAATTTAAAACATTTGTCTTGCCCCACGCCTCCTCCTCCTCCCCTGTTACCCCCCTCCCCCTGCCAAATTTTATTTTTTTCTTTTTAAGAAAACCACGCACTCAATTCAAAAAGGAAATTTAGATATTATTTTTATCTTTTTTAAAAAAATCGACCTCACCACATCTAACCCTCCGCTCTCATTCTTTTCTCCTTTTGTATTTGAAGGGAGAGGGAGGGAAGGGGAGGGGGGATGAAGTAAAAAAAATTTAAAAATATCTTGCCTTTTAATTTGACATAAATATCGTGAATTTGTATTAATCAGACTAGTAGATGACGGATAATGAATGTTATTGCAACCACTCACTAGAATATATTTATCACATTACCCTTTTGATTGACAAGTAATGTGGCCATGTGACTTAGGAAACTTCAACAATAGCTGTGGCAACTTGCAAAAAGAAAGAGAAATATAATTAAAGTCCAAAGGTATTTTCTATCTATCTCTCTCTCTATATATATATATCAATGAACCATCAAAGGATGTAGTGCAGGTTGTTCCTTATTAAGGTCTTGAGTTAGAATTTTAGGTATAGAAAATTTTTTAGTAGGGAGTACTTCTCCCTGAATAGATCTCTATGCAACATGAATTCAAAATAATTGGACTCTAATATGAACACCGAACATCCGTAGGAAACAAAAAGAAAAAAAAGTATATATATGTATCGATGAAAGACACCGACCATTGCGGTGTATAGTTCTCTTTCTTTCATTCTAACATGTTAATTATATATATATTATTATAAATCCTCTCTAAAACTAAAAGGACTCAAACGTTGAAGTTGAAATCTTCTTCCGTAGCCGCTTTTTTAATACGTATTTTTTTCCATGTAAGACAATATAATATAATACATAAAATCAATCTTAGTATATTTATTACTTAAAGTTGTGAACAATTGGTGCATTGACATTTTTGTTTAATTAAGCCACTGAGTTTGAATCATTTAAAAGAAGTCAAACACAGCTAGCTCCTATTTATAAACAAGACCATATTTCTAAAGTTGGACAATTAGAAGAAAGATAGATCTACCCAAAGAAATCTAAAGGAGATAATGGAGAACAAGAACAAAGCTGATCATGATGATGAAGTTTGTGCTGATCAAGCAAATATTGTACATAAGGTAAAATTTTTACCCTACTCCATCAACTTTAAGATTAGATTCATCAAAATATTTGAAGATCCACCCCAATTTGATCAATAATGGGATTCTTGGCTAGAGAAACATTTTGTGATATGGACATCCAACCCAACTTGATCGCTTGTGGTGATTATGAGTTGGATGTCTAATTATCTAGGCGGTAATGATAGTATCTTGTACCTGAATTGATATCTCACTTTTTCTAAGTAATGGGAAAGAGGACCGATGTTTTATTTTTTTGGATAGAAGTGCTTGTGTAACATGAATCTGCTCTTCATAATTCTTACTATATAAATTATTAATTAAATACTTGGAAATAGAAAAAGGAATCACAACGATCGATTTGCAAACTCGTGATCATAAAGATTGAATTTATCGAATTCGTAGAATTATGACTCCATCTGAGTTAGCATTTCAAATCTCAAATCAAAATAATCTATTCACATTATATATATGTATGTATTATGAGTCTGCAAAAGATGATGATTCTAATGGTGAACCAATAATTAACGTGAGTTTGTTAATTGATATTATAATACACTTCATCTACTATATATATATTGTTTAGTTTTTCAAAAGATTAGTTATGTGTTGTGCTTAATTTAGTTTGGAAAGGGAAGAACAAAGCGTGAGAATGATAATTCAAAGCCATTTCTCAAAAGATTAGTTATTTGTTGTGCTTAATTAATGAAACAAATTAAACTCATTTCTAATTTCACTGACTTAATTATGTAAATATTTTAGAAACTTAATTTATATGAAACAAACTCCTTCTAAATTCTCATCTCTATTACTACTTGAGTTAATTTGTTGTTTATATGTAATGAATTTAGAAACTTAATTTATATTTTCATGAAAATTTTGTTTAATTCTTGAGTAATTTATATCTATGTTAACTTGCAATTGTACGCAATTATAAACATTTTCCCTAGAAAAGTGAAAAATAAATTACAGTTGCTTATAATTTGTAAGGTAGTGGTTAGGCTGATTTCGTCACACTCTATGAATTAGTCAAAATATTATGAGTATTAAATTACCTAATTATATAAGTAATGCTGAATATATATAAAAATACACACACAATATGAGCTCGTAATTAGAAATATAAGTAAATTAATATTTCCTTCGTCCCAAAATAAGTGTTACTTTAAAAAAAATTCCAAAATAAATACCATTATCAAGACAAAAATAATACTCCATTTCTTTAGAAAAGAATGACTTACTTTCTATTTAAAAAAGAATAACTTTTTCTTTATCTTCAAAAAAAAAAATCCAAAATAAATACCATTATCAAGACAAAAATAATACTCCATTTGTTTAGAAAAGAATGACTTACTTTCTATTTAAAAAAGAATAACTTTTTTTTTATAACACTTTAGTTCCATCTTTCTATGTGACATATTTAACGTCACAAGATACTACATGATTGAAATATCTTCTTTTATTTCTTAAATTTCGTATCAAATCAAACATGTCATTATTTTCAACTATATGCTTATATTAATACTAGTTATAAAAATCCGTGCAATGCACGAGCCTAACAGTTATTCGTTAATTTATTTTTTAATGATATAATTAAATGCTAGTAAATTTTTCTCATTCAACGTAAAACTAATATCTAATAAATATTATTAATATTGATTAAATTTTAAATTTAATAATTAAGTTATTTTAAATTTTTATATATACATATTCACTTCCTTTTTGACACACATATAATCAAGGGAAGATACTAAAATAGTTATTTAATTTTATTCGTTCAGTTTAAAGAGAAATTTATTTTATCCTAATTTTAGTATTTAGTTAACTCAAAATCACTAATTGGAACAATATAGTAAATTTAAAGTTGAAGTATTGAGAAAATTATTATAAAATTATAGTTAAAGCTATCGAAAAATTATTTATTAAAAATAATATTGTAAAATCTTAATTGCAGTAAGTAATTACTTTAAAAAATTAATAAAAAATTCACAAAATATTTTTTAGGATCACACATAATATATAAGAGAAAATACGCAGCTTAAAAGACACATCGATAAAAAGATACCTGCTTGCTGCTAACTCCGTCTTATCTAATAAGAGAAAACTAGTTCTTTCAACTTCAGTGAATTATCAAGAAGTATTAATTTAATAAATAAAAGTAACTAAGTAAATTATACTTTATATTTATTATTTTTTTAATAAGCAGCTAAAAAACATCACTTATTTTAACGCCAGTAATATAATGAAAAGTGTGAAAATCTAATTAATATAATTTCATGATTGGATGCTCCACGAATGCGATAACGCAACTTGTTGAGTAGAAAAAGTCGTCTTAACAAGCACAGTTGTCAAATAAATTTTAGTCTTTTTCTAAACCATTGACCGTTGACTTAGTGTATATCTATGTCATCTTTAATCATCAAATACGACTTTTCATGACTTTTAATTTGACAAACTATATATTCTAGGGCAAATATACACATTTATTTCTAATATATGTAGTATCATCCAGTGTCTAATTTCAATGCTTGAACAGGAAGCTACTGCTGTTAATGTTATGGTAAAGAGAGAAAGATCCCCACCAGAAAACAACTCAATGGCTTCTTCATCTACTCATAAAGAACAGGTTTGCTTTAATATATACTTTTACAAGTTGAATTTTAGAAGTAATTTATCATATGATTGGATCTGAAATGGATTCTTATAGTTTAAGTAATTAAACACAAAAAGATTCATTTTCCGATCTTGTGATGGCCAAATATTTCAACTACTAAAGGTTATCTTGTCACGAATCAATAAAAAATTTGTGTTATATATAATAACAACAACATACTCAGTGAAATCTCATAAGTGGGGTCTGAGAAGGGTAGATTGTATGTAGGCCTTACCACTACTACATAGAAGTAGAGAGTCTGTTTCCTAAAACTCTCAGCTCAAAATTTAGAAGCAGAAATAACTAGATATGATTTTTTTCACGAAATTAGCTCTACGGGAAAACACATGATGGGGAATCGATTCTTGTTGAAATATTGGGGAACTTCCTAATTTTGTTACACGAAAACAACTTGGTTATTATTTTTTTCTTTTTTCACTGATTCAATCAAAAGATTAAAGGAAATAATCACGGAGCATTTTTTTCTGGAACTTTCAATGAAAAAATAGGGAATAATTTCTTAAATAGTTTCTCCTTTATATTTGAGGATTAAATATATTCTTTCATCCCTGATTCATTTCATTTTGTATGAAATACTATTTCTTTTTATTATTTGAAAAAAGAACATAAACTTTTTATAAAGTTAGAACCAATTTATTAACTTGATTTTTCATTCTTAGTGCCCCTCGTTAATCTTGATGATAATCTTTTACAACCACACAAAAATGTTATACATATCTAAGCTAGCTTACATGTTTCAAAAACATTATAATCACTATATATATATTTAAGATCATAAAGTTCAAATATCTTTGTTTCTTTCTTAATCATTGTAGGACGATCAGCTTGCATTAACCAAAGCTGAAATGCAAGAAGTAATGGAAGAAAATCAAAGGCTTCGAATGCACTTAGATCGAATCATGAAGGAATATCGAAATCTCCAGAATCAATTCCACGATATCGTTCAAAAAGAAGTTGATCAAAAATCAAGCAGTACTGTCAACACTATTCATCATGAATCTGATCAAGAAGCTGACCAACTTGTATCCCTCAGCTTAGGAAGAACAACGAGCGATATGAAAAAAGACGAATTATCTAAAATCGTTAAGAAAGATAAGGGTCATGACAATGAAGGAGGTGTTAATAAAATCCTCGATTTAGGATTGGATTGTAAGTTCAAGACAACTCCAACAGAATGTTCACCAGTTAATCTCAGTCCGGAGAATAGCTTAGAAGATCAAACTAATAAGGATGAAAATGGAGAGACGTCAACGACGTGGCCTCCTAATAAAAATCTCAACACAACGAGGAATAATGGAGATGGAGATGGAGATGATGCTTCGCAACAAAACCCTACTAAAAGAGCTAGGGTTTCTGTTAGAGTCAGATGTGATGCCCCTACGGTAAGGAAAAAGATTTACATGCATGCATATTATGATTCACGACAATGTAATCTATGTATTTAATTGTTTTAATAATTATTTTGGATTTTTTCTAATGTGAATAGATGAACGATGGATGTCAATGGAGAAAATATGGTCAAAAAATTGCAAAAGGAAATCCATGTCCTCGAGCTTATTATCGTTGCACCGTAGCACCAAATTGCCCAGTTAGAAAACAGGTAATTAACGTGAATTTCATGTTACACTTGGTACGATGAATCTAAACAACTAATTATGAGAATGTCATGTTACCCTGAATACACTGAATCTAAACAAATAATTATGAATTGACAAATATATATAGTACTTAGTAAGTAGTAATATATAATTATCGATATATATAAGTTATGGTGGGATAGTTGAGATCCCTCCATCCTTAATTAGAGTATTCAGTTTTGCCCACTTGTGAATGGGTCACTCCAAGAACTGAATCTTGCAATGTGTGCATATGAATTTAGTTCGTCTCTAATACGAGTATTGAATGTCAGATGAAAGTTGTATCCTACGAAAGCTTATTTAATTCTTATAGATTTAACTTATATACCAACAACATGGTATACTATTCCGCTTTTATAGTTATTTAACTAACTTCATTTTATTTTATTTATTATAGTTTGTCTCAAGACAAAACTTAGTTAAAAGGCAGATGACTTTTGAAATTGGTCATCTTAAGTACCCCACACCATTTATGTGATTATAATTTTTTTGAAATTTAGTGTTGTTTTAAATTTTAAATCTTCTCATTAAGAAAATATATATACAAAAATGTGTTATTCTGTTTAAAATGAACTAATACGAAACTAGCGGTATCTATCCATTAAAGTAAAATGGAGTACTATAGGTTGTGTTAACCTTAGTTTTCAACTTTAATGGTTATCTTTTAGGTGACCTACAATATTTTCATTTTGCAGGTACAAAGATGTCCTGAGGACATGTCAATATTGATCACCACATATGAAGGAACACACAACCATACACTTCCTCTTTCAGCCACCGCAATGGCTTCCACTACCTCAGCCGCCGCTAGCATGCTCTTATCCGGTTCGTCAAGTTCATCAGATCCAAACCCACAAGTAACTGCCACCACCACCACCACCAACAATGCTACTTCAGCCAATATCAACGGACTCAACTTCTATCTCTCTGATGCCTCAAAACATAAGTCGTCATATTACTTTCCTAATTCATCCATCTCAGCATCCGCAACTAATTTCCACCCTACAATAACACTCGATTTAACTTCCACCTCCTCCTCCTCGCCCTCCTCGCTATCTCATCTTAACAGAATGAGTCACAATTTTCCTCCTAGATATAACTATAATAACAATAATTCCTCCACAAACCTCAATTTTAGTTCAGTGCTGGAATCCAATTCTCTTCCCATTTCTTGGACCAATTCCAGTTACCCAAATCAAGCCTACAACAAGAACAACCAAAATTTTGGTTCACTTACATTTTCATCAAGACCAAATCATGAAAATATTTTCCAATCTTATTTACAAAAAGATAACAATATTTCTACTCAATCGTCTTTACCACCAGACACAATTGCAGCTGCAACCAAAGCAATAACATCAGACCCAAATTTTCACTCCGCGTTAGCTGCAGCTCTCACTTCGATCATTGGAAATACTGGAATTGAAAATAAATTAAATGTTACAGAGCCATTTCCAATTTTGTCTAGTCTACCATCAACCTCAAATCCAAATAAATGTTCGTCAAGTTTCTCAAATAAACCTACCTCTTCTGCTTCCGCGAATAATTCACAACCACCTGGAAATGGTAACTTGGTCTTTTTCGCGCAATCTTCTTCTTCATTGCCATTTTCAACGTCCAATAAGGGTAAATCTACCTCTCCCAGTGACAGTAAGTTCGATTGATCAAAATTTTTTTCATGTTTTATCTTTATGTTAATCATCTGTATAGTCTGTAGATATGTTTTAGTTTCATGAACACAATTGAATTAGTATTTGCATTTTGTTGTAAACTTGAATATGGTTGTAAGATTATTGTAAAATGTAGATCTTTTTTAGTAGATGGATTATGTTACCTACCTTCTTTTTTGGATCAACAAAAATTTTGACGTGAAATTTTCATTATTGATTATATCGAGTATAGTCTTTCTGTTTCTATCCCATAAAGGTAAATATACTCTTCAGATCTTAGTTGTGAAATTATACTAGTTATGTTAGTATTGTTGTTGTTCAAATTTATCAGTGAACTTAACAACTTGTACTGGTTCAATTTAGGTTTGTAAATTGTCATTTCGTCCAAGCAATAATCAAACAAATTGATGAACTTCTAGTGTACTATCTCTAATTAATTTGAAACAGTATTAGATTAAATTATTAAAATGTTTGCTTTGATGGATTAAGTCTAAAAAGTTTCTATTTCGAATCTAATAGGTAACACAATAATAATTTATTTCCCATTAAAATGGGATAGAGAAATTGAAAAATGTGTATAGTGGGTTGTAAATCCATCGACTATGATTCAACTTATTGAACAAAATTAAATATATAAAATTGGACTATACATTAACTAACTAATTAAAATTGTATTCTACAAACATGTATGAATACGCCACAAACTCTATTCAATGACAAATAATTTTTGCAAAAGTCTCCACAGAGGTAAATTCCATATATAAATGTTCATATAATATAAATGATTTTTTTCTAAACTAAAGTAATGTAATTATGTTTTCTAACAGAGAAATTGCAAAATTTTCATCCTATATATCAACACAAAAAACACAATTGGAACACAACCTGAGCTCCCGTTTGGTCATAGATTTTGCAGTTGAAATTTGAAAATTTGAGATTTTGAAATTTGTGGTGTTAGGACTTTGTAGTTATGTTTGGACATACTTGAAAATATTTTCAAGTTTTGTGAGTGGAAGTCTCAAAAAAAAATTAAAAATAATTAGAAATAAAATTTTACGGCCAAATAGATATTTAAAAATAAATTTACAAAATTAACTCTAAAAAATCTATGATAAATGAAAATATAAACCTTAGCTTGCTTAGTTTAATCTTCTCTTATAAATAGTTGAATGAGGATCATGTCCAGTCTCCACTCAATTTTTGAAGAGAAATATATATATGTTGACACCCAATTTTTACCCTCCACGATGTTAAATTAATTATCGAGTCTTATTTTTATTTTAACGATTTTTATACCATTATTTGCAAAAAAAAAAAAAAAGCAAAAACCAAAAAATCCCTAGCCGCCGCCGTCCCACCCCTTCTTCCCCCTCGTCGCCGCCGCGACTTTTTCTCCCTCACCGTTCCCGCCTCTCCTAAACCTTCAACCACATGCCCATCCTTTTTCAGAGTACAAATCGCAAACCCAACAAGAATCGACAAAAGCCCAACGTTCTTGTCCTTTCCACGCGTGCGCCGATAATTCCCAACGGTCATAGCACGCTTCCATCTCCTTTCCCCATATTTTCCGAATCAACAAATCTAAGTGGGAACCATATCGAGACCCACTATCGAATTTGAATTCCCTATATAATCCCCCTTCTTCTTTGTTTTAAAGGGGGGGTCAGCCGTCGAGAAAGGGAAAAAATCCGAAAAGCCCCTTCGAAATTCCACAACCGTCATTATTTTCACAAAGAATTCGAGATAAGCTTCGTTGCGGTGTCGAAGCTTCGACAAGCTCGTCGTCGTCCCAGTTTCGCTGTCCCCAAAAAGGTAATACTCTAATCTCACTTCTCGTTCAAATGCATTATAGCCGAATGTGAATCTTGTAGCTATGTAGAGTTTGTCGTGTTCATATCTGCTTGTTTGGCTGAAGATACTCTGTTACGATGAGTCTATATTATGATGTCGTTGTTATTGATTGATAAGATGGTTTTCAGAGTTACAAGGTCCCACTTCTTGTTACATTTGAATCTGCTGTTTGATTCTTGCTATTCCAGTTGATTTTCGAGTTTCGTTTAACCAATAATGCTTTGAAATGGTTAATCTTTAATGTTCTCTGTGGATTACATATTAAATCTTTAACTTGAGACACGATTTTCAACTGAAATAATTTCAAACATACGATGTTGTGTCGAAAACACTTTTGTTCTGCTGAATGTTTCATTCGTTGTTACCGTCGTTTGAAAATGTAATCCTGAGTTGTTGAGATGTTGCTATAACAACATTAATCCCGCCGGTTCGATGAAACTCAGCTTTAGGTTCCATTTTGAGAGGTGTTTCAGCTTTCATCTGTGTCCCAATTTCATATTAGAATGAGTTGTATGTCTGCTTGTATGGTCGTGACTTGGTTATTCTGTTTTTTTGAGGTTTAATGACAGTATATGTTAGATGCGGAGGTATTCGTCTGTTTAGTAATCATTGTGAAGTTAGATATTTGAATGTTTGGTGAACTTGATGTAGTCCTTTGTCTTGGATTGTTGTCTTTATGTTACAAATTGAGATATTCTTTCTATTTCTGCTGCAATTCTTTTACATTTAGGCATCAACGTCTCGAGCCGTTGTTTGTCGTTTCATTTTAGTCTTCTTC
>JAOTQJ010000096.1:18304194-18317656 GCA_025642045.1 Solanum sejunctum | reverse complement strand
AATAAATATGTGATTTTCCAGCATAATTGATTTTCTTTCAAGTTTTAGTCAATTAATTTCAAAATAGTCAAAGTCTAGGGTCCAACCTTTTCAAGTTTTGGTCAAATCTTTTCAAGTTTCAAAATTAATCAAAAATTAGTCAATCTTCAAACCAAACAATTTTTCAAGTCAAAAGTTAGTCAACACTTAATCGTCGGATAACCGTATTTAGCGGTCATTTCGAGTGCGTAAAACCTTCTCCAAGTGAAAATGTGAACTCGAACCTATTCTTTGGATTTAAAAGGATTTTTCTGTTAGATTTTTTTAAATATTTATTGGTTTCCTAATTATCTGCAAAATTAGGTGGCGACTCTGTCTGTCTTCCTTTCGAATTTCGAGAATTGATTTTTCTCAAATTAATTGAGTTTTAACTGATTTTCGATTTTCGAATTATTTTCTTTTCAAAAAGCCATTTTTCGGTATAACAATATATATATATGTTGAATTTAATAAAATAATTGTTAATACTATTCTAATTGGTTGATAGGATTAGGTGGTTATCTAGTCATGGGTATAGTAGGGTAGAGGAGTAATAGTGTTTTATATCATGTGTTGTCATTATTTGTTGTTATGTGTTAATTGTATTATATTTACGTATTATCGTATGCTTTTGGTTATTAGTCGTTTTTTGTTGTTCCCTTTCTTTTACTTTTTGTCATATCTAGTTTATTCTACTTATGAGTTTTTGAGACAAGGGTTTCTAGAAAACAGTCTCTCTACTTCTATGAGGTAATGGTAAGGTCTGCATACATTTACCTTCTCCAAATTCCACTTGTAAAATTCCACTAAGTATGTTGTTGTTGTAATTGGTAATACTACTAGCTAGTTGGATTAATTACTTTCTTAGTGTATTTGCATGAGATTTTGAAAGGAAATTTAAGCTAAAGAAAGGTAGGGATGATTAGGAGATGGATACACAAAATAAGAGAACTCTCAAAATAATAATAAGTAATAACTATGAATTTGAATGAAAAATATTGATCTCCCTCATCCCTTGCTTAGGTGATGGTTTGATTAGGGTTGATAAAAATAAATTCAATCTATTAAAATCGTTCAATAATCTGTTTATTTATTACTTCAATTTATTTTAATTTAATTTATTTTAATCTAAAATAAATTAGATTGATACGTAGTCTAAATTAATTAATGAGAAATTTTATTTTTCAAAAAAATGTCAAATTGAAACTTTATTAGGTAAAATTTCAAATTTAATAAAATTATAATTTTTTTTTAATTATGTCAATCTAACATATCAGGTACTGAAAATTTATAGAAGAATAAATAAAACAAATTAACACTTAATTAGTAAAGAAATGGATGAGTAGGATTATGTCCCAGATTTTAACCTCTTTACCTCTTTGAATCGAAATAGCAATGATTCGCTCAATTATTAATTTAGCCTATGTTGACCCACTCATATTCAATTCTTCCGCCGATTTGATACCTTTAGATTTGAGAATAGCTTTGCAAAATCAGAAATTGCAGGCTTCGTTCCTCAACTAGTTAACAACAAATATTTTTCATGTCGGAATATATTCTATTTATGGTTTTGTCAGGCTAAAATGTCGTGGAATTTCTTTTATTTTCGTCAATAGTATTAACAATTTGTTGTGGTGTTGATATCAAATTGTCAATGTTGTCATATTTCTTTGCTTGTTTGTTTGTTGGATATTAATTGATTATGTGACCCACTACAAATCTTTTTAAGATTGATGAATCTCATTTCACAAATAAAGATTGCTACTATTGTCAGTGTGGAACGCGTCAATCTCCAATAAGGAGAGGTGAACATTTCTGAATGCCTGTCTAGGGACTTATGCTGCAGTATGTATGCTAATTTTATAAATGGAGTTATTTTTTTTACGAAATGTATAAAAAAATGATGAATAAAATTAATATTAAAAAATAGACAGACGTTGGAAGAAAGATTAAAAGTAGCTAATACTCTAAATATGAGGAACTATTAGAACTCGATGTAATTAATTGAAGAATGTTGTTGAAGAACATTCTAGGTCTAACTCATACCCCAAAAGTTAGCTCAACTCACACTTTAAAAGCTAGCTTAAAAGGAGAAGGATTGCCTAAACCTTATAAGGAGATCACCCATTCCATTAACCACCAATGTAGTACTTTGTGTCTCAACACTCCCTCACGTCCAGTGCTTAGCATTTGGTGCGTGAACAATTTTTGGGGAGCCCAATATTGGGTGAGACGAGCCCTGATTTGATACCATGTTGAAGAAGGTCTTAGGCCTAACTCATATTTAAAAGCTAGCTCAAAGGGAAGAGGATTGCCTAAATCTTATAAGAGACCACCCATCCCATTAATCACTAATGTGAGACTTTGTGTTTCAACAAATGTCTTTGAATCTTAATCCAAAAATAAGAAACTATGTTAAGCTTTTTCTCGATATGTTACCATTTATATTCTTATTTAATTAAATATCATTGCATAAAATGACGTGGAATATAGGTTAGCGTAATTTTATTCTGACATGTAATTATTATCCCTCAAGGTGAATGTTATTATTTTGTGAAACACAAATTTATATTTATGTCCCCTTTTTATATATAAATTTGATTATTAAATATATAAAATAAAAACGAGCCTATTTAAAGATAAAAATTAAATAGCAAATGGGCAAATACAACAAAGCCAAATACAACGAATGAGATTCTACAGGTAGGGCCGGCTAAGTTGGGACCAACTCAAAGCTCATTTAGCACCCATATCGTCTCAATACACTATATATTATTCCTCTCGCATTTACCTTCTCTCTCCTTCGCTTTGCGAACTCCAGGGGCAGGCTCCGAGAGGACACAAAGCACAGGACGCTACACTGAACCCTACCTCACCGCCTTGTTTCCTCCTTGTCGGTAAGTCCTTCGATTTGTCTATCTTCAATTTCCGGTGGATCTTTAGAGTTCAACGGCAACTGGAAAGGAACTGATTTTTTTTTTGGTTGGAAGAGATGCTGTTGAAACTTGATGATTCTAATTTAGTTTGGAGAGCGTAAGAGAATATATATATGTACGCGATTGTGCTTTTGTGACAATTAGCCTGAAGTTTTTTGATCTTCAGTAAATAGTGTTGTATTAGGGGAATTGTATGTGGAGCCCTAATTTCTGTGTGCTGCAGTTGTTATTCTTATTTGTTGTGCTGGAATTTGAGCTTAATAACTTAATTGAGCTGAACTGGATCATGAGTTAAGCAAACTGAGAACTTGATTTATACCTGTGGATGACTTTGTGAGTTTTTTTGACTGATATAAACAACTTTTACATGCTTTTGACACTGACTTGGTGTTTAGAAATGAAAATTTTGACTAGGTCACTAGTTTGAATCATGTGCCGCACCAGCTAACACCTTGTTTGGATGGTTGTTACCCATTGTATTGTATTGTTAGTTTAAATACAATGTTGTTATGATTGTTACTTAAATTTTATTATATCGTATCGTTTAAATCCATTGTTAGGCAACAACAAAAAGTCCCAATTTATGTAACAATACATTTTGGTGTGATTGTTACTTTAATGTTTTCTTTATTTGTTATTTAATAGTTCTATTTTATCCTTTGCCGACCTTTTATAGTGGCTCTACCCTACCCTTCTATTCTTGTAGGTTCATCAAACAACTTGTTGATGTATGACATTATGTAACAACTGAGAACGATACATTCTATTCAAACATTGTATTCATTAAAACTTTATAGTACAATACAATACGATGTATTATAAAACAATATGTAACAACCATCCAAACAAGGTGTACGTGCAGTATTTAAGTGGTTAGGATAGAGGGCAGACGTTATCATCCCTGTGTTTCAAATCTGTGGTTGGTTCTAGGCTGATTTTCTTGGCCATTAAAATAAAGGGCAAACAGAGAAAGCTCAATAGTAGTTCTAGTTTGTTGGGTCTGTTACATTGATGATTACTCCTTGTCTCTCCTTTTTTATTAGTTAATTTGACCATATGAATTTGCAGGTGGTTACAATGTCGACTCCAGCTAGAAAGAGGTTGATGAGGGATTTCAAAAGGTTGCAGCAGGACCCTCCTGCTGGTATTAGTGGTGCACCTCAAGACAACAACATTATGCTTTGGAATGCTGTGATATTTGGGTGAGTTGTGTAATTAAAGAATATGTCAAATATGTGTTTGATGTCTGTTTGGGGCAGTTATTTTCGTATGGTTTGACTAATCTACTTTCTGGTTTCTCTTCATTTTGGTGTAACATGCAGTCCTGATGACACTCCTTGGGATGGTGGTGAGTTATCCTTGCATTTGGTCATTAATGCAGTGTGGCAGAAGAATGTTAAAGGCTTAAAGCGTAGTAGTCGGTGCACATCAATTGTTTATGCCTTTGTGTCTATACAGTTCAGTGCTGTTTTAATCATCTCAGTCTCTTTTTCTGCGTTCTGAAATTCTGAATAATCATTTTGGAGATTCTCACCCCTCGTCCCCGCCCCGGACACTCCTGCCTAACCAAAAAGTAGTGATGAATGTTATGAATCATCAGAAGAGGTGCTGCTAATTCTATTGATGTATGATGTAAATGCTTGAATCCCTCCTTTGATCTCCCAGTCCAAGTATTTCCAGTCATGGCTTTTCCATGTCATCTCTTGCTGGCTTATTACTCCATGCCACAAGTGTAGATTCTTGGTGTTATCAAGTGCTTCTTGTAGATTTTGTTACTTTTGCTATTTTTGTCATAATATCATTTTTTTTTTGTTTCAAATTGCCTAGTTTTGATATGTATACTATTTGAGAACATCAGGTACGTTCAAGTTGACTCTTCAATTCTCTGAGGATTACCCCAATAAGCCGCCGACTGTGCGCTTTGTTTCTCGCATGTTTCATCCTAATAGTAAGTTGGAGTTTAAGGTTTGACTTTTATTTGTTAAGTCCGTGAATAGGAAAAGTCAATTTTAAGTCTGGAAATTTCCTTTTCTTTTTTTTTTCCCCAGTTTATGCAGATGGAAGTATATGTTTGGATATTCTTCAAAATCAATGGAGTCCAATATATGATGTTGCAGCTATACTTACATCCATTCAGGTATAGAGCTGTAATTCATTTTTACATGTCTCATTCTTTCAGTTATCCATGTCTTTGTCCTGAGCTTTATTATTAAATCCAATGGTTGAAAGCATTACTAAATGAAAATTATGCATTGCAAAGTAGAAGCTTATTGTTCTTCATTTGATGGAGTTAGAGATATCATCCTTGTGACAGCTTGACTTCCCTTTGTTTTAGTTTTGAGCTACATAGTTAAATTTGCATTTTGTATTGTGCATTTGCCCTCTGAATCTGTTTGTCTTTGATGATGAAGCAATTGTTAAGAAACCACATCAAGTGATTCCAAAAGAAAGCTTTGATCTATGAGTCTTTGAGAAAAATTGTTTGGACAAGCATTTGTGCCTAAAGCTTTGTTTCTAATTCTAGATTGTCATGGTCCAAAGACTCAATCAGATAAAATATTGTCTCATAAATTATCAATTTGAGTGTTGGCTCTTCATGTATTGAGAATTGGCATTGCAGAGATAGAATGAGAGAGTTGTTCCATTGTCTACATCGGAGCGTATCAGTCTCTCTACTGAGCCGACAAGTAGCACGAAGAGATGGATGGTCGGAACTGCTGCATGGAGTATAGGAGTTTGTTGATTTGTCTTTAACCTTTAAACTTAGTGATTATAAATAGACATTTAAAAACCAAAGGAGACTTTGAAGGGGAACACGGACCGCTACATGGGGAAGTTAGTTTCTGAAAGTTTTACCCAAAAGCGGCGTTTACCATGAAACACTTCTTCTCTTGTTCCATCAAGGAACGACATTTCGAACACTGGGGTAACATAACTTTTCTTAGGGAAACTTGTATGAAATGAGGATTTTAAGGAAGCGGGTAAACATATCACGAGTGCAAACTTAACAAATCAGTATGGAGTTTAAACTAGCCCCTTCATGTTATTGATGGCTATCATAAGTAAAGACATCATGAGTCTAAACATGTCGAACAACTTGGAGCCTCTTATTTGCGAGACATGGTGAAGAGGATGATATCATTGCTCATATTACGCATAAAGAGAGTTAAGCTATGTGTCCCAAGTTGAACCAAGTGAACCAACCATCAAGTTAAAATGTTGGAACCGCCTATCAAGAATTGTCATTTTAATATGGCTGCATATTTTTGTTTTATTGCATATTACCTCCCTGATATTCAAGCTTGTGGTGTTTGATGTTTGTCATGTGTATCCTGATTGTAATGCTTCATTATTGTCTGTGATTAAATATTGTTCAAACTCATGATAATGTTGAGTCTTGCGGCTGTGACTTTGATTATCTTGGGTAAGGCACTACAAAAATTTCATGAGGTGATATGTTCTTTTATGTCACTGGGAGGATAAAAGCCCTTTAGGGGTTATTGTTCTATTTTCCTTGATTAGAAAGCTATGTTGCTTGGACTCTTCAAAAATGTCAACCGGTGTGTGTCGGATTCTCCAAAAGCAGTGTATTTTGGAGAATCCGACACGAGTGCTGCATTGAAAGTGAAGAAAGAGTTTGTGCAACTTAGTTGGAATGGATAATATTCTTAGAATACATGTTTGTTACATGTTGGACCTATGATGATGAGAACTGTAATATCTTGATCATAGATAGAATTCATACCTTGACAATAGTCTTTTTTATGGGTTAGTGTTGGTATTTTTTGTTGGAACTTGATGGATTGTTATGCAAAAGCCATCCAATACCTGACTATGTTAGTAATCTGGTCACTTTGTTCTGCTTCCTTGTTACTTGGTATATTTTCTTCATTGTTTCCTTCTTCTTTGTACTTGGATTTGCTGCACTTGAGTTGAGGGTCTTTCGGGAACAACCTCTATCTCGTGTGTGTGCATCCTACCCTCCCATATCTTACTTGTGATACTCCATTAGGTAGGTCGTTGTTAGTAATGTGGTCACTATAGTCTTAAGTCTTTCTAAAATGATTTTTTGAATTTTTTCAAATACTTTTTTCATACTTTAATTAACTACATCCGAGTGAAAAATGTTAAAAGTTGGACTTTACATTGTTTGTTTATTGACTGAAAGGGTAGTGGCTTGACTCAAGTTGTAAATAAAATGTATAGAACCTAATTGTCTAATTGAGTATGTGTGAAACCCAATTTTATTATTGTCCGGAAGTTTCTCAATAAACAGAGACCAACTTCCCTTCCTTGACTATTCTAAGAAAAATCCGTAGCATATTTTGCTTTCTTTAATACCTAGTTAAGGGTGTGTGACAACTCACCTGTGTCAGTTCTCCCAGTACCGAGAGAGCGTGGTAGTTAGCAGTTGTGCAAGTTCCCGCTTGCTTGTCCATTCCTACAACTGCTGGCTCATGGAGAGAAACCGTATGTTTGTTTAACCTTAACTCAAGATTATGCTCATATTGTGTCCATCACTCATATGATCATAAGTAAATTTCCTAGAAGTTGTGATCAGGTGCAAGTAATATGCTGCATGCAGATGTTCAGTCAATCCCTGACTACTGGTGCTTGACTTAACAAGATTCCCTTGCACCACCCACCATCCACCCCCAAAAAAGAAGAGAGAAAGCATAAGAGTTGTGTATGATGTTGGTGCTTGAATATAGATTATTTGTATGACAAGTTCATCCAATAATGAGATGATTTATGTTTGTGAGATTAGGATGTTGACTACTTTGAAGTAGCACTTGGCTGAGTAAAAAGGTGTTAGACCTGCGTATGTATGCAAGTCGACGCGTAGCTCCCCAAGCAGAAGTAGAAAGTGTTAGTACATGGATGATATGCTTAAGACTTCTTTGCTGGATTCTTGGTAGAAGCTTTATGTCAAGCAATTATTGCATATTAACCATAAGTGAGGAGTATGGCCTAAAGTTTTCTGCTCTTTAAGCATGTTAACCTCTGGTGTACTGTAGCAAGAAAATGGTGCAGTTGGTAGACCTAAATTAGCCCTTAAAGATCCTACTTGGAATTTGTTGATTAATTTGGACTGTTGCTTGCTGAGTAAATGGAGAGGAGACAGGACCATAGTGTGGCCCTGGATTATCCGTAAAGCGAGTCAAGAGAGTTAATCTGAGCTGTTTACTACATCCTTCTGGGGACACGTGCATGTGGAGGAATTTGAAGGCTTGACTAAAGCTATGGCTTTTTTGTATTTCACCACTAATAAAAATAAAAATATTATTAAAGAAAAAGAAGAAAACTGTGGGCTGCTTGTTTTGCGAGTGACTGACACTCTTATTATTGCAGTCGTTGCTGTGTGACCCAAACCCCAATTCACCTGCAAACTCAGAAGCAGCTCGGATGTTCAGTGAGAACAAAAGGGAGTACAATCGCAGAGTGAGAGAAATTGTGGAGCAGAGCTGGACGGCAGACTGATTCTATGGACGAAAGATGTTCTTGCGGACCTCAGATCAAGAGCACCATTGTCTCATCTATGTTATATTTATGGATTGAAACCTCCTCTTTTAAACTTTATATAATGAAACTCAACATTTGTTTGGTCCTAATATTCTGGTAAGGTTTATTGCCTAATTGTCATTTGCTGCATTGCATTGACAAGCTCCTGTAAAATATGGATGTGCATTTTGGTTTAGAAATGCAA
The DNA here is from genome assembly GCA_025642045.1 of Solanum sejunctum. Lineage (NCBI taxonomy): Eukaryota > Viridiplantae > Streptophyta > Magnoliopsida > Solanales > Solanaceae > Solanum > Solanum sejunctum. The sequence continues at coordinate 18,308,995 of JAOTQJ010000096.1, read as the reverse complement.
GGGAATTGATTTTCATATACTTATTTTGCTATACCTTCAATTTTTGGGTAGTTCTAAGCCGAGTTGAATGGAGCGACGACACAGGTGAATTAGCATTTTAAGCTACTCCAAGCCGCAACCATTTGCAGTCACTGTTGGTGTATACTGCAAGGGTCGTTTGATGTGAGGATAAAAATAGTCATGGGATAAAAAAAATAGTGAAGGGATACAATTTAGGTATCTTAGGTATCTTGTTTGATTGTCAAGTTTAGGATAACTTATTCCACCATTTATACCGTAGTGATGGGATCGGTTATCCCATATACATGGTAGCATAATTATCTAAGGATAGCTAATCCTAAGATAACTAGTGCTAGGACAAATTATTTACAACCAAACGATCCTAACATGCAAAAAGAATGAAGAGTATGTTGCTGTTTGACTTTGTTGGGCTATTTTGTATTGTATTGTGTGGAGATCTTCAAAAAATCGTAGCCGTAGCTATGTAATAATATAATTCTACAAGTAGTTTTTCGATTTGTTAGCTCAAAAGAGAAGGTACTTCAAAGAAGAGATGAAAAAATGACAACAAAATAATACTACTCCTATTGTCCTGGTACTCTACAGGGAAGTCAGCGTTTTACGATAGGAGATGTAAATCATATTTCACTTGCACAATTTCTTCTAAAAAATAGAAAAAGAAATAATATATCATAGTATTAGCAGTGACAAAAGATTTATCTATGTGATGAGACAATATCACCGCACTTGACGATGTTGGGGCAGTAGGATTCAGAACCATACACATTCAAACAACCTTTCGTTGATTTCATGATAATTATTACAAAGAGGAAAACCACTTAATTTGAAGGGATTTTTCATCCAGAGTAAAAAATGCCCAGGATATCCACTTAGATGTTGAATCAAAAGCTAATTCAATATTCTGTAATCCAAATGACAATATCACAAAGTCTATACAACGGGTCTAATTACTTCCAAGTAATATTCAACTACAAGAGCATAGAAGCTTTTGAGTAAAAAGAACACACTGTACGCCTTTCATGAATTCCAAAACAAATGAACAGACTAAAGACGACTGTATAATGGCTTCTGTAAATTTTCTTTCATAAAAATAAGAATAAACAAATAAAACACACCAAATCCAATATTGGGAATGCACACTCCAGATTCAAACACTTCCACTTTTGGCCTCTGATATGATTTTAAAAAGAAAAGCTTACTGCCATAAACTTCAGCTGCTAACCACTTCTGTTTGTGCAGAATCCTGCGCAAGTGTTTTATAGCAGTCAGTACAACCAAATAAAATAAGAAGGTAGAAGTATCCAACTGGGACTAATAAATCTATGAGAAAAGGCATCTCCAGCACGACCACTGGAAATACAACTCATCAAAATGAAGAGAAAAACAGATTTTGCCCCTTACCAGATTTTCTTTATCTTCTTCCAGGACTTTTTCTGAAATGCAGGCATTGACAGGCTCTGTGGAATAAAAATATAATTAACGAACTTTTAACTCAAACAGGTGAGTGATTTTTAACCAAGGTGCAAACGTAACTACCTTCTTCCTGAGCAGATTTCTTTCCCTGTCTTTTCACCTTATCCTTATTTAGTTCTGGCTTAACAGGTTTTTTAAGTTTCTCTTTTGTAATACGACCTCCGGTTTTTGGTGATATAGATTTGGTAGTTGCAGCAATTTTGTTTACAGAATTCGTGGTCCTAGGAGTGCTTCCAATCTTTGAAGGCTTCTGCTTGGTTGGTTCTTTCACTTGTTCAGTTTTAGTAGTGTCTTTGTTCAAGACTTTGGTTCGCAGTCGCTCAGTGTTTGCAACAGAGGAAGAGCTATGTATGTCATCATCAGATGAACGTGACCCATCTTTAGGCACATGAGAACAAGTCTCTGAAACTTGCAACAGCTCAGAATTTTGGATGATATGATAACTATCAAACATTTGTTTCACAGGCTCCTCAAGTTCAGCAAGGGTATGTCGTTGCACATAAGATTTCAGCTCATCTCTCAGACGTTGAAGAGGCTGAAACCAAGGAAAAAAGAGGTAAACACTTTCAATCATATTGGTTCAATTAACCAGCTACAAGAGCCAAATTGTTTCTGGAAACTGAGATTTTGTAACCCGCATTACAGTGCAATGATCTTATTAGTCGAAATCAACTTGATTTTAAAAAGTCTTTGCTAAACATAGGAAAGGGAACTAATAGAACATTGAAATCTATAGCACTAAGTCACTAACTCACAACCAAATCTTCAGAGATGTGTACGGTTGAAAGGCAGTTCAACTAAAGGTGTTGTTGGAACATTTCAATCAGAGCTCACTATTTCTTCAATGAAGTGATAAATTCATGTGGGAGAAGATACAGTATCATACCTCAGAGCCAGCTTCCAAAGCAAGTTTGAAAAAGCCAAGGGAAATTGAATGCTTAGCAGCAGATTCAGAAAGCTTAATCTGTGATAGCCAATAGGAAGCTGACAATATAAGGTCATATTTCTTTCTGTTTGAGGAATTTGAAACATTTGATTGTGGTGTATCCGATTTTCCTTTGTTAGATCTCTTTGCTCTAGTCTCGGAAATGGGTTCACCAATTTTCCTTGGTTCCTTGGCTATGATGCCAAGTGGTCTAGAAGCCGGGCTGGCAATTGACTTGGAGGGAACAGACAGCCTTCTTGGAGGCTTTGCCGATTTTTCCTTACCAGAGAGGGGAAGAGCAGCTACACTCTTACTGACACTTGATGCAGGTCTTACCCTGAATAACAAACGGAGCAAAGAATAATGTTAGTGCAGAATCAAGGGACAACTAATAAGGCTTAGCAACTGAAATAAAATAAGAAGACTTGGACGAAAAAGTTGCATTTTTGACAAATGTAGCTCTCCTTAGTTCACTTTATTTAGAAGTCATTGGTCGTGCCTCCTAAAAATTATGCCTTATTTCTTGTTACAAGTACAAAAAATGGATACAAGAAGCTGAACTCTCTATGTTCAAGTCCCTAAAATGAAATGCAGAAACTTCACAAACTAAGCGGGAAGACGAGTTACGACATCACAACCAGCCAAATGAACGGTAAGCAGAGAGTAGCACGCATCAATATAAACAGAAAACTAAAATTTCAACCCACGAACTGTCTTCCAAATATTGCTCAGAGATGAAGCATCTACTTATTCTGGAAACCACATTCAGGTCAAAAATATTTCTTCCAGCACCATAAAAACGAAACTTCAGAAAACAAGTGATCAAGGTTGAAAACTCTTCATTGAATAATGTAACAGGCCAATCATCCAACAACAATCATTGGATCAATAAGATTTTAACTCATTTCACATGGAAGAAGGTTCTGTCAGCAACTTCATTGAGTTTTTTCTATTTACCAACAGTGCCTAAGTGATATCCTAACTGTTAAACTCAACAGAAACAGCAAAATACCACAAAAAATTCCACTAAATTTATATATAATGTAATTTCAATCCAAAATTCATCTCACGTATGATCGAATCAGCACAAACGTATATCCGATATGTAAATTAAGAAGATACAGATTGACAGAGATGAACAAAGATCACAAACCTCGCATTCTTCTCACATATAATTTAATCAGCATAACAGATATATATAAACTAAGAAGATACAGATTCGCAGAGATTAAAAAAAATCACAAACCTCGCAGAAGCCAAAGAGTTAGAGGAATCAGGCCGAGCTGGTTTCTGCTCCTTCGATTTTGAGGTGGATTGCAATGTTGATCGCAATGGATATCGCAGCAGCTTTGATGATGATTGCTTAGCCTTTGCTGCAAGTGAAAAGTATATATACATACATATAATCCATCATAGATTTTTCATAAAGCACAGAGAATTAACAGAGCCATACCGGAAACAGAGGAGTGATCTTTAGCGGAATCCTCCATGATGAATTCTAGGGTTTCAATAGGCGAGAGAATTGGTAAGTGAAGATGGATGATTGGGAAAGTGAGGAAATTGTTGCTTATATACAGCGTCTGAGCGGGAAATGTGAGAACTACTTCAAAATCAAATCAAAAGTCAGGAAAATGAAAAAAAAAAGGGTTGGGAATATTGGAACGGCTCTTTGGGTGGGCCCATCTTGTGGGCCTGTTGGCCCAATACAGGCTTTTTATTTGGGTTTTCAAATTTTGAACAATTTCTTACCGTTGGATGCACGTTGCTTACGGGCTGAATTGGCTTCGATTTTTTTTTTTCAAAATTCATAAACTTAAAGTCAGTTGTAATTTGTTTGTTTGATTTTGATTTGATATAAAATAAAAATAAAATTTCTTAATTTTAAACTAAGAATATGTAAATGTATCAAAATGTGTTTTAATCTTACAGTTTTAAATATGATAATAAAAAAAAAATTAAAATTAGAAGTTGTAAAAAAAAAAAAAAGGAGACATCTTTTTTAACATAAAACAAAGAAAGTAAGACGCACAAATTGAAACTTAGAGAATATTACAATTTACACTACTAGATTGCATAAACATAAGTCATAACCATGATTATATGATTATGATTCTGGTATATTATTACATGTTGATTCCTGTTTTTTTTTTCCTTCTTGTTTTTGAATTTTGAGCACATTTATTTGACTTGATTTGCAAATAATGGTGTTTCAACTTGCAAATCGGGGACTGTTTGTGAAATTGAAAATCCAATCAGAATTTTAATTTCAAGAGAAAAAGTGATTTAAAAGCATCTTTTACTGCTCATTCACTCAACAACAAACAACATACTCAGTGAAATCTCACAAATAAGATTTGTTGGGGGGGGGGGGGGGAAAAAGTA
>JAOTQJ010000096.1:18280881-18293079 GCA_025642045.1 Solanum sejunctum | reverse complement strand
TGGGTTGGGTGGGGGTGGGGGTGGGGTTTAAAGAGATTGGACTTTTAAGGAAAAATCTTTAAAATTTGACCGAAATGCTAAGTAACATAAGACAACAAAAGAAAAAGAATCATGAGAGGGGCATTTTAGACTTTCAGACAAGGGTATTTTTGGTATTAAGAAAAACTGGATTCAACTCTAGTCATCGGCAAAGTCGAAACTTGAAAATGCACTTTGTCCAGTTGTTTCTTCCTTGATTTTAAGGACCGATTATTTATTCTCCTTTTCATCTTCCTCAAAAAAACCGTAAACTTTGTTTCATCAATGGCTCCTTTTTGGAACCAAGTTAATGCTTTGTTCCGCAAGAACCTCGTATATCACGTTAGTTCAACAATTCTGATTAATCATCAGTTTTATTCTGTATCGGTTTCAATTTTTTTTTGTTTGATTGTTATTTTTTATTTTGAATTTTGCAGAAGCGGCATGCGAGGTCACACTTGAAGGTGATTTTGTTTCCAGCACTTCTGTTTATACTGCTAGGGGCTTTGCAAAGCTACGTCAACAAGATGAAAAGAGTGGAACAACGCCCCTTTTATAAAGTTGAATATCCTCCTCTATTGCAAATCCCTTCTCCTCAATTTCGCGCCGTGATGACGGATTCAATGCCGTTTTCTGGACTGCCTGATGCATCTTGCAGACGAAATGGTTCATGTGCAGCAACTGTGCTTATCACAGGGGAAAACAGAACCATTGGAGAAAGTAAAAGTTTTTTGTTTTTGTATTTGCATACATGACATTTGCTATCTTTGGTAAATTTAGCTAGCGTTTGACGGTAGAATTTGAAAATTAACTTGTAATATCAGTTTGGGCTTGAAATTTGATTAGATTCAGTTATGAGTTTGGCCATGGAATTTGATCAAGTTTTAATATATGATCTCCAAATATTTGATCAGACCTGGTTTTGTGGCTTTTCTTTTGGGACTTTGACCATAAGTCTGCAATTTTTTTCATAGTAAAATGCATGGTCAAACACAACGTCAAAATCCAAAAATCACAACTTCAAAAATTCAAATTTTCAAGTTTCAACTTTAAAATATATGACCAAATAGGAATTAAAAGGAAGGTATTTAGGGTTAGCTGGTATTGGTGATGTTGGGAGTTAGTAGGTGCCCTGTGGAATTATTCAGATGTGTGCAAACTGGTGGACATCACGGTTATTTTTAAAAAAATAGGAAGATTCAGGATTTCTCTTTTACTAAATTTAATTTGTGAACTTTGGTAGGTGTGGCTGGGAAGATGTTCATAGATTCTCCAGAACCAAAAGCAAGTACTGATTATCAAACTATTGCTGATGGCATTTTTGTGAGTTGTCTTTCCTTTCATTTTTTTTTTGTTTCTTATCCTTTTACCTTGGTCTTGGTTGTCGGATCAGGTTGTAGCAATTTTGAAGTCTAATTATTTAGCTTTTTATGTTTTTTTAGTTACCACTGTGTATTACATGATTTTGGAAATATTCCAGGGTACCAGCGGTTATGGGGCAGATAGTGAGTTACTCTTTCATGTTCGACCTCAATGTTCTGCAGCAATACCTTCGCACTCTGGAAACTCCACATCAGTAACTAGTAACGTCCTTTAATACTATCTATTGGTGCTAATTTCTTTAGAGCGTAGCTGGATGTAGCCGATGTCCACCTATTTATCTGGTTCATTTTCATATTTTGCAATGCCATCGAAATTGTGTCTTAAAAAGTAATTTAAATGTGAAGCTGGTGAAGTCCAATCCTTTCTCATGCTTACTCGCAGAACTTTTAGTTGAATTTTATTTGTTCGTTCCTTGTCCGTCGGGCCTTCTATTAGCTTGTGTATAATGTATCCTTCTCCTTGTGAGATTTTTTAAACACCAGAAGTATGTAACATGCACTATCTCACTTCTATGCCAGATTTTGATGTCATATGTGTGGAAGGTTTGAATTTGTGGCGCAACAGCTCTGTTGAGATTAATAATGAACTATTCCAAGGATTCAGAGAAGGAAATAAAGAGGGGAAAATAAACGAATTTTTGGCAGGTTATTCTCTTTGATTTCTGGACTTTATAGTTTCATATCTTCACATTCCTCGGGTTGATACTTTTATCTTTTCCCACAGCTTATGATTTCTTGGATACAAGTGGAGAGAATTTCAATGTCAACATTCAATTTAATTCTACTCAAGGGCTCACTTATCTAAGTGATGATGAACCTAAATTATTGAAAACACAGCGTGCTGAGAACATGGTATATCCTCGTATCCTTTTTTATGCAGAGAATTGAAGCTTTACCAATAAGGAAAAAGGCTCTACATAGCTTAGATGTTCTTAATTTCTTTTCAGTCCATTGTTAGATTGTACTTAGCAGGTGTAGCTTACTGCTTACAAATGAACCTTTATCTCATGTTCAGCCTCAAAATTATGTTTCTCGTGAAAAGCTTTGGCAGAAGAAGTCTTTTGCTAACTATCGTGAGAGAGCATATATTAAATGGAAGTAGCATTGAGAATTTGAAATCGACAAGGAAAACTAGGAGTCATGAGAAATTATGTGGATAAAGGAGAAAAAATATGGTACCCAAATGCTTGAAATTTATAAGTAACATTTGTTAGAATGACTCTGTAGCGAATGGATTAATGATGAAGCACACAACATTGCTGATAAGTGAACATGTGCTGGGTCGCTGGCAAACACGAACGTGATCTAAGTTCTAATGCTTGGTGCCAGAATTTGAAGGCCTTCTGCTTGATGCAATGTCTTGCCTTCTCTTGTTTAAAAATCTCATAATAAAAAATAAGTTATTCCCTTCGCTTCAAAAAGAATCACCCCTTTTTTTTTAGTCTATTTAAAAAAGAATAACCCCTCTTTTGGCAACACTTTATTTTTAACTTTCCACGTAGCATGTTTAAGACCACAGGGTTAAATGGACATTTTGTTACATTTAACATAACTTTAATTTAAAACCACAAAATTAAAAAGTCTTCTTTATTTTCTTAATCTCCAAGTCAAGTCAAACCAAGTCATTCTTTTTGAAACAAAGGGAGTGCTTCCTTAAGTCTACTATAATCTTTGAATGCTGTTCACAGCATGTAAAATAATGAGATTTTGTGCTTTTTTATGTAGGTAACGAATGCCTATCTCCAATTTTTACGTGGTTCCTCTACAAAGATGGTTCTAGATTTTGTAGCTGAGATGCCAATTCCTGGTGGCTTCCGTAGGCCAGACGACATATCTACCTTTATCAGTATTATCTTCTTTACATGGGTCATTCTACAAGTATTTCCGGTAAATATTGGTTAGTTTGTGAAAAGTTGCATGGTTATGGCAAAGATGCTTTTCTGCTGGATTTTTTTTTTAATTTTTCATTTATTAAAAGTTTCTGCTCTCTTGATTATTTACTTTCTTTCCAGTTGAAGTCATCTTAGTGGTCCGTATATTTAGTTTCGAGCTTCAGTTGTCGTAAAAAATCGAGTTTGTCTACTCATACACTATTATTCATTTCATTTGTGGCATCAGAGTTCTGATCCAGCCTTTCAAATCCGCTTTTGGTATTTAAGAAGTTACTTTCTTTGTAAGAGTTAAAGGCTAATGTGACTACAGAGCTGCTAAAATCTTTTCTCGATCTCGATATATGACAAAAGTGATTTTAATGTAGGTTATATTATCATCTCTGGTTTATGAGAAGCAACGGAAGTTAAGGATCATGATGAAGATGCACGGACTTGGGGATGTTCCTTATTGGATGATTACTTATGCGTATTTTCTTGTCATTTCTTTAATCTACATGTGCTGTTACTTTGTATTTGGTGTATTGACAGGTAATGCAGTGTACAGTTCAGCTACTTCTTTCACGTTTACGTGAGTCGGTTCAATATTTTATTTTTTTTATTCACAGGGCTAACAATTTTCAGGCTAAATTCATACGGTGTCCAGTGCATCTTTTACTTTGTCTTCACAAACTTGCAAATATCTATGGCCTTTCTATTAGCTGCAGCATTTTCAAATCTGAAGACTTCTGCAGGTGGTTGTCAGTGCAAAACTCTGTAAAGGTTCTTTACAGTACACGAGTAATCAACTCAAAAGGGAATTGATTTTTCATGAATAATAACTGTAACATTGATATTGCAGTTGTTGCCTATACAATTGTCTTTGGGACGGGTATCCTGGGTTTTCTCCTGTTCCAGCCTCTAGTTGATGATGCATCATTTCCTCGTATGTCGGTTATTCCAATTACTTCTTTCAAAATTTCATAAATCCATTATGCTACCTTAAACTGTATAGCTTTGCTAATCAACTAACTTTACAGAATTCTTTAGTTATCAAGGAAGTGATCTTACACTTTCTCTTTTGGTAAAGGCAAGGATTATATTAATAGAGCGACACTACTATTGCCCAAAAGTGTGGCCTTCTAGTCTTTACAATCCTTAAAGGGATTCTATCAATTCTGACAGAGTGTCTACCTCGTTTACACCAAGAGTGAAATAACACAAGGAAATCAAATTTGTTTCTTTCTATTGATTTGTACTTCTATTCGAAGCATCTAGATTTCATTTCTCTCTAAAGTCTAAACTACACACCAGATACTCCACCTTTTTTGACTGTTGTCTTTTATGTAACATGCTAAAGACTGCTTAGTATCTCTTATGTTTGGTGCGAAGCTGGGCCAGATAAAATTAGCATCGGAAACTTCAGTTTAATCCTCTGATTTTAATCATTGTTTGGGTCCATATGAACAAATGTACTTGCTATTTGAAGGTGGAAACTCTAGATGTAGGCTTTGACATTATTTTGCCTTCTCTACCGAGTAGCTTTAGAAGATCAAATTAGAAAAATAATGCAACCAGCTCAAGGTGAAGTAACAGCTCATGTCCACATGTTGATGGCCTAAAATTGTCTACAAATTAGGCATGTGACCTTTTGCTTCTCTGTGAGATCATTTGGCTCTTTATACCTATAATGAATGAAGCACGGCGGTCCTTTCATATTTTTCAGGCTATCTTTAATAGATTATGTTTGCAGGGATAAAAAGCACAGAAATTTGGGAAATATGTATTATGTGATGTTGCCTATTCACTCCAGAAGACAATTCTTACAAATACTTCAGAAAAGAATGGCTTAATTCTGATCCATTTATTTATTTTGGACAATCAATGTGGTGTAATTCCACAACTGATTTGGTGATTTGGACAATTCTGGTTGTTTTTCTGTTCCGATTGTGTTTCAGTAAAATTAGGTATTCTTGGTGGATCACTTCAAGCAATTTTCTTTTCAGGATAGTTGTTTTCCCATTGATTGATTATATTTGGTATGTTGATCACATGACTTGAGCTAAAACGAGGAAGCATGTTCAATGAGGATTCCTGTAGCTGACTCTTACTTGTTTAAGATTGAAGCATAATTGTTGTTGTAATCACTGTATTTGGATTCGCTTGTATCTCTTGTGTTCACCAAATTTAACATGTTTTTTTTTTTTTTTTGGAAAAGGTGGTTGGTTAATTTTCATGGAATTATACCCTGGCTTTTCTCTGTATCGAGGGTTATATGAGCTATCCCAGTATGCCCGAGGGGCATATATGGTAGGGACTAACGGGATGTACTGGGATTATCTTAGTAACAGCAATAATGGCATAAGAGAAGTTCTGATTATCATGTCAATTGAATGGGTGGTATTTCTGATTGTTTCCTATTACTTGGATCAAGTTATATCATCTGGAAGTGGAAGCCGTCGTAGTCTTTTGTTTTTCTTGCCAAATTCTCAACGGAAACATTTAACATCATTGGAGAAATCTCCTTTCCAGAGTGCAGAATCGAGTGTTCAAATTGAAAGCAATGATGTTTCCAAAGAGGTAATTAATCTTGCTAACTTGAGATTGTCATGAGCTTATGGCTTTGAAGTGCTTCATGCATTCATGGACCACAAATGCAAGAAGCATATTTAGAATTAAGATGTTTAGATGTGGACATGCAATAGAGTGTTAAGTACACAACATAGGTTGAGTGAGGAAGTTGTTGTCTTCTTATATATTGTTCTGGACAATCCTCCCCCCCATGAGCTAGATTTTATTGTTGAGTTAGGCCCAAAGTCCATTTTCTTCGCATGGTTTCTAAATTAAATATATTCCTACTCTTGATTTGACCAATTTTAAGCTGTGACATTATGTTTTTTCATGCTCTAGATGTCTAACCCCAGGGAGGAAAGGTAGAGTTCAACTTAGATGATAGAATGTAGTGAGAAATCCTTATGGTCTTAGGCAATCTTTATCTTATCAGCTAAATTATAGAACTTTTGCTTGGCCCAATTTTAATTTCTTTAACATGATATCAGAGATAGACTTATCTCATTTCTTGGTTTATCCAACCTTAGGTCCCACATTATATTGTTTATGCTCCGGAGTGTTCGTCCTTTGGTGTGTGTGGAGGGTGTTAAGTGTTTCCACATTGGTTGAAGGAATGAGATGTAATAATCTCCTTTTTATGGTTTCGACTGATTCCCACCTTATGAGCTAGTTCTATGAGGGTGAGTTAGACCTAAGGTCTATTTCCCATGACTAGGTTTAAGCAAAATTTCCGGTCCTTGGGCGTGTGGAGTGCAGTAGAGTGGGGAAGAGGGTCCTACATTGGTTGAGGGACTCCTTATATGATGTTAGGCAATTCTCATCTCATGAGCTAACTTTTAGAGTTGATTTAGACCCGAAGTCTAGCTTTTTTCATGGTATCATAGCCAAACCCATCCTTATTCTTTGTTTATCCAATATTGCACTCCTTATTATATTATCCACGCTGAAAATGTCTAGGCCTTGGCATACGTTGGTGTCAAAGTGTCTCACATTGGTTAAGGGAATCCATCGTTGTCTCCATAGTCTTGGATAATCTTTATTTCTCGTGCTACCTTTTGGGGTTTACCTGGACTTTTCTAACTCTCATTAAGTATATTCCAGTGTCTATTATGTTTATTTGGATGCTTTCCATGTTCTAATCACTGTCACTTGAATCTTCCTGCAGTATGCCTACAGTGGAATCATCTCATTGTAGTCTTTTGGCTTTCTTTTACAGAGAGAGAAGGTTGAACAGTTGCTAGAAAATCCACATTCGAATTATTCTGCCATTTGCTGCGACCTCAAAAAGATGTATCCAGGAAAGGACGGGAACCCTGATAAATTTGCAGTTAAAGGAGTAACTCTCGCCTTACCACCCGGTGAATGCTTTGGCATGCTTGGTCCAAATGGTGCAGGCAAAACTACTTTTATTAGCATGGTTAGTGAAAGTTGTCTATAGTAACTGGGAATGAATTTTAGTTACCACATAGACCATGTCTTCTTGGGGGTAAATAAAGATCTGCTTGAATTCTGTACATTGAGCTTCTCCCTAGCAGTTTCGAAGTTGTTGGAACTTATTATGCTGTGGTACTAAATGACAGATGACTGGGCTCTTGGAGCCAAGCTCTGGGAATGCGTATGTTGAGGGTCTAAATTTGCGAACCCAAATGAACAAAATATATGGTCGCATGGGTGTGTGTCCACAACATGAGTAAGTTTATTTGTTCTCGTCATGCCCAATGAACACTTGCTGCGTCATTTTTGTTCTTCTTTTGCATTTGAAACTATCTTATTTAACTTTCTCTGTTTCTCCAATTTTTGTAAGCTTGCTCTGGGATACCCTAACAGGAAGGGAACACTTACTCTTTTATGGAAGACTGAAGAATCTCAAGGGTGCTGCTTTAAGCGAAGTATGTAAATATAACCATCAACTTCATTTCAATATCTGCTTAAATGAAGCCAAAATTAAAGAATGGTTATGGAAATTTTCTTATATATTTATTCGCTTAGAGATATTATATTTTGAAAGAAGATTAGCCTTGTCTCTGCTGCATATGCATGTATATGTACAAACAAAAAATTTCATAGTGAAAATGTTCCTAACTGGTCAACGCTGCTTGAAAGAATTTGTACATCTGATCGATACCAGAGTTAAAATAAAAAAGGCTGAGTCACTTCTGTGTCCTTGCGTTGTCGCATTCTGTGCAGAATAATAAGTCATTGTGGCCTTTAATTTCCTTTGGGATTCTTTTAACTACAAGTATCTTGTACAAACTCTGGAGCAAATTGCTAAGATGGACATAGACTTCAATTTTTATTCCGAGAAGGCCCTTTATCGTGTCGGAGAATTGTTTAATATATTCATTTCCTCTCTTTGATGCTATCCTATTGCAACAGGCAGTGGAGAACTCTCTTAAAAGCTTTAATCTTTTGCAAGGAGGAGTTGCTGACAGAATAGCAAAAAAATATAGTGGAGGTATGCGGAGAAGACTCAGTGTGGCCATTTCATTGATTGGGGACCCTAAAGTATGTACAAATCTGTCCTCTTATATTATGACTTGAAATCGTCCTGGAGTCTTGAGTTCCAATTGGCTAATACTTTGAGAACTCAAATTTTTTAAGGTTGTCTATTTGGATGAGCCCAGCACTGGACTTGATCCTGCTTCACGAAAAATGTTGTGGGACGTCGTGAAGCATGCAAAGCAAGATAGAGCAATCATTCTCACCAGTAATCTGCTTTAACTTAGTTTTTGTATACGATCATTTCTCTTTTGGATTGTTATTTTGTAGTTATCTTGAAATTTTGTCTGCAATTCCCTTGCAATCTCAAATTTAGCGTCTAACTTTGCTTCTTCTCTCATTCGGGATAACATCAGTGATGTTTCGTTCTCTTCTTTCTCTCAGCACACTCGATGGATGAGGCGGAATATCTTTGCGATAGGATAGGTATCTTTGTTGACGGAAACTTCCAGTGCTTGGGAACCTCAGATGAGGTAACTTCTATGACCTTACCAACTAATTTACAACTAACCTTTTGGAACTTGACTATCACATTGAAGCTTGCTTCTGCTTCTGAATTGCTGAGAAAGTTGATATTCTAGATTTGATTTCCTAGTGAATTATCTAGGATAATATCTCGAAGGAGTGGCTGTGCTTTGGATTGGGAAAGGGGCAATGGGAGCTTGGATTTTAAATTCTTGTTTATTGGTTAACCATTATCTTGTGTGATCAAATTCTGTTGATTCTCGTCCTCGTGTGATGCCCACTTCATTGGTTCATATGAATATCTTGTAGCGGAATCATTGACTCAAACTGTATGCTTGTATTTCTTATTTCTGTAATATTTTTCTAGGCGTATCATAATATTGCTAACTTCTATGGGACTCCATAATTCTCTGTTAAGGTAAAAGAAAGGCTCTGATACAAGAAGGATCGATTATCTTGTGTAAAACATAGATTTTGGAAATAATTTCGAAGTGAATATTTAAAGTATAAAATATGAGTTAAGTGTACTTTCGGTGAGCTTATGGAATTGAAAGCTGTAATGCGTCCCTTTAGTGCACACTGGGATATAGATATGTGTGTTTATGCATATGTATTGCACTATAGGTTGCTCATGTTGGAACTTCATTTTTTTCATCTAGTTATGCATATTGTATCTGGAAAGTGGAACAACATTGGTAATGTTTTATCGGATGCCATCTACCAGAATGTTTATGACTATTCATACCTCATTCTGAAATCAGGGTATCTAATCTTGCAAATATTAAATTGTATAATTAGCAGAAACACTCTATGTGGAGAGTTATTGTGTGTATGTTGGAACGTACTTCTGATCATATAGTGTTTGCTTTATGGTATTGTGGATGACAGTTAAAAGCTAGGTATGGGGGATCCTACATGTTCACCATGACTACATCACCAGAAAATGGGAGTGAAGTGGAAAACTTAGTGAAACGTCTATCTCCAAACGCTAAGAAAACATACCATTTATATGGAACTCAGAAATTTGAACTTCCAAAAAATGAGGTGAAACTTTCAGATGTGTTCCTAATGGTTAGACAAGCGAAGGAGAGATTTCCAGTTCAGTCTTGGGGTTTAGCTGACACAACGCTGGAGGACATCTTCATCAAGGTGGCAACTGAGCACAGTGAATCACTTCATTACTAATATTCTCAGTGTATGTTGTTATACAGTAGTTGGGTTTCATCTGGTCGTTGAATCCTTTATTCTCTTGCTGGTAAGGTATCATCTTATAGACAAGAATGATTGGTGATTTATCTCAGTGAATTGCTCGTATCCCTGTTCACTTATGTCTCTATTGGTATTTCACTCTCTAAGATTTGCTTTATTAGCTTCTGCATGACACCTAGTAATCACGATTCTAACACTTTCTAACCAATCATAATTCCTTTCTCCAGACTTAGAATTGGTTACATATATAGATGACTGAATAGGTGGAGTTAGCAAAATCAATTAGACTTTACCATAAGAAGCATATTCACACATTTCAGTCCTCACCATCACCGAGCCACAGGAAGCAATTTCAACCTTCTAAAAAGTTTACCAAGTGCTATATTGTAGAGAGAGATAATCTATTGTTCTATACTGTGACAATGCAATTTAGCACAACAATGATAGTATTATAAAGGTGACAAAAGAAAATAGCAATATTTACATGTTAATTACATATGTTACTCTACACAAAAATAATATCAATATGCAAAATCCTTGAACCAGATAAAGGACAAAAAGCTCCTATTGCAAATATTTCGTCAGATTAACTGAACTAGAATTTCACTTTTTGAAGCGCCAGTGGCTTATGTTAAACTCAATACTGTAAGTAGTTCCCTTACGATCTCTTACTTTATCTGAGTTTACATACCAGAGAGTCGGTTCCTATATTTCCTAGTAGTATTGTCATGACAAGTGCATTTTGAGTTGTGAAGGGTCAATTACAATTCCATACTTATTAGGTGATTTGGGGTATGGTGGAGGCTCTCTTAGTTGAACATTGGCTGGTATTGGCATTTGTTCTGATTGGCCATAAATGCAAGGACTACCTGTTTCATCTGGCTCCCAATATACTTCCACCATAGATGTTGTTCCTGGAATCCCCACGAATTGTGCTCCCACAGGTACCTATTGAATATACATATTAGAAGAAATTTTCGACTGAAGTTTATCTTGTACTAGAGGAAGATTCTGTCAATTGACTTACTTCAATTGACTCCCCTGACTGCAATGTAAGAGTTTTAAATCTTCCTTCAGCTATTGCAGTTTCCACATCTGCTTGTTTAGCTATGTTCATGAAAACTTCTTCGAGAGTTGTAAGACCTAGCTGGATGTCTTTTACACCTAATTCGCTTTGTCTGGCTTGAAGCTCAGCAAAGAATTCCTGATACGTGTAAAAGCCAATATTCAAACAACCCAGTGGAATCTCACAAGTGGGGTCTGAGGAAGATAAAATGAACGCAGATCTTACCACTACCTCATAGAGATAGAGAGGCTGTTGAAAAGCCAATTTTGGAATGTGAAAAGCTAAACATCGATTAAGAGTATATAAGTTGAGTTATTGTAGATATTACCTTCAACAACTTCTCCCTGTCATGAGGAATAACATAGGTTAGGACGGACTTATTTTCATCTGTAGGCACCACATCCAAGCGCTGTCAACAGAGTTATATGTTAGCTTTTAACAGTCGTTAATTAAAAGAGAAAGTATATAGTAAAAGGAAGTAGCTTTTGACATACACTTTTAAAGAAGTGTTTGACAGCTTCAGATTGAGATGCTTCTTCACTAGATAAGCCCACATTTGCCATGAAACCAGTTCCAAATTTTGCTTTCAACCTTATGGAAGTTCCAATGCAACGAAGCCTTCCCTTTGCCATGATACCAATGCGGTCACTTAAGACATCAGCTTCTTCCATTGAATGGGTTGTCAAGATAATGGCACGCCCTTTTTTTGCTTTCTCAATTATGTCCCAAACGTGCCTTCGAGTTATAGGATCCATACCAGTAGTCTATGAAGGCATCAGAGAAAGTAAATGTTTGATACAGAAACATAAAAGCTGATGAAACATCATATGGAAAGGAACTTTTAACCACCAGAACTTACCGGTTCATCCAAAATAACCAACTTCGGATCTCCAATGAGGGCTATAGCAACACTAAGACGTCTTTTCATTCCTCCACTGTAACTACAAGATCTCATTTTAGCCGACACCTTTGTGATTTTTGACTGGGATAATAGTTGAGCTACCACCTGTTTTTGATTGAAGAATTCATTTGGTAAGATATAAAACTGTTGAATTTTTGGTCCAAGTTGGCAACTCCCACTTATTCAAAATTGGTAGGCAAATGGTTGGTGGAAGGTTGG
>JAOTQJ010000096.1:18264916-18275110 GCA_025642045.1 Solanum sejunctum | reverse complement strand
AAGAGCTCAAAATAAAATATAGGAGCCCAAAATTAATTGGGCTCTTCCTCCATGTAGGAGGGACAATGCCCAACAATATTTTACATGAATATTTGGATATATAACAAACCGGTGAAAATTTTGTTTTCGCTAGTGACAAAGGCAAATAATGGCTCAAAATGATGTAAAAATGTTGGTAAAATTACATAAATTTGACGATTTCAATCCGCTCCATCTCATGTAATATGCTGCTGTCAACCTGCGCTGCCCCGCATAAATCCTTACTACCTACACAACTTAACTCTTTTTTTTTCCTTCCTATTTTGGTATATGATTAAATGTAAAATTTTGAAAAAGGGTTAAGAGTATTTTCTTAGCATAATTAATTTAATAGTAACTTTTTCATTATCATCTCCTTGCTTCTCAATTTGTCTTCAAATTAGAGGTCTTCTTTTCCTCGTAGTTTCAACTATTCAATAACCAATAGATACCCAATAAGGGAAACTGGGGAAACCCAACAAATCCATTGCCAAATAAAATTATGAAAAATGAATACAACATAACGTAGAAGGAGATTTCCCCCTCTAATAAGGGTAAATATCAGAAAGGAATTTTCGTTTAAGGAAAATAATGCAATAAAGATTTCAAGTAAGATTTTTCAATTCTAGAAGAGTAGTTTTGAGAAATATTTGTAATAGTTATTAATGACTGGAGTCAAATTAAAAAATAATAGAAAGGGTAGAAATTTTTGCTGCTGATGAAAAGGATAAACATAGAGGTAACATAATACTTTAAACCATAAAGAAAGCAATGTGACAAAGGAAAAAACTTGGAGGGAGTTTTCTAAATTCAGTTTATTTAAACCGCAATCTCTCTACTCCTACATCAATTTTTTTAAAAAGAACCATTTCAACCCCCCCGCAACCACCCCTATGAGTGTGACGCAAAATTTGACACAGAGGGTGCAGGGAGCAATACAGAAACATCATCATTTCATGACATTTCAACTATCTTTGTATTTTGGATCCTTCAAATCATTCCGTGTAATATAGACCAATAAAATTTTCATTTTCAATTCATCCACGGCCTCATTCAAGAAATGTTTTTGATTGGATCCACAGGAATCAATAGAAAAGGAAAAATTCCTTACGTGTTTTTTCGTTATTTGTTTTTTGTTATTTGAGAGGAGATGCTCAAGATTAAAGAACCTGATGATTCAATTTTGACAATAGGTGAATTAACTCGGAATCATTATACAAAAGAATGCATGTAGTATTCTCAACAAAGGGTCGGTATTATAGAGATTGGTCATCGACGAAAATGAAAAGGATTTGAAATTATGGCAACCTAATACTATCATTACAATCTCAAGAGTACATTCATTTCTTTGTACATGGTCCAGGTTGTGATAATTTCCATACAGTATCATTTTTTGCTTCTAGACTGAAGTGGTTTCTTGTCAATTATATTTGTTGCAGAAACGAAATGTCAAGACAAATATTCGTCTCATCATGGTCCCTATTTTCCTGGTTCTTTTAGTAAGGGGCATTGAAATCCTGGGTAGCTCCACGATGAACAAAGACAGTAAATGTGGCTGCAAATGTATAGATAGATATGGTACAGGAAAATGCGAAGACGTATGTAGCATGGAATACTCAACTCCGTTACAAGCACCAAGTTGTCAAGTTGAAGAACCATATCCATGGTTTCCTGTTGTCCAGTTACCGGAACCTGGAAATAGTGCTGTAAAAACTGATTTTATGACATACCCAGACTTGCCTGATGAGTCATGCAGAAAATCTGGAACTTGTCCAGCTATTATACTTATGACTGGATCTGATAAGACCTTTGCACAAAGTATGTTTTTTTCTGAATGCAAATAATACTAGTTCTATTTGTTTTTTAGTTTAAGAAACAAGGTTGAGATGAGGGTTATCAGGAAACAGCCTCTTTATCTTTATGAGGTACTGGTAAAGTTTGCGTACATTGTACCCTATCTAGATATCACTTGTAAGATTCCACTGGATAAGTTGTTGTTGTTGTGTAATAAACAAGGTTTCTATGAATTTCTGATTGATATGGAACTTCGTAGGTGTGAGTCGGTACTTGATCAAAAAGGAAACTAACCAAAATTCTACTGATACCACCAACCGGTTCATTGTGAGTCCCTTTCCATTTTTATTTTTATTTTCCTTAAGATTTAACTGTTATATATCATGGACCGTGTTTGATCGTGAACTACCTAATCTTTCAGGGTACAGTGGTTGCACCTGAGCGTACGAATTTTCTTGACCCTGCTTTCAATCCACCCATGCCTACACTCAGTATGATTGCATCTGAGTGTCCTGCGGATTACCAGACTACAGGGCCTATTGAATATCCTGGCACCACTGGTAGAGATCTCAAAGTTGGTACGATTTATGCGCGTTACTTCTAATTGGCCTAACAGCTTGATCTTGTTGATGTTAGATTTAGCATATAAGTAGCTCTGAGCTTACTTTCCTGCTGCAGTGATAAATTGTCGTGAAGGTTTATCCTTGTGGCGTAATAGTCCCTCTGAGATCAATGACGAGCTGTATAAAGGTTACATAAAGGGGAATCAGGAGAAAAAGACAGACGAGATAGTAGCAGGTTGTCTGCTGTTCTTTGTATGCCATTTTAGTATTCCATCATGTAAATATCAATCTTTTTCTTAGCAAAGTTGTACGATATCCTTTTTTTTGCAGCATATGATTTCTTAAATACAGATAAAAAGAGGTTCAATTTGAGTATTTGGTATAACGCAACCAATAAGATTAAAGTTACAGGTGAACAATCGGCACGGGTGGCTCCTTTGGTGAACCTGGTAAATCATTTACTCTTCCCCTATATGCTATTCCTCTCCGTATCGAAAATTGTCGAAATGTTGTCCATATGATCGGATTAATCATTAACATCGCAGAAAGTCTTACAAATTTTATCTAATTCATTCAAGGCTTAGTGAACCTAAAGTGTTTCTACAGGCATCCAATGCTTTCCTTCAAAATTTTCTTGGACCTTCCTTCGAAATTCAGTTTGCATATACGAAAGAAATGCCCAAGCACGGAAGTATGAAGAATGTGGAGATTGCTTCTCAGATGGGACCAGTTTTATTTTCATGGGTGATTTTACAGCTTTTTCCAGTAAGTTAATAAATTGGGATTGTTTTTTTCTCCTTAAGCTTCTCTTTGTCATTAACAACAATGACAACATACTCAGTGAAATCCCACAAGTGGAGTCTGGGGAGGGTAGAACATAAGCAAACCTTACCACTACCTCATAGAGGTAGACAAATGGTTTTCTCAGAACCCTCGTCAAAAAAACTCATAAGCAGAATAAACTAAATATGGAAAACTAGAAAGGAAGAGAAAGAGAAAGTGAACAGAAAGTGCGACTAATAGCATAAAGCACATGATAGCAAGTAAATACATGAAAATTAACATACATAAGACTGATAAAGAAAACACCGGACAACGCCTACTACCCTACTATACCCCATGGCCAGACATCAATCTACAAACATAGTTATCCTGCTACTCTAATTCGCGACCTCCATTCTTTGTCATTAACTATTAATAATAATCGCATGATGGTATCAGTTTCATGTATATGCTTTGTTACATTGTTATCCTGGCCTTTCGTGTTCCTCATGTTCGTGCTCTGGTTAACTATTTACAGGCTGCTTTTATAGCTCTGGTTTATGACAAGCAACAGAAACTACGAATGATGATGAAAATGCACGGACTTAAGGACGCCCCCTATTGGACTATTTCTTATGCTTATTTTTTTGTCATATCAGCTCTCTACATGCTTGGCTTTTGGGCGTTTGGCTCATTATTTAGTAATGACACAGCTTTTAAATTGATTCCTTCACTAAACTCATATTTAGTGGCTCGATAATTATCTTCTTTTTTTTTTCTTCTCCACCATTTGCAGATTTACAGATGTTTCTTCGTAATGCTTTCAGCATCCAGTTCGTGTTCTATTTCCTCTACATAAACTTGCAAATCGCATGTGCATTTCTGCTGGCTGGATTTTTTAACGATGTTAAGACAGCCACAGGTGTGATATTTTAACTACTGTAAGAATTAGGATTCTTATGTTAAAAGTATGTGTATATATATTGATCATGGGAAGGATTAATTGTTTTAATTTCAGTCGATAACGTGTTATATTTAACTAATTCATTCACCACTATTGCTGTATCAGTCATGAGCTACTTGCTGGTGTTTGCAAGTGGTCTCTTAGGAGCATTCTTTTTCTCAAACTTTCTTTTGGATTCGTCAGTACCAGGTAAGTCGAGGAAATTTAAGGACAATTCCGTTTGCGTTTTGCATCATGTTTCTGCATACTGCTGACATTCCATCGTTCTGAATGATATTGTAGAAGTGTGGATTATAGTGATGGAGCTTTATCCTGGATTTTCTCTTTATCGTGGTTTATTTGAGTTTGAGGAATATAGTGGCACCGGTGTTTATACGGGTGTTAAAGGTGGCATGAAATGGGAAAATTTGAATGATCCTCGTAATGGGATGAAAGAGGTTATGATTATAATGTTAGTGGAGTGGGTAGTGGTTCTCCTTGTTGCTTTTTACGTAGACCAGATCAATTCATCAGGGAAAAGTCCCCTGTTTTTCCTGGAGAACTCGCGGAAGAAGCAGATGCAATCCACTATGAATTTATTAGATAAGAAGGAATCTGGAGTTTGCGTTGAAATGGAGAAAGAAGATGTTGCCCGAGAGGTAGTCTTGATACTTTTCTCATTCATAAAACATGTTTCACCTCCTTCTTTAACATCAAGACATATAGGAGTATCCGTAGTCAGAATAAGTAGTATTTCCTCCCATCTTTTTATTGTTTCAACCCAGCATTTCCTCCCATTAATTTTCTATGTTTGAACAGAGGGAAAAGGTTGAAAATATGGTATCTGGATCGACATCAGGTTATCCCATCGTTGTTGACAACCTGAAAAAGGTTTATCCAGGGATAGATGGAAACCCCGATAAATATGCAGTGAGAGGACTCTCACTTGCTGTGCCTGAAGGAGAATGCCTTGGTATGCTTGGCCCCAATGGTGCTGGCAAAACTTCATTTATTAGTATGGTCAGTTCCGCGATATCCTTAAAGGCGATGTCTTTGTATCATTGATTCTGTAGCCCAACATTAGTTTTGGTTTGTTTTTTGGTTTAGTAAAAAAGTTTTACTAACAGATGATTGGGCTTTCAAAACCAAGCTCTGGTGCTGCATTTGTTGATGGCCTCAATATAAATACAGAGATGAACCAAGTATACACCGTCATGGGTGTATGCCCTCAGCATGAGTATGTAGAAAAAACAAAGTCAAGTTGATATCTCATTTCCTACTCAATAATCTCCAAATAAAAATTAATGAAATCATGTACAGCTTGCTTTGGGATACATTAACAGGAAGGGAGCACCTACTTTTCTATGGAAGGCTTAAAAATCTTAAAGGAAAGGTTTTACATCAAGTAAGTTATGGTCCCGTTGTAAAATTTGATACGCTATCTTAGGAGGGAAGGCTCATCAATAGATCTTAGTTACATCGGAAAGTTGTTACTACCTACAGGCAGTTGAAGACTCTCTTAAGAGTCTCAACTTGTTCAACGGAGGCGTTGCTGATAAGCAATCTGGGAGATATAGTGGTGGAATGAAGAGAAGGCTAAGTGTTGCTATTTCACTCATTGGAAATCCCAAGGTACGTTGTTTCCTGGAGAGAAAAATATATCGTCTTCATTTTATTGAGAAAATTGTTACTATATATGCAAATTTACCAGGTTGTCTACCTGGATGAGCCGAGTACTGGGCTTGATCCAGCTTCAAGAGATACCTTGTGGACTGTTGTAAAGAATGCACGGAAAGGCAGAGCGATAATTCTCACTAGTAAAGTCTACTTTCCATCTCTATTTTCCTTGTTTTTCCATTTTGACACTAATAAACACTACTGCATCGGCTTACTCATCGAAATGCATAATCTTGAAAGTAATTATTCAGCAAAACATTATGATTTACTGATAATCTAGGTGGGACTACATAGGGTATGTTATTGTTGTGGTGGTATGATCACTAATACAGATACTAATTTCAGCCCATTCAATGGAAGAAGCGGATTATTTATGTGATCGCTTAGGAATCTTCGTTGATGGAAGCTTGCAATGCATAGCAAATTCTTCAGAGGTAATTTCAAGCTTTTACACAGACAATGATAATTACATATTTGGACCTCTCAGAAGAACTGGAACTATGTAACAATGTTGGACTTACCTATTTTTGTGCCTAGAAGTGTTGAATGAGTTTTTTTTTTTTTCCCTCACAATTCTCAAACTGTATTATCAACAGCTGAAGGCAAGATATGGAGGGTCTTACGTGCTCGCGATAACTACATCATCTGATAATGAGGTAGAAGTGGAGAACATGGTGCTAAATGTATGCCCGAACGCCACCAAAGTGTATCATTTATCGGGGACACAAAAGTTTGAGTTGTCAAAGCATGAAGCAAAAATTGCAGATGTATTTGAACTAGTTGAGAATGCAAAGAGTAGATTTCCAATTTATGATTGGGGTATGGCTGATACAACTTTAGAGGATGTTTTTATCAAGGTTGCTTCTAGTGCTCAGTCCTTTAATGAATCATGATCGTAGAATCAACCACAAATTAGAAAAAGAAAAAGAAGGATCATGTCATATGTCTGATGTTTTGTTGGCCTTAAAGTAGGAAAACTTTAGGTTCATGTAAATAAATCAAGTACAGAGTCATTTTTGTTATGTAAATGTGTACGAGGATCGCACGTGATGTGAAAATCCGGCTTTTTCTTCGTGGAATGGAAAGAATTTGTTGTATCAACAAAGTATTAGTCAACACATTTCATTTAATACTCCAAACAATAATATCGTAGTGATTTTTGGGGAGTGTATGGAAATCATGACAGAAGTCTCATAGCAAGCATTTTCGTCAAGGTCATTCATACTTTTAGAATATCGGTGCATGATTTTTATATTAAGGATGTTCAACAATTGATATATATATATATATATTTAACGTAGATATTCAAAAATATTTTATGATGAAGAGTGTTCAATTGATCACCCTTGGATGAATTTAGCTCTGTTCCGAGGATAACTACAGTCCAATGTCATTGGGTGATTTAGTTTACAAAATAGATCGCAAGTGCAACTAACATGTATATTATTTACCACGTGAACAATTCAGTAAAAAAAACTCTTTGGGAAAGCAACATAAGCTACAAGCCTCATTTTGCCTCAATTAAACAAATTCAATTATGGAGGTTACCATAATATTTTCTAAAAAAAGTGAAATACAAATTAAATAGGTCAACCAGATAGGATACCCGTCAAATATTTACCTGAACATGAGCATGGTCCGAGATCGTTAACACTGTCTCTTTAATAGCATTGAATATGTAAAATGTTTCCGTTATTTACCCTATTTTTATTACATTGCTCAGTAAAGTATAACTGGTGATTAATCAAGATATAATGCAATTTCACTTTATGAAAGACATAACTTTAGATAGGAGATTGTGAAGGTCACAAATTTATGTGCTACTTGTCCATACATACAAGTACTCATAATATTACTCAACAAATTTTTCATCTTTTGATTTTTGCAATACTTTGGTTATCCACAATTTGTAGTAGTTATTTCTTTTCTTTTTTTCCAAATACTTTTTCATACTTTCTAAAATTACATACTAATACTCGTAGTATTACCCAAGAAGTTTTTTGTGCTTCTATTTCTGCAACTCTCTCTTGTACTGTGTTTATCAGACACGATTTGTTATAGTAATCATTCTTTTTTTTTTAAATACTAAATCACACTTTCTATAATAAAAATATTTTGTCATGATTTAATTTAATTTTCACACTACTATTTTTTTGATCTGCTTTTATATGTTTTTCCTTGATAAGACGAGGCTCTATCAGAAAAACAATCTTGCATACATTCTACCTGGTCCTCATTTATAAATTACTAGGAATGTAGTTATTGTACGATTAATCTTAAACTAAACAAACACTTTATGGTAGCTGGAATTGAAATAAACATTAGAACCCAAAAAGCTTTAAATTAAAGGTAATTAAGTTCAAATGAAAAACATCCTGAAAACTCTCCTTTCTAGCAGTCAATAATTAAATAGAACGTCTAATTTAAAAACAAAAAACAAAATGGTAACTGCTGAATCAAGTAGGAAAAGAAATAAATTAAAACAAAAAAAACAACATTAATTAAAGACTATTGCATAAGTAGGCTTCTAATTAGAGCTGCTTGGGTAGTGTCTGATGATTCCAATAGTTCTGATAATCTGTCACTCAAATCATCAACTTCTCTATGCAAGCTCTTTATGTAATTGCATGTCTCTTGCAACACCCTACTTGCTGAAACCTGCTCCAAATGAAACAAAAATAAATTTATTAATTAGGAGTGTTTTAGATTAATTATTATTATTTAGAAAAAGAAGAAGATAAAAGTATTGGACCATATTCTTGATTTGTACATGTCATTTTTTACGAAGAATCATCATGATAATATATTAATTAACTGGATGTTGACACAAATAGTCGGACAGATGTAGTATTTGTTTTTTCTATCCGGTTACCATGAATTAAGCAAGTAAATATAAATATATTACTCAAATATCAGACAATTAACTTTAGTAAGTTCACAAATCAAGGGGCAAAGTAAAAAGAATCCAATTTTTAGAATTTCTGTTAAATTATATATTAAATGTATTTTCACTTTACTTTTTTTTGCAAGATTATATTTACGATAAGATGCTTCCACACATTTTAGGGTTCTTACCACATTTTATGTTGAAAAAAATGAAAAAAAATAGGGGGAGGTGGGATGGGCAAAACAATTGTTAGTATAATTTTGTGTAAACATTCGATATAGATAAATTTTTATTTACATTTTACTAGATAAAAGGGGTTAAATAGAATATAATCTTCAAAAAATATTTACTATGTATGTATCAAATACATTACATACACATAAGAATTGAATTTCCTCGACACAAATAATATGTCTCTAAGGGTTTCAAGATTTTATATGAGGTCTTATGTTCAAGTTCCAAATTAATTACTGTACTGTATCGTGATTCAATTTGAGTAGACGATAGAAATGAAATTAATTACCTTGTCAGAAGACCTATTTCTAAGCTCAGGAAGAAGTTGTTGCAACTTGGAAACAAGATCATTGATTTGGTCCTCACTTATGCTTGATCCTCCTGAATGTCTTGATGATCTTGACCTTCTGCTAGACATCTTTCAAATACTTTTACTACAATGTATTACATCTGTGGATGAACTAAATTAAAAACAATTATATATAATGGACAAATCTAGAAGTGTGTGGCTATGGAGAGTGTGAAAATTAAAAGGGAAAAAAGAGAGAGAAAAGTAATACTAAGTGCACAAAAACACAAGTAGTGGTGAAGACAATTGCATGGAAGAAAGGAATGTGTTTTGCTCGTCTTTAAATAGGGTTTTGGGAGAGAGAAGAAACAAATTAATTTATACAGATTTTAATTTGCCTTTCTATGCTATCATCCTTCTTATTTTTAATCTCATCTCTTTATTTTTTTAGGTTGAAGTAGGAAATTTAGCAATTTCTATGCATGTGTTCTCTCTTAATGTGTGCGAGTGTGTCAGAGAATACACGTAATACCATGTTATTTTATTTACATCTACGTACTGCTATATATTGAGTATTTTAGAATTGTATATATTTCTTTCGTCCAACAATAGTTGTCCATTATTGATTTGATACAGAGATTAAGAAATAGTAAATAATAGAAGTAATTTTATTAAATCATTTTTTGAATATAATAAATATAATATCTTAAAAAATATAATAAAAAAAATAATTATTAATTCATGATAATGATAACTTATGAACTAATCAGTGTAAAATTATCTATTGATTTTATAAAATAGATAAATATTATTAAATATCTATTTTAATATAATAAATAAATAAAAATAAACGGAAAAAGTATGAAGCTAATACATGATATTTGTGACTAGTCCTCTCTTCTCAAGAAATGGAAAAATAGCTTCATGACATATGGTATGTCTTTTCCAAGAGAAAACTTACTCACTAGTATTACACTTGAAACTTACTCACTAATCAATATATGCATGATAACAATAATTGTATAAG
>JAOTQJ010000096.1:18247934-18264816 GCA_025642045.1 Solanum sejunctum | reverse complement strand
CAAGTTCAAATTTTCAAAAGTGACAATGGTACTAAATTTTTCAATAACAGTTGTACTGATCTATTTAACTCTCTTGGTATTATTCATCAAAGTTTTTGTGTGCACACACCTCAATAGAATGGACTTGTAAAGAGAAAACACAGGCATATTTTGAAAGTTGCTAGAGCCATTCGTTTACAAGGTTTCTTACCAATAAAGTTCTAGAGTGAGTGTGTCTTCAATGTTGTTTATATAATCAATAAACTACCTATGCAGGTTTTGTCTGGTAAATATCCTTTTGAGATAGTTTATGGTAGAGCACCATCTTTGCTTTATATGAGAATAATTGGCTGCTTATGCTTTGCAACCAATTTTCACAATAGAGATAAGTTTCAGCCTAGATCTGCTGCAGCAGTATTGATGGGATACTCTTCCACACAAAAGGGTTATAGACTCTTCAACTTGCTGACCAATACCTTTTTTGTTAGTAGAAATATTGTGTTCAGAGAACACATCTTTCCCTTTCAGGTACTCAAAGAGAAGAGGATGCAAATATTCTCAAATGGAGTCATCACAATACCTAACACAGAGCCATTCACCATTCCAATATCCACATCACCCATCCACCCTACTATTCCTGACCCTTCACCCCTACTGCTCCTACCATCACCCACATTCACTCCTTCACCAGTTGCTACTGCCTTCAGAAAATCAACCAGAATCAGAAATGCCCCTCCTTGGCTACATGATTATGTCTGTGGCAAATTCAACTCAGTCACTACATCCACTTGCCTTTATCCCATGCAGTCTTATGTGTCTTATACCAATATTAAGCCTCCTTATCAAGCCTACTTATTTAAAATTAACCTTATCACAGAGCCTAAATCCTATGAAGAAGCAGTCAAAGATACCCTATGGGTGGAAGCCATGAATTTGGAGCTAGCTGCCTTATAAGACAATCACACTTGGTCCATAGTTGATCTTCCACCTGGTAAGACTCCTATAGGTTGCAGATAGATGTTCAAGGTGAAGTGTAAAGCTGATGGTGCTGTGCAAATATACAAAGCCAGGCTAATAGCAAAAGATTATACTCAACAAGAAGGTTTGGACTATCAAGAAACCTTCTCCTCTGTTGTCAAGATGGTCACTGTTAGATTGGTCCTTGCTTGGACTATCAAGAAACCTTCTCCTCTGTTGTCAAGATGGTCACTGTTAGATTGGTCCTTGCCATAGCTGCTGCAAATCGATGATCCCTATACCAAATGGACATCTACAATACCTTTCTTCATGGTGACTTGGTAGAGGAAGTTTACATGTTACCACCATCAAATTTTGACAGACAAGGGAGGACTAGAAAGCGTGTAGACTACATAAATCCCTGTATGGACTAAAACAAGCATCAAGCTTGTTGAAGTTCTGACCAGTGCAGGATTCACACAGAGTCCTTTTGATTACTCTCTTTCACAAGAAGAAGAGAAGACAGCATAGTGATTATACTGGTTTATCTTGATGATATGTTAATCACAAGGAATGATTATACACCAATACAAGAATCTAAGGCAGCACTGCAGAAGAGGCTTAAGATCAAGGACCTAGGAGAGATGAAATACTTTCTTGGAATTGAGATAGCAAAATCAAAGGAAGGAATTCTCATGAACTAAACAAATTTTACACTTGAGCTGATCCATGAGCTAGGATTGTCAGGATCCAAACCAGTGAATACTCCAATGGAATGCAATCACAAGCTGACCATAGTAGAGTATAATGAGCATATGGATGGCTTAGTGATAAATGATGAGTTAGTTAATCCAGGATCATATCAAAGATTGATTGGGAAGCTGCTGTACCTGACCAGGCCAGACATAACATATGCTGTAAATGTTCTCAGTTAGTTCATGCAGAAACCTAAAAAATCTCATATGACAGCAGCATATAGGGTAGTGAAATATGTGAAGAATGAACCAGGGATGAAAATCCTGTTGAGCTCAAAGAAGGCAACACAACTTTCTGCATTCTGTGATGCAGATTAGGCAGGTTGCCCCAACTCAAGAAAGTCAGTTACTGGATATGTGGTGAAGTTAGGGAACTCATTAATCTCTTGAAAATCAAAGAAACAAAGTACTGTCTCCAGAAGCTCAGCAAAGGCAGAATACAGTAGTATGGCTGCAGTTGTTCAGAAGTGCTTTGGTTGGTTGGAACTTGCAAGGAGCTGTAGGTTGATATTGAAGTTCCAGTTGAGGTATTTAGTGATAGTATAACAGCAATACAGATAGCTGCAAATCCTATATTTCATAAAAGGACTAAACACATAGAGATAGATTTGCATTTCATCAGGGAGAAGATCAAGAATGGAACAATCAAAACACTTCAATAGCTTCCAAGGATCAAGACACAGACCTGCTGACTAAAGCTCTAAATAGAGCACAACACACATACCTCTTATGCAAGTTAGGAGTGTTAAACTTGTTTACACTACCTAGTTTGAAGGGAGGTATTGAAAATAATAGAGATCATTAGAAAGTTGGCTAAGAATCAATTAATATGTTAAGTATAGTTAGATATTAGTTGGGAATTAATTAATGGAGATTAGCAGGACAGTTAGTTAGTTAGTGGGATATTATATTCCTGTATATAAATGTAAATGGGTTCACTGTACACTTGACTCTTTCTTTTGTCAATACAGAAGATTTTCTTCTTCTCTCTAAAATTCTCTCTCTTGCCATCTCTCTGTATGTTCTCCATTTCTCATCTCCATCTTACCTATAGAGATTGTGAGAATTTCATCAATATAACTGTTGTAAAAATTCTATAAAAATAGAGAATGATACAAAGTGAATATGTGCATATTAAATCCTAAAAGGACTAATACAAAAAATTAAAAACATTTCTCGTAGAATATTCATATCGTCATTACATATTATAGTGACTGATTTTATAAAGAAAAAACATTGATACTTAAATAAGTCATTGATACAAATAACAGCAAAAATTTCATATCTGGCATTGAAAATTACACATAGGCATTCAGAGATATCGGCCAAATATAGTTTGACTGAATTTTACTAATGTTTCGACTCCAATAGATGTCGTTATGTCGTCTGCAAAATCAATATTGTACGTGACGTCAAATCTTAATGAATCCTAGGGCCCTGTTTGATAACATAACACTCTGCATTGAAACACGTTAAAGTTAATGCATACTAATACATAAATAAATCCGATAGCTTATAGGATGATACAAATGTATATACAAGTTATTTTTATACATTTGTGATATGCAAATGCGTAATGCCAAAAACGTTCTGTTTGATGCATAACTTGTACAAAAATATTGCTGGCGCAAAAATCTTATAAAAAAACAGAATGATACAAATTGTATTGTGCATAATAAAATCCTAAAGGACTGATACAAATTTAAATACGTATCTAACAAATAAGATAACATCGTACACATACATTTCTTATAATGCATCAGTCAAATATTGTCTCATCATCAAAACATGGTTTGATACAGAATTAAAGTAAATGTATCAATGATACAAATTCAAGATACACGGACACAAAATTACAAAACTCATTATGCATGGTATGTGGCATGATGATATAAAAAATAAAATATTTCTCATAGCTAGTGTTTTTATAAATATAAAAACACTGATACATATATAAATTATGATACAAACTTTTGGAAGTTCATTTAAAAATCTTGCAATATCAGTTTCGTATAAACAACAACAAAATATTGATATAAATTCATATTACACATGCTTATTGCGAAAAAAAATTCAAAGAAGAACAATACAAAATCAGAACCTTTGGCAATGCAGGTCTGACTAACAACAGCACTGCTCTTTTCGTTTTTTGAAATTAGCTTTGTCACTTTGCTATTTTGATGTTGACCCAGCAACCTTCTTCGATTTTTTAATGTTGGACGCTTGAACATTAGCTAGATTATTCTTCTTGAGCGACTTGGGGTTCTTTGTTGGACCGTCCTCAACTTGACCATCCAATGGTTTATCATGAGCTTCTGACTGTGAAAAACTAATATCGTGAGAAGGTAAAGGATTAGACTCCATTAAAATGGAGAAAAGGCGTTCGCGAAGGAAGAAAGTGATAAAAAAAATTAGGGCACAAAAGATGGAAGAGAGAAATGAAAAAAGAGAGAAATGTTCAATATACTGAGCTTTTGGGAAATTGGAATTCAACTTTGGATTTGAAATTGAAAATAAATTTTATTAATAATTTTTCACGTATATAGATGTGATTGAATGACACCTATTAAATAGGTGCCAGTAAGCCTCATTAAGCTATATGTATTGTGTATGTTTGTATCAACACGGAAGAGAGAAATGCCAAATTTGAGATTTTTGTAATTTTACAAACGAGAAGAGATTTTCAGAGATTATGCGAAAAAAGATTGTGTATTCCAAAAAAAGATTGTGTATTCTCGTAATTTTTTTTTTTTTAAAAAAAAAAGCTATTTGGGCCATTTTCTTCAAGCCCATTCAACACATGGTATAGCCCAATCACCTTAACCTTAGGTGAGAGAAAATTGAAAAAGAAAGAAAAAACTTGTCTGCTTTGATTGAGAGAATTTTTGACGGAAAAAAGATAAATTTTTTTATGCTCCATGACTACATCATGATTTTCTGACCAAAAACATACCAAACTGAAATGATGATACTACTAAAAGAAAGATGGAAAATAATTGGACACCACATATTCCTTGTAATCGACTAATAATTATATGCATACTCCAGTGTGGCATTAAAAGAAAAATTATTGATACCAAAAAGTTAAGCAAAGTTGAATGAACTTTTTTTTAATTTATTTTAGTGACTTTCCGCAATAATAAGGCACACGTATGGGCCTTTTTAATTATAAAAAAACAATTTAACAACTTTAGAGCAATAAAGAAAAGTTATGTTCCAAAAATAGTTTCTTTATTTCTATCAAATAATAATAAAGGTTACATATATTTTATACTCCCCATATCCTACGTATGTGCACGTTAACGTTGTATCTTAGGCATGATAACAATAATTGTATAAGTATTGTATATATGATTCTTTTTATTTCTAAATTAATCCTATGAATATGTGAGTAATTCAACAAAATATGTTAGTGATTCATATACATTATATATTTTTTATATTATATATAATATGTAAAAATATCAACATAATTTTATATGTAATTATTCAGTCTGAGTACTACACGAGAAGAGAGTATATGTTAAAAGTTCTGAAGTCTGATTTGAGCAATATAGAATACATAAAATCATGCGTCAATCAACAAGAACCATCTTACAAAGCTAAACAATACTCTTGAATGACCGCCAACAAAATAGTATTATGAAAACAGTGAAACAATTTACTACATTATTTCACTTAAACTTTATATATAGAATCAATTATAATGAACTTATAAATATGGGCAATAAAATAATAATCTTTTAACTTAAAACGTCTAAAATAAATCAATCCAAAAAACTTGTCAATCATGAGAGGGCGCGGGGCCGGAGTTGACTGGTCAAGATTCATATTTGAGGCAAACATGTTATTTTTCCTCAAATGGAAATTGGGAAGTGCACAGGAAGTGACACGTAAAAGGCAAAAATAAGCGTTACACATCACCGACCTTATTAACAGGATTTTTTTTGTTTATCTTCTGATTGTGTTTACATTTTTTTTAATTTCTTATATTGGCATAATGAGGTCACTCATGAGGCTAGATAGCTAGATAAATCAATGCACATCTTATATATCTAATATCTTCAGTATCAGTTTATTATCTACTTGACAGATCAGTTTACTACTATCAGCTCAAAAACTACCTATTTTTTTTCCCTGTAAACTGACCAGATGCACTTTCCAGATTCTGATATGGCCATTAATATAATATCCTTTGAAGATATTTTCTTGCATAGTAATAGTCATATTGTGTCTTTATATATATTGCTGATCTATGTTATGTATTGTTCACATCAAATTGAAATAGTGTCAATTAATGTTATTAGAATATTGATCATTGCATGTTGATTCATGATTAACTGACTGGCACCTGGACCTATATATAGACGTTAATGATAAACGCTTGATTCTAACAAGTGGTATTAAAATCAAGATCATGAGTTCAATTCTCACAAGAAACATGCATGGTGCATGAGGTGAGGTAGGTGTTAAAGAAATTAAAGATGATTTTTGAAGGGACTACTGGATTAAGGTCACAATATTAGCCTATTAGGAGACCTTAGAAATTCTTATTGGTGTTAAACAGATATCATAAATTAAAGCTGTTGCTTCTAATCATTGGAAAACTGATTTTAATTCAAATGAAGACTAAAGGAATCTTGTGAAATGATGCTTTCATTTCATGTTTATTGTCTTGATACGTAGCCTACCTGGAATCTCTTTTGATTCAGTACACATTCATGATAAAGTCTAAGTTGACAACTTGACATATTAACATGGTCTGCGTGTTTGATAATTGATTACTTTCTACCTACCTAGGCCTCATTCTTTTCCAAGGTATATTTCAACTGGTAGAGGGATCATTGCAGTATATACTTCGACTATGGCGTAGTAGGACAGTTCTTTTGGTTAAAACGTCATGAGATTCGGAGGATATAAAATTTTTTGATCAAGCATGAACGTTAACTTATTTTATTGCCGTTCAATCTCTAAGGCAGGTTTCATTGAGAATATTGCTCTGCTTCCAATCGCATCTCGTGTAATGTTAGCATGAATTGTCATCCAGCATAACCTATTTTCAAACCAAATCATACCTAAAGAATTTTATCATGTCAGTATTAATTCAAGTCATTTAAAAGCCAATTTTTAACCCATAAAGAAGTGAAATCAGGAAAAATAAGGCAGACGATTTATATTATAAGCTAAATTCTTTATGATAGTATCATTTTTCCTATTTTTGTGCTGAGATTTACAATTGCAAAATTATAGAAAAAGTAGTTGACATGATTTTCCATGAACACATGGTCGCAGAGCATCCAATGGTTGAACAGAATTGAGATTCCATGGACCAGGAAAATAATGTCTCTTGTCTTCTTTTTTTCATACATATTATATTCAGGTATTTTTTTTGTGCCAAATATTGATTAATAATTTGTATACATATTTAAGCGGAATATGTCCCTCTGATTCTTTTCAGAGCTTCAAACAATTAAACATCTTTTTTAGCAATTTAATTTCTACTTGAAATTACTTCAGTGGTAATTCTTCATCTTTTTATATTAAATAACTTAATAAACGTGAAGTTAATGACTACGTACGAACTATCATGAAACTAGCATAATTACTATTATATACCAATTACCAAACATATATAGCATGCAGAAATAAAAAATTTAGGTTTATTAACTTTTAATTCTGAAAAAGATAATTTATTGAATTTTTGATAAATTAAAATTATGCTTGTATACTGCTAAATATATTTTTAAATACTAACACAAGATTTTTTTAAAAAAAACTATTCTTTATCTTATGAAACGCGTAAGTGGAACCTGCATAACTCCCTAGATATTATGCTCCCAGAGCTACTATTAAGGAAGAACACGTAATATTCTTTCCCTCTCATTTTATATGATCCTTATATTAAAAAATAAGTTTTTACTTATTCATTCTATATTTATAAATTAGGAGTAAAATTGCTATCTAACACCCTTTTAAAATTTTACATATAAAATTATATTAAATATATTATTATTGGCATTTAAATTGAAATATAATAATAAAATTAATTAAGTAAAATAAATTTCTAATTCATTATTTTAATTAAGGAATGTTTCAAAGATCATGATGAAATAAAATGAAAGAGAGTTAGCAGTAGTATTATTGACATATAAATAAATTCAAGAAGGGAAAAGACGAGACAAAAAGAACAATTAAACCTATGGTGGGAAAGGATAATTTAATTAAGTGCACTGTTTTAAATTTGGTAAATATAAATGCTCAGCGAGCTTTTCGGAGCACATGAAATTGATCCAATAGACAGCAAGGACTGAACTCGAAGTCACGAGGAGCCTTTATTTTTTATTTCGTTTATATAAAATAATAATACCAGATGTATTTTAATCTATTATTACTGTATTGATATTATCAAATTAAGATATTGTTTTATAGAATATAACAATTACTTGTCACTTATTAGTCTGATGGTATTAAAATTTAAAACTATAGTCTATATATTATTGGTCCAATAATATTAATTGTGTTTCACTCCCAAATTACTTGGAATCGCTTACTAAATTTTCATTTTTCCATTAAACTCAATTCGTAGCATTATTATATCCCCAAAAAAAGTAATAAAAAATAATTAACTAACAAGACAAATTAAATCATATTTTAGATCTTTTTTTCTAGTAAAATATATGGCGCACACATCAAACTCTTCTTGATTTACTTTCAAATCCAGTGGGCTGGTTTCTTCCTCTTCAAAAATATAAATAAAGAGCTAAGTATAAGAAGAAATCAATTTGGTCTATAAAAATCTTTGACACCCCAAGAAAGATATAACGTGATCTTCTGAGAATATGCTTGTTTAATTATTTTTAATAGGACAATCATGATTTGTCTCACTCATTTTGATATTTGAGCCTGTAAGGTTATGGAAATTAATTAATTATAAAGTACCCTTTTAGTCGGTGAATAGTAAGATTTGTCTCGTATATTAAGTTTAATTCTAATATCTGATACACTTTAAGACAAAGTTTTAACCGACTTTGAATACCGACCAAAAGAATTACTCCTATATTACATAGTATAGTACTATTGTTTTGTTAGCTTTCTTGATTACGGTAATTAAATAGTCTATTGATTTGTGCTTAGACCCAACATCGATCTTCCCATTTGATACCAAGTGTGTTTGGTTGTATAATATAGGCAAAGTCTATGAAACCGGACCTTCAATTTACTCTTAAATATGGACCAGAATCTTGTCCCAATTAAACTGTTTTA
Source organism: Solanum sejunctum (assembly GCA_025642045.1). Lineage (NCBI taxonomy): Eukaryota > Viridiplantae > Streptophyta > Magnoliopsida > Solanales > Solanaceae > Solanum > Solanum sejunctum. The sequence goes on along the minus strand of JAOTQJ010000096.1, from coordinate 18,255,862 downwards.
TAATTGACCCAAGGAATAATCTAGGACTAGACGCTAACACCTAACCCCGACCCTAATCGTGATCCAACTCTAACTCAGTGTTGAGTTTTGTGTTGTGGTCGCAATTGGTTTCTAGGTTTTGGAGATTGAGAGTCGGAGTTGGGTCCTAGATTTTCAAATCTAGTTGGGATGTGTGAGTCAAGTCTCGAGTCAAGATGGGTCATGAGTCAGAGGATAGGATCAAAATGGGAATTTGATTCTAGTATCAGGCTTGATTTTAAGTTTGATCAGGTTTAAACTTCGTGTCCCAAGTCGAATTGGGTCCCAAGTCCCAAGTTGGACACGTTTCAAATTGAGAATTGGGTCCATAGCTAAGTCACAGATTGGCAATCTCAAACTGGAGATTATGAGAGGTGAGGGTTGAGATAGGCCTATGATGAGGTTTGGAGGGAGGAGGGGGTGAAGATGACGTATATTGAGTGATGGGATATATACAATCAATCAATACGAAATGGAACTTATTTTTCTTATGTCCATTATATAAATATTTTTTTCTCATGAACTTGATTTATTAGAGAAAATATATATATATATATTTCAAAAAATTGATTAACTGAACAAGTATAATTGGAAAAAATATATCATCCCAAACACATCTTTAAATGAGATAATTTATATATATATTTATAACTTATTTTAAAAAATAATTTTTCATTTTAAAGAGAGTAGGAATCCAAGGAGGGTAGCTAGCTAGGTTGGCAGTTGAAAGTAGGAAATTGAATAAGCAGTGCACGTGTACGTAGTATTAGTTCAAATTTCAATTTGCAGCATCTTCTCTTCACTCAATGCATACAGAAGAGCATATTTATATACTACTAATAATATATTGCTATAGGAGTTGTATATAAATTGGCTAGGACCACTAATTAACCAGAAATTATAAAATAAACTATTCTATAAATCCAAGTGCAAAAATGTTTCACTATGTAAGAGAAAATTTTGACAACTTTGGAGGTATGTCTTTGTATCATTCTACATAATGTGTCATCTTGAAGTTAAGTATAGGAGTAAAACTAAAATGAAAACAAAAGGCAAAATAATTAGACTGGTAAGTTAGTGGGATCAATAGTTTTTTGGTTAAAACAACAGGGTAAATTAGACAGTGAATAATGGAAAAAATAATCAAAGGAAAAGTGCTCCTATTTAAAGAGATTGATATTGGAGACAAAATAAATAGGAAAAAAAAAGATCTCTTACGTTCGGTATGGGTTTAAAATGGTCACTTAAATATATTGTTGAGCAGTTTGTCTTCTAAGTTCATCAAAAATAAATATTTTTGTTTTCCGTCAATTAGTCAACAAAAGTTTAGTTGTTAGATTTAAGTGAAATTATGAAAGAAAGATTTCATATGAGCTCACATTTAATTTGGAGATGTAGGCTTAGAAGCGGAGCTTTGGAGAAGGAAGGTCTTGAAATAATCGATAAAGTTGTTGTCATGTGACTAGAAAGTCATGGATTTTAAGTCTTGAAAATAATTTTTGGCAAAAATACAAGATAATACTGTGTACAATAGATCCTTATGATTGGGTCATTCCCCGAACCTTACGCACAGTGAATGCCTTAGTGAACCAGGCTTGCCCTTGTTAGTTTTTGTGATTTTTTAGATTTATTTCTGAAGTTAAATGCAATTTTTTGACATGTCTTCTTTGTATAATTTTTTTGTATCTAGCCTGTGTATTTTTTGGCATTGCAGTTTCTAAGATTCGAGTGGACTCACATTCCTAGTATAAGTTTGTTAAATATTTGATGAGGATTAAAAGTAGTACTAAGTTTTAACATTTTAAAGGGTCAAAATTGCTCAAATAGTATATTTAAGAGACTAGTTTGAATTTATGCCTAAAAATAAGACATTATTGTTGTCATTTTTTCGAATAAATGGAACGGAGAATTATGAGCAGTAGAGAATTAAACTCTCATCAATAAGATAAAAGTTTAGATAGCTAATTAATTTTAAATTATTATTTATTAATTATACTAAATTATATTTTTCCCATTATTTATTTTCAGAAGCAGATCAATGTTGTTAGTTGTGAAATATTAAATTCATTTGAATTCAGTATTTTTAACGCCGAATATAAATTAATATATGTGAAAAGAGTTGATTAAAATTGTAATAACTACAAGATATGAACCTGAACTTTTAAAAAGAATTAAATTCAATGATAAAACCTAAAAATTAAATCTCATATAACTGAAATTTTGTATCCAACTCTGCTTTTTTGTGAATTGTGATCAAAGTTGTTAATCTCATGCATGTTTGACCAACATTTAAATAAACTTTTGAAGGAATACAATGCTTTATAGACCAACATTGGGATTAAAGCTAATCTCTTATTAATTAGTAAGAATTGCCCCAAAGTTTGATATAAGCTTTAATTCTCTCTTTTGAAAAGTTAATTAGGAAATACTCCCTTCGTTCACTTTCATTTATCGAGGTCAAACTGTATGAATTTTGATCAATATTTTAAGATGTATTTTCATCATATTAATATGAGAAACTGAGAAGGATCGTAACTTAGAATATATTTTGTATAGTTTTCAACCATCTAAATTTTATATTTCAAATAATAAATTTAGCTACTTCAATTTAGATTTGAAGTTTCGTTAAGTTAACCTCGAAAAGTAAAATAATGATAAGTAAAAGTGAACATTGGGAGTAGTAAAGTAAGAGATCTAGAGGATGTGACATTCTAGTTAGTGATCTAAAAATCACTAGAAGTGTGTTCATGGAGTAGGTACACATGCCCGTTCTTGTTTATTTTGGCATCTAAGTGTAAACTAAAGGCTAAACAATGATTAACTCATGTTTATTAGAAAAAACTTAATTATCTCGTCTAAAATTTAATTAGCAAGTTGCAGTTTCCTTAATCCCAAATTAGTGATGATTTTATGCCTGACAGTGTGACATTACTCCATTTATATTGGCTCTCTCCAATCTCGTGTGGAGATTTAATCCCATTTTAATAAAAATCTCTGAACTATTACGTCAAATAAGTATTGAGAAGAAGTAATTATTGATGACATAATTTTAATTAAATAAGAGAGTATGGAAGTTATGATCTATATCAGATTAAAAAAAAGACGAGAAACTAAAGTAGTTAATCATTGTAATAGTTTTTCTTATTACTAGTATATTTACTATTATTGTCACATTATTTTATTCTTCGAGTGTATCAATACCAGTTACTTTATGTCAATTTTCATATTACTGTTATTGTTTTTTTTAATGTTCATGGTTTGCTCTGATCAAAAATATGAAGTCAATTTTTTAATATTATAATATTTTTTTTCTTATTTATTTTAATATATTTTATTTGAATTGAAGATCTATTAAGAATAAACTTTCTACCTACAAAAGATATAACCATAAATTATAACACAGTGATTACATTGTTATTGTTGTTGAACTATTACATTGAATTTCTATGCCCAAAGGCCAAAGGTGTGGCTAATTACTTGTTAATAGTGAGGCGAAAATCATCGGTTCCAACACAAGAAAAAGAAAAGAAGTTAAGGTAATATTTTTTATTGATTGTCAATTTCCTTATATATAATATATACTCTTTTCATCTCATTACATTACATGTGACACCTTTTAACTTAACATAATATTTAAAGAAAAAAAAGAAATTTTAAAATTTTGGTCTAAAATAATCTTTAGATAGTTATGTAGCTGAAAATTATTTTACTCAGGATAAAAATAAAATTTTAAAATTAAATTATTTCTAATTATAATAAAATAATATTCTTTTTAAAACAGACTAAAAAATATTTACTACGTAAAATGTGGCATATAGAGTATTCCCTTTTTTCATCTTTACTTGTCCACTTACTATTTTAGAATATCCAAAAATACTTATTCAATTTATGAAATTAAAAAATAATTATATATTTAATTTCTAATTTAGTCTTATTATTAATTATATTCACTTCAGAGAAGATATGTAAAAATAGACTGATAGAAAATTATAATTGAAGTACACCAATTGAAACCCTAAAAAACGTCACTACATTTCATGCCTCCTACGTGGAGACACTTGCATGGTCTTCATCCTTAATAGGAGATTGACACCACATAAATAAACAATAAAAATTACATGTCTTTTGCTTTAACTTATTCTACAAATTATAATATTTCCCCCCATTTTTATAACTGCATAAACAAGAAGCAAGTTGAGGTTAAAAAAAAATTAAAATATACAGAGCATCTTTTGAAGTGCTTGGATTTCTGGAGCCTATCACGTTGGAAGGTGAATAAAGTTACTCTTATTAGAAACATTATGATGATGAATGGAGCACTTTCATGAAGTTATTATGTCAGAGTGATTTCATAAAAAGAAAGATTGGTCATATTAAGCAAATTCATTTGATCAAGTTGGACAACTTCAACGTGCACCTAATATAATTAAGAAATTAAAACTGACAAGAATTTGCCAAATGCAAATATGCACTTGCAAAACAAATTCATAATTAAAATAGTTCTACTCAACTTGATTACTAAATGGGACTTCAAAATTGGTGCTACTTGTCTACTTGATGCTATAATTAGTATGTCTCTTTATAATGTGCTAAAGATAGGTAAACATCACTATATATATATATATAGTCTTTTCGAAAATAATATCTCAATCTTTATAAAGTAATAGTAAGATTTACATATAATATATCTTCTGTAGATCCCACTTATGAAAGTTTACTAGGTATATTATTGTTGTTAATTTTTTTTGTTGAAGATTCTGACTCTTCGTCTCTATTTATAGAAATATGTAACGAGTCATTCATAGTAGATCAGTTGAAGTTATTTCCCTTTTATTGAGTTTAATTGTTGTTATTATTTATAATAATAGAATATACTCAGATTAATATACTTAATTGGACAGAGATGGAATCTATACACATGAAATTAATCTTTGTTAATTTGTACGGAGAAAATTAAAAGGGAAGCGGCGGGCTGTCCATCCCGTTATAATTTTAATTAACTTCTATGCCCTCTCTTTTCTGAGAACTCAAAAGGTGAGGTCATATATTTGGATCGTTTCAGAACAGGTACTTTTCGAAAATTTTAAGGACAAGTTGGTCTTATGTGAATAAGCTAAGTTAAAAAAAAAATAAAAAATTGGACATAGAAAAAGGAAAATGGGGAGAAAATTTTGAACGTTCACCAATAAAGTGAAAAATTTAAGTAATCAATCAACTAAAATTTTTATGTGAAAGTAAACTATGATTATCAATTTATCAGTTTATTATTTTCTTGTAGTTCTATTACACCATTCATAACAGAGGACTATATTGGTTTCTCTTCTCTTTATTTTTAGACTAAACCATAAAAGAAAACGATTCTTCAATTTCACTTTTTCATTTCTCTTTTTGTTTTGTCCTCCGTTCTCTCCTTCATTGTTTGTAAATAAGAGGGATCTTCTTCTTGTTTATTTCTCTTTCTAAATGAACCATTGAGTATAAAAATTAGTTATTACTTAAAGTCTAATATCTAATAAGCAACTGGGCATTTGGTCTAGTGGTATGATTCTCGCTTAGGGTGCGAGAGGTCCCGAGTTCAATTCTCGGAATGCCCCATTTCTTCTTTTCTTTTGAAGCTTGTGATTTCTCGGAATACTATTTTGTTCACGAACATGCTGACTACTATGCATATTGTACTGGTTAATGTTTCAAAAATGCAACGTCATTTGGTTTATCTTTTCTTCAATAAATTGGGATCTAACAATTACATATCCAACCAAATTATATTAATTTGCCAATAATGTCTTCAAATGTTTCCTTACAAATTCTAAATTCTAAATTCGATGGTGGCTTAAGCCTTTTAGGCCGTCAACTTAGCAACCATATGTAAATTTAAAATTTTGCTGAAGCTAACTCTTTCTACTCGAGAGGATTGGTTTGGGCCTTTTCTTTTCTAGAATTAACCTCTGAATGGGTCGGGCCTTATAAATATGTTTGGGACGATATTCTTGTCAAAAAATTACATAAATACACCATAATCTCAAAATTTCTCTATAATTTAAAAATGGAGAATTTTCATAAATAATCTAGACTTGAAACTTTATATGGTCAAATAGTTATATTTTACATAATTACACAACATAATCTCGGCTATTAAACCTCGAGGCGGGGAGAGAGGCGAGCGAGATCAAAAGAGAGAGGAGAGAGGCGAATTATATATGTATGTTTTTCAAAATTGTATGTGTATTATGTGCCAAATAATTACATATATAATAACTTATATACATATGTATTTGTATATCTAACAAGTGAGATTTGGAGAGGGAATAGAGAGGCGAGCGAGAGAGGACAGAGTGTGGAGAGAGGCTAATTATATATGTATATCTGTCGAATTGACTATGATATCTATCAACGTAATTGTATATATGCAACTGGTATACATATGTACTTGCATATCTAGCAAAAAATTATAGAGAGGAAGAGGAGAGAGGCGCGAGAGAAAAGAAAGGAGAGAGAAAACAACATCAACCTTAACTACAACTATAAATTATAATTTTTTCAAATTATAGTTATATAATTTAAATACACATCATATGTTTGCTTAGTTACGTTATTTTTCCTTTGAAAATTTACAAAAGTCTCCTTTCTTGTACATTCCTATTTCCTCTCAGATATATCACACCCATTAAATAATGTATCATTTGCAATTTATTGGACAACTAAGGAATGTATCCGAGAGCAATAAAAAATTCCAAGATTCTTTAGCTATAATGTCCAAATTTATTGTCTATGATTACCTTTGAACCACCAGGCATGTAAGCTAGCAACTCAAATATAAGTGAATAACTAGCTCCCTTTATGCATATGAATTAAGAGGAAGAAAAAGAAAATGACAAGTGACAAGACTAGACATGATTTTACGGTTTGTGAGTGATTATTGTACTCCCTGTTCTTCTAGCTAGTTAACATACTTTAATTTATAAGGTCTAGGAGATCAATCAATATCACTTCCTACAGTCTGTTGCTTCTTGATGCAATCTTTTATTCCTTATAAATCACCTTAAATTAAACTAAGCGACAAAATATGCATGGTTAATTAGTTTGCATGTTTTATTTAGATTTTAGAGTATTCTGATTGGGTCTAATTTAATCTCAAAAGTTATCTTACGAGGTAAACATTATCTAAAATCATATAAGCAAACCACTGATCTATTCCCTTGATTAAACAAGGATGGATCAAGCTCTATTAATACTTTACAACATATGATATTAGGCATAACCCAATATTAAAAGCTAATTCATAAGAGAAAAATTAACTAAAAAATACAGTAATTGATTGAAATATAATTCTGAACTAAAATAAGGCGCATTCAATTATCCAAATAAAGAGAATGGTAGGTTTCCTTGTTGAGCAGTGCAAAAGTTGTTCTACTGTTAAAATGTAATAGTACAGTAATGTACAGAAGAAGGGTAGTTTAGGACACACAAATACACAGTATTTGACCTTATGTGAAACAGAAATAGGAAGAGTGATGTGGGCATTATTGGTTGTCAGCTTATAAGGCATCTTCTACAGTCTGGATGGTGCCTTTACAATCATTCATACACATTAAGGGATCGTTTTATTTGAATATAAATTATGATGGAATAAATTATATTGGGATTAATAATAATGAGATAAGTTATATTGAAATAATATTTTATTGTGCGATTGATTTGTTGGATAAATTTTAAGAATATTATGCTTGTTTATAAAAATACCCTTCACTTTATTAGCTTTTAATGTAATTTTTCTTTGCTAATTTTAATTATTTTAAGATAAATCTCTCATCTTATTTAGCTTAAATATATTTTCTTTGCTAATTTTAGTTATTCAATATTCGTTTTTAAAATAAATCTCTCATCTTATTTAGCTTAAATATTTTTAGGTG
>JAOTQJ010000096.1:18232912-18247330 GCA_025642045.1 Solanum sejunctum | reverse complement strand
AATCTCTCATCTTATTTAGCTTAAATATTTTTAGGTGTGCATTTTCATAATAATATCGTATGCATTTAAAATATTTTTTTTAAAAAAAATAATTTACAAATAAAATTTGTATTTTTAAGTTTGTTAAAGTAAAAAAGAATTTATGAAAAATTAAAATATAAAAATTATAATAATTAATGTGTAAGTTTTAATAGAAAATATGAATTAGTATTATAAAAATAAGGAGAAATTTTTTTGAATATTATTATATATTATATTGAAAATAATGTAAATATACAAAAGTGAGGTATAAAAAAGGTATAAAAGGATATTATTATCATTGACCATTTTATCTCGGGATAGTTTATCGCGGATTAATATATCACCAATTAGAAAGGACAAGTTATCCCGATACTATTTATTAGTCCCGAATAAATTATCCCGCCTTTGCCAACCAAACACTCATTTAAGGCCCATTAAATTTTTATCCCAAGATTATTTCTCTTTATCATTCACACCAAACAACCCCTAAATTGCTTTCAACTTAAATATTATTTCTTCCGTTTCATTTCATGTGATATTTTTTATCTTGGCATGGGTGGTAAGAAAAAAGGAAAGACTTTTGAAATTTGTGATTTAAAATTATTCTTAAATATTTGTATAGTTGAGAATTATTTTATTAAAAATAAAATAAATTAAAAAATAAATTATTTTCAAATTAAAGTAAAATAATTTTTTTTTTCAAGAACAAAAAAAAAAAAAAGTGCCGATGAATGAGATAGTGGGAGTACATTTTAGACTGTCCCTATGAGAGAGAGGTTTTCCTAATTATTAATCCTTTATCTTTTGTGTACTAATAATCTACTTTCTTTTCAATTATACCACATTTTTATTTTTAATTAATTTTAAAAAGAAACATATATATTTATTTTTTTATTTAAAAAAGAATGACTTAATTTGACTTGGCATGAATTTTAAGAAAAAAAAATATTTTTAAATTTTATGGTTTTAAATTAAAGTTATGTTAATGCACTAACATGTCCTTTAATCTTATAGCTTAAAACGTGACACATGGAAAGCTGAATTTTAAAAGAAATAAATTATTTTTTTTTAAACAAATAAAAAAAGTAAATCATTCTTTTTTAAATAGAGAAAGTATTTGGTATATATTTGATGATACTATCAATATTTTATTCATTTATTTCACTTATTTGGTGAAAATCTACAAAGATTTTTTTTGCTATTTGAAAATTTATTTGTTTTAAGGATAATTTTGAATTTCCAAGTTCTCATATTTCTTGAACTCTATATCTAATCAAACTGTGTCATATGACTTGTTGAGATGGTCTGCTCTAGTCATGTGTATGGCAAAGGCTTGCGGCGTAAAGTTCATTTGAATTCATTAGTATTTATATAAAATATATATTTATAAAAATATTCATTAAAATTTCAATAAATAGTATATATAAACTCAATAGTTCAAAAGATAAAGAGTTCAATTTATGAAAATTTTATTATTGAACTACTTATAAAGTTTAAAATTTAGATTTGCCATCTATATATTATATGACAAGGAAACTAACAAATCATCAAGAGCAAAGTAATTAACTATCCATGTCATTAATAATTGGGAATTAAGGAGCATGTTTATAAAGCCAAAATTAAGAAAGATTATTGTATGTGTATTAGGAGGGGATTTTGCTTCCAAAAAGAAGGCAATATTTTGAAGTGTCAAATCATATTAGTTTCTAAGTTCACAACATTTTCTACAAAGGGACCACTTTCTTGTACCTTATGCTTTCAACCCATGTGCTTCTTTTTTGTACAATATTTTTTTTTAATTTCCTTATTATGAATTAATGATATATAACATATCACTTGTATTGAACACCTATTACTCACCTAAAGTTTTAAAATTACAACCCATGCTTGAATATGCCAACTGTTACCAGTTCACATAAGTTACACCCCATATACTTTTTGTTGTCATTAAACTAGGAAAATTGAACTGTCTAATAATAGGGAAAAGAGTCTGTTAAGATGTCAAAAATGAAAAAAAAAAAAATGTGAACAAGTTTAATGTAGAAATATTAAAGGAGACATTGATGATGACCCTCAATGTGATTGTGATGATATGATGTTGAATTTATCTTAGAGAATATCCTCATTTTCTAGACTTCCTTTTAATATAAGCTAAACTTCCTTTCATGGATTGAGTAATTAACCTAATATATATATATACTAGGTATACTACTTTTTTTAAGGCCTCTTTCAAGTTTCAGGTCATTCCATCTGCATATAAATAATCCATGCATGTATACTTGAGTTATATAAATTAAAATATTGAAAAACTTTTTTAATACTATCATAGACATTGAAATTTTGTAGGACTCTACAAAATTAAGCTTGTTTCAGTCAGTATTTCTTGGTGCTATTTTACCTAAACTCTAATTTATGCCTATATAAATGACATTATATTCTCTTGAAAAGATATCTCAAATAACCCATAAATTTGAGGATATTCATAAAAAGATCAAAATAGGGCTTAAGGAGATCAAAATTATCCTACGTTCGAGAAATACGCCACTAACGACATCGAATTATGTAGAAATCTTATGAGAGAAGAATCAAGGGAGGAATAGATTTGTACCCTCATCGTTTATGAATAAAATTATGTTTTTTCATATTTTATTTATGATTGTAATTTATTTTCTATCACTTTAAAATTTGTTGCAAACAACTACTCAAGTTCAATTAATCTATCTAATCATATGTTAAAGAATGACAAAAGTTTTACAATGATGGTTAATGATATGAGTGGACTCTTTATGAGGCTTGGTAATTCTCCTCCCTTTGAGCTAACTTTTGGACTGTCAGTTAGGCCCGACACCTAATTTTACATGATCCGATCATACTAGATATTATTTTATTTTTTCAAATCATTATAATCAAATTTTCTTGGAGAAGTTATTGGTATTTATATCATCCAATAGAATTAAATCTCTACAACAATATTTTATAATCATAACAATAAAGTTTTTTTAATGAAATCAGTTTTCTTCAATTAAATAAACAACACCATTGCATAAATGTTTGATAGTGTAAAAATTTAATATAGGCATAATATATAAATGCGTTTTTTAATTTAACTTGACCTTAATTGATATTTATATTCTCTAATTTTATGTATGCACAACTAGATATTTAAACTTGTAAAGTTAAACTAGTTAACATACGTGTCTTACATAAGAATCCATGTCCCATGTGGCATGTTACATGTATTATGCCATGTAAAAAGTATGTATTTTTTTATTGAATTATATACAAATTTAAATATCTACTTATATATACTAAATTTTGATACATAAATTTCATTGACCAAATTAAACAACACACTTATGTAGTATGCTTTTAATAGACTATTGGTTGGTTGTGGGTGGGGAGAATGATGGGAGAAATTCTTACAATATTGGGGCATGTGAGGAACTACTCTACTCATATACTGTACCTTTTTTTTGTTGGGGGCGGGGGGAGGGGGGGATAATTGTTATTTTTAGTTTCTTTTATAAAATATTTATTATTTTTTAATTTATTATTTATGTATATCATATTTAAAAAATATTTATAATCTATAATAATTATATTATATATTAAAAGTGAATTTTATACATATATAGATATATAAAACTGCACCAAAAATGAACTAGGCATGTAATCAATATAGATTATTATCTATGTATAGAATGATTTTGCATGCAATATACCTCCTTTGATCCCTTTTGTATGTCATTCTTATTATAAATAGATGGTTCTTAATATATATTATTTTACAAAATTAATGCATAAATAATACTATTCTTCCTATTTTTATCCTTGATAGCTAGTAAGCTTTGAAAAAATACATTTAGCCCAACTAGAAAAACTCAAAAAGCAATTAATGTATATTAAATAAGAGCAAAATAATAAAATTATTTTTTTTTTAAAGCAAATGTAATCAAAGAAGATGCCATATAAAAAAGATCAGAGTCCAATAGGGTCATTAAAAGTGTAATATTTTTTGAATATTATATATTTAGGCAAGTTTTTTTCTGTAAAACAGGAGGACTAATGATTCAGTAAGCCCGTTGAAAGGGCCCATAAGAGAAGGAAGTGAACGGTCCAGATTGGTAAATTGGTGGGCCATGAGTCCAGTAGGGTCATTAAAAGTGGTATCACAGTGCGGTTTCTTGTATAAAAAGGGGAAGAATGATACACCAGTTTGTCAGTCATACAAAGGAGTTTTAAGCTATGGGCCCTCACCACCTGAGCCAACATCTAAAACTGATAAGTATGGGCCCCCACCAACTACAATTACTCAATCCCATCTCTCATTATAAAATTTTATCACAATGTCTTAAAAGTTTCACTTCTCAAATTTAAAATTCTTCTATAATAATGACTATTTGTTACTCTTTCCTCCCAAATTTTATGTGATATCGTTTTGGATTTTGAGATTTGAATAATTTTTATGTCTTTTAAATATTTATTTATTAACTTTTGTAATTTATAGTAAGTAGTAACTTTTATATAATTTTTCTATAACATAAAAAATGTAAAGGTATTATATCCAAATGTATGATCAAAATTAAATTATTTGTCTTTCGATGATATAATATAAATTAGGATAAAGAGAATAAATATAAGGGCCGAAAAATGATTATAAGTGATTTTACCGGCTTTTATTACTGTATTATTTTCTCCGGTACTAAAGAAAATTTTATCAATAACATGGTTACTTGCTTGAACGGCTGAAAAAACAAGAAATTCATAGAAAATCATGATATCAGAACACAAATTCTTGCTATTCTTCCTACATTATGGATAGGCCTAGTGAAACTGTTCCATTTCCTACATTATAGGGGATGATATTCTTGTTGCTTGGGAGAAATTAAATCTACATATTTTTTCAATGGGATTGCATAAAGAAAAAGGGTAGGTACAAGAAAAGGAAGAAATTCAATATCAGATAATTGATATGGCCTAACTTAATCACAAAAACTAGCTTACGTGGTTAATAAAGAATATAAATATCATACAAATAAATTTTTCCATCTCTCAACACCCCTATATGCTCCTGTTTACTAGAGCGTGGACTAAAATGAGAGGCCAACCCTTGTACACCAATGAAATGTACTATTTGGCTCTAATACCATGATAACTCAATATTGCCCGAAATCATATAAAAAGAAAAAATATTCATATAACTCAATAATAACAAAGTGAAAAACTTACTTGGCAAGTCGGTAAAATTATTAATCTTAGGATACACCCCATGCACAGCCAAAACATATATAGTAACTCTTGACATGTACCTTGCTCTAGGTAAAATGAATAAAAGGGGTAAAAACAATAATGAATTACAGTCTCTAGAGTTACAAAACAAATATAATAATACTTCCTTTGTAAAAAAAAAAAATAATATTTCCCTCTTCAAACCCTAAAAAACCGGTAGGCAAATATTAATCACACGAAAAAGAAGAGGTGACAAAAAAAATCGTAATAGAAGCAAATTCAAAATTATAGCGCAAGCATATATAATCAAACCTCACGTATTGTGTGTTTAATCATCCAAACTTTTTATCACACAACAGCCAATTTTTTTAGGAATTATGGTGGCTCGTTGAATCATGACGATCATCACCACCACCACCATGATGAGAATGTGATCCACTGGCCTGAGATTCCGATACACCGGAACATGGTCTATACGGATTTAATCCGGTGACCATGCCTAACTGGCCTTCTCCGCCAAGTGTATTGCCGCTGCCACCTCCAGCGCCAAATTGCTGAGTTGGCAGTAGTGCAACTGGTGTAGGAAAATTCATGAAATGTAATCCACTTGACATTGTACTTCTATACAAAGCAGCAGCAGAATTATTAACCGATGGAAACGTCCACACTGGATCGCCTCCCAAAGCTTGGGTATTATTGTTCGTCAACATCCAAAAATTAGCAGGAATTGATGAATGACTAGTTGGCATAGTCCCACTACTTGACGACTGTAACAAATAACTCCCCATTTGTTGCTCGTTTTGCTGCTGTTGCAGGTCGAGCTCTTGTCGCCTTTTTCGACTTAAACTTTCTTCAATACTTGTTTCTGTTAACTCTAATGAATTGTCCCGCATCTCTTGTTTAGCTTGGAACTGATGCAGACTGTTAGGGTGCGAATTTCCACTCTGAAAATTCAACAACGTAGTTGCAGATCTGTCCGATGACAAACCGATACCCTGAAACAAACTGCGCCTTTGGGACAGTGAAAAATTCGGATTGAAATACGAGGATCGTAGTTGAGATGGTACGGACATGCTGGATCCTGAACTACGTAATGAAATGTTGAGTGACGTGAAATTAGCTGGAATTGTACCTGTTTCAAAATTAAGATTGGACTATATGAACAACAATAACAAAAGCAAATTTTGAAACGAAAAAAGTACTAGCATAGTCATGTATGTAACTAACAAATTGTAAAAAATTGGAAAACTTAGAACTATTCTAGGTTGATTTCTCAAATGACCTGACTTTCTAAGATAATAAGTGTTAGTCGAGTGACGATTACAGAAATCAACTCGAATTGTTCTTTAACCATTACCAGTTCCTGTGGCGGCTATAACTGCAGGTTCAGCTTGTTGGAGAAGCCATTCAATGGTTTCACCATCGGACTTGTGACCGAGTTCTCGAGTGAGTTGGAAAACCCTAGCAGCACAAAGGGCTGGCATACGTATACGTCTGCCACGGCCATCAACCTTAGTGTGGCGATCTTTGGTGGAAGTTCTCTTAGGAGGTGGCTTTTTGGTAGGTTCAGTAGAAGCAACTGTAATTTGAAGGTCGTTACTATTAGGGTTTATATTCGTATTTATATCGGATGGGGAAATGGCTAAGGAAGGATAGTTATTAGGAGTATTAGCTGCGGAGGAGCTAGAACAAGGTTCATCTTCTTTCTTTTCGAGTAATTGGAATGGGAAGTTGTTAGGACGATATTGTTGTTGATGATGCTGGTGATGGTGGTGGTGGTTGTGATGATGGTGGTGGAGATGATCGTCACCTCCTCCTCTTCCTTCCATGATTACGCTCTTAATAACTAAAAATTCTTTTTTTGGGTGGTTCTAATGAAAAATTGAGTTGGATGACACTAAATTTCTGGATTTTTTTCTCTTTCTGGCTAGAATGAATGGACGAAATGAATCAAACTATAGTCTCTTTCTTTTTGTTTTCCTAGCTAGGTGTGTGTGTTTGATTGGGAATTCTTGGGCATTGATGTGTTGTTTCAGTTTATGGGGAGAGAGAGATATGTGAAGAGGAAAACTTAAAGCAACAAAGATAATGAGTGGGAATTATAAGGGGTAAGCTTTAAAAAGCAAAAAAAGAAATTGAACAAAGGGGAAAAGAAAATATTTGCTTTTGTTGGGGGTCCTTTTTTAATTATTTTTTTTTGACAAATCTTAGTTGGAATAAGTCTTGCTAGCTATAAGAAAAAATATGATTTAATTTTGTTTTATGAAATTATTGTTAAGAGAGGGAATTGAAGGGTTTTTGTCGTGCTATTCCTTTTATTGTGGCTGTGACAGAGCCTTTGGTTCAGACTCCACGTGAGGTGCTCTTTTTATCATTCAATCCATAAAGACAATGGTGGCCATAGTGGGTCATACTATATATAATTTCCAAGTCAAAAAATTGAGAGACTGAGAAAGGAAAGATTTATCTAATGGTGAATGGGTCCCCTTTTTCATTCATGTAATCATTTCACCCTTGGCCTTTAGCCCTTTCCCTTTGTTGCCCAACTTTGCTTGCTTTGGGATTCCTTCCTCAAATCTTATGATTGTGCTCTAATCTCATCACTAATACTAGTCGATATATAATATTCATTCCATCTCAATTTATGTCTCTTACTTTTTTTATTTAATTTATATTAAAAAAATTATTTGAACGTCATCCTACATATCAGTAAAATATATAAAATTTAATAAACTACACACATCTTTAGTATAAAATTGTAAAATTCAAAAGTCTTTTTTTATTTTTAAAATTTAATGTCTAATAAGATGTAAGGGCGTAATTACATTCATTCAAAAGTGGTCGGATCAATACTCTTCATTAGAAAATATAGGTTAAATATAGATATCTTGATATATATCAATTGTTGAACACCCTTGATGCAAAAATCATCCACCCATATTCTAAAAATATGAATACCTTTGATAAAAATACTGATTCCACCACTGAATTAAGATGAAGACACTTAAATTAAGACTAAGCATATATATTTTCTCATATCATAACATGTATCCATTGTTTCATTCTCCAATATTGATCATCTAGGATGTGTTGAATCTTTTGTGTTAATTTTAGGCTAATAGGTGGGCCAAAATGGCTAGGAGATCAAATGACAATCGTATTTTATGATGATGAAGTATGTAGTAGTAACTAGTAAAAGACAGTCTAGGTCCACCATATCGTACTATCATGTGGAGAAATGGTGAATTTGATGGTGATATTCAACCTCCTACTTTTATAAGTTGGGTGTGTGGGTAAAGATGTTCCACATTGAAAGATGATCAATTAATAAACGCTGCATTAATATAAATGTACACATAGAGACATTGTCATTACTAATGATCTGAGGACATTTAATTTTGGAAAAATCATGTGGTTTGGTCTAAAATAAATAATATCACATTGTGTTAAGATTTTTGTACGTAAGTGATAAAACTTAAGCCATTGTGTAATATCACATCATTTTAATTGTTACTAAAATAACTCAAAATTATTCTTAACATGTTGTAATATTATGTAGAGTTTACATAAATGAGATAATGTAAAGAGTTAATTATCATTTTTTTTCTATCCTTTTTCAATTTACGGAAATTTCTTAAAAAATATGGCAAACTGAATACTTTAATTCAGTAATCCGGATACATTAATTCAGTTCTCGGATATAAAAATTAGGATTTTTAAGTATCAACAGATAATATTGAAAGAATGAGACAATATTGAACATACAGATAATTTAAAAATTAGAATTAATGTATCCAGTGATTTAAAGTATAAGTATAAAAAGAAGGAATTTTTGAATTTTTTTGAAATGGGCAGGAATAATGAAAAATATAATAAATAAAAGAGTGTAATTAATTAATTATATCTAATGTCATTCATTTTCAACTAAATTTCTTAACATGGTATAATACTATTCATTTTTTTCGTATAAGCTCATTAATTTTGGTAATTGATCAGATAATACTTACTTCAAAGAGATGGATGTGTGAAATAAATCTCACATTAAATGCATATTAGAAAAATAGAGGCAACGTATACGGTTAATGTTATGAAGGTTTTAAAGAAAACCATGTAATTTTGGCCCTAAGCAGAGACAGACTGTACCTAATATTAAGAGTTAGTACTTTTTTGGCTAACTTAATTAGCCTAACTAGAAGTCATTCAGATCTAATTTTGATCGAACATGCTATCTTTAACATTAAATGGATAAAATATAAACAACCCAAATTAAAATACAAGAAGCTCTTATATTAATTTGGCAAATATATTTAAATTAGAAAAGGAATGATAACTAAAGGTGGGCGTATCATCGTCATTTGTATAGAAGCTACTTTAGCATATGGTGTCACCCTAGTTCATGAATATACTCTAATTTACTTTTATTGGTACATCGATCATATATATACAATAATAACATATTCAGTGAAATTCCAGAAGTGAGGTTTAGAGAGAGTAAAATGTATGCAGACTTTACTAATACCTCATAGAGATAGAAAGTCTATTTTCGAAAGAGCTCCAAATCAAAAATATTAGACCCCAAAATAGAACGATCATATATATAATATACTCAATATAAAAGACTAAATTGAGTAGTATTATATTATTCTACACACCTTTTGGGGTGAGTATAATAAAGATAAGAAATGGCATGACAGCAAGACTGGCAGCTATGGGATTTAAAAGTAGTTGTTTAAGTATATGCCCAGGTAACGCCCTTTACATGAACATCTTCTGTCACAAATATTATACTTTTGATCGCTCTGTCTCAATTTAAGTATTTTAATTTAATTGTGTATGAAACTATATAAATATAGTGAGAAAAATTTAAAATTTGTAATCTTAAATAAAAAAATTTATAATTTTAAATTTATCATATAGAATATTACCATTGACAAACTTTCTAAATTTAGAGAGAAATATTTTAGAATAGACATAAAAGAAAAGGAGTATAAAATATTTCTACTAACATTCTGTCACCTCTTACATATAATGATGAATGACTAAAATAAATTTTTAAAAAACCCATATTTGTCATGGCATCGCCATGGGCACGAGGAAAAAGAAGTAGGAATTTATATTAATATTAAAATCTATTGGATATATTCATCAAATGACAAATCAATATTGACATACCATAGTATTGATTGATACAGACTGGATGCTTCTATTTAAGATTCTTCTATCCTTTGCTTTCCCTTTTTTCTAAAAAATATTATTTATTTATTTTTTGCTTCTCTTTTTCATTAGCATTTCAATTATATAACATCATTGCTATAAATGAATTAATTTTCCAACTAAGATAAAAAAATAATTTCTTTTCGTTCCTTTTGGGAGGAAAGTGATCATGATCAAGTAATAAAAATGCTTCAAGCACCTGTTCTTGTTCTAAAAAGTATTTATTTGGTCTATATTTATGAACACCATTTACCTAAGTCTAGTTAATGTTCAAATCACCATCAATGGGACCCCATGCTTACATATATATGGTTAATATAGGGTCGTAATTGGTGCCTTGTCAAACGACAATTATGAATTTATCTTCAAACCTACAATGAATTCATGATAATTAATACTTTTCGAGTCTTCAAGAGACTAATTAATTATTATACTAAGACCTAGTCACACTACCATTGATTGAAAAGATCAAGATGTTCTATGGCTACAAATTAAATCTAGTGTGTGCTTTGTACAAAGTCTAGAAACAAAAATGTCTAAGCATTGACTTGTGGAAATACTTTGATGAGTCTAGCTATGAAGGTGCAAAGAAAATTTTCATCTTTGTTTGTCCATCTTTATTTGTCCAGTATACTAAACATAATTATCTAACCTTATTTGTTCAGTTTGAAAAAATAAGACATAACTGATCACTTTGTATCTATTTACCCTTGCTATTATATATTCATTTTTCAATATTTAGATGAGTTATAATTAATAAAGGTCATATAATAAAATTAGTTCTTTGGTTATTATTTTTTAAAGAAACTGCCAAGTCAAAGATAGACAAGTAAAGACGGATGAAGAAATTAATAAATTTATGAAGGTGTCTAAAAAAGTCAAAGTTTGATTATGTTAAATTTATCAATAGCGAGCCAATATTTATTAGTGAGTAGTAATAATAAGGAGTCAAAGGTTTGACTAAAATTGTGTTTCTTATCAAATACTCAGAGTCAAACAAGATACGCTAAAGTTACCCAACGCAGACCAAATATTCACAGGGATTTCTATGAATATTTTTTTTAAAAAAAAAGCTCTCCGCTTTTGTATATTTGTCTTAATCGTGAATGACGCCATACATTTATTTATAGACATAAATTATAATACATACTGATTTAATTTGACATCATCTAATGTGTGTGTTCATGTGTATAAATAAATACTTTTAGTTTATATAGAATTGAATAACTATATATATGTACTACTTGGGCATTCTACAGGATAATTCATATTTTATGTGATGTTTTATGTGCATTATGTCATGTAGAATACGTGTTTATTTATTCAATTTAATATAAATTTAAGTTTAGTTCACCTATTTTAATTTTTGCTTACTTTTCTTTATGATTTGGGCTTGGAACTTCAATATTGGAGGTCTTAGATTCGAAACCCTTTGCTAGCGAAAGCACAAGATTTTTCTTCTGGGTCAAGCTCAGCCAAGTGCAGGTTACCTCTCGTGTATGCTTTGTGAGTTATTGTATAGAAGCGAGAGTTTATCCCGTGCGTACCCAAAGTTATGGGTTTCCCTTGTCATAAAAAAAAATAAATAAACGTCTCACGTTCTATATTTAATATTTTTAAAATTTTGATATCTTACGTAAAGTACATTTAATTAATATATTTACATGTAAATTTTAATTTAAAATCACATGATTTAAAAAATTTTATAACTTTTTAAAATTTTATGACTAATAAAATATGACATGTAAAATGAAATGGCGTAAATACTTATTGAAAAGATACTAAACTGGTTGCACCATAGAAACACTTTTTAGTTATATTACAAACCTTGCTGGTCAGATTTACTTCATTTTATTATTATTATACTTTTATCTCGTCTGTATTGTTATAAATTGTGAATATCAAACTATAAAGGTTTTTTAAACTATAAACTATGCACTAGTAAATGCGTAAGCAATTTTAGAGTAGTTGGTATGCTCATCTGATCTTTCGGCAATGTTAATCGTCAGTTGCCATTAATTACATGAGTAGTACTACTCTTCAACTGCAATATATGTTAGTACTGTATTACGAAAATAATTACAACAATAAATTTGCACACGATTCGTTAGAAACAACAAATTTACAATTTTTTTCAAAATAAAAAACTTAAAACCAATAAAGAAAATAGAATAAGAAACAAATAAGATAACCGAGCATGCTGAATACATAGTGTTTTCTTAAGAAAATTATTTTCCTCAAGTATTGAAGTTAATGGAATATATCTTCTCCAAATAGAATGATTTACTCATCAATGTATTGGTAAAAAAAATATGATATCAGTGAACCACTCGACAGTAATATAGTGTACTAGTATTTATTTGTGCAGACGAAAAATTTTCACAAAATGCATTATTTGAAACCCTCCATATTTAGAGACAACAATAGGTAATATGAATAGGGACTTATTTTGCCATACCAGAAAAGTTACTATCCTTTCAAAAAGTCATAATCTTTCGATAAAATCGCAATTCTTTGAAAAATCACAGCTCTTCATTTTTCATTCGCATGTTACAAAACCAACTATTTCGCCCAACCTATTACCCACTCATTAGGTCAGTCCATGTTAACCTAATCCATTTAAAATTGGGTTGATATGCAGTCCGAATTGACTCAAAAGATAGCTTGTCAAAATAATTTTAAAACACTTTTTTTTTAGTTTGATGTATTTTATACAACCATAATAAGGAAAAATATAATAAAATTAAATACTAAAATATTAAAAAAATAAATAAAATAAGTACAACTTAGTAAAAATTGGGTATGTTGGGATTCGACCTACTCTATAACTCATTATTCAACGCATTTTGACCCAACCCATTTATATTCAAGCAATTTTGAGTTGAGTTAAATTGGGTCTTGATTCATTATGACTCGTTCAAATTTGATCCATTATGACTCGCTCAAATTTGACCAAATTCGTCCAACTAATACCCCTAATTAGAAATCTGAGAGCGTGCAATTGCATGCAACAATATTACAACATAGATTTACTTGGTGTACATGTATATTTCTAGTATATCATAGAAATGCCAACCCATAGACAACCAATGACATATTTGTAATTATGCTCAAGGGTAAATAATTAATAGCCATTTAAATAACTATTGAAATTTCTATTCTAATTTCTTTTAAAAAAAACAATTACACACAATTTAATCCTAAAAACATCACTATAAATTTATAGTTATGCTTATCATACAAGGCAAAATGATGAATATTTACATCAAATATCTATTGATTTACTCAATTCAAATTTCTATTCTAAATTTTTTTAAAAGAAAATAAAAACTAGACACTTGCGCATAATTCAATCCTAGAAATATAAGTTATAGTCTTTTATTGTTTATAATAAATATCCCATTTTATTCTATCAATCTCGGATTGATCCAAAGATTGCCTGTTTTTTGGCTTTGGATTATGATGGAATAAAGCAAAATGGTTCTTTAAACTGTCTGCGCTTCTTTCATTGGTGAAGTAGCAGTTAGTCAATGCAACTTTCGACGTTTCTCATGGGTCATTTGGAAACAGCCGCTTTATGTTTTTTTAAACATAGGGGTTAGGCTGCGTACATCCAACCCCCCTCACCCTGTAATGAGCGGGAGTCTTTTGAGGCACTGGGGTATGTTGATGATAATAAATATCTCATTCTTTTTAATTTAGCTAAAAATTCATATACTACATGTATTTTCTTTATTTTTTATTTACAATATTTATTTATTTTAGCTAAAAATCATATACCTACTTCATTTTCTTTGTAATAGTAATCACATAAAACTTAATCTTTATATTTCCTTTTTGATTCTTGGATTATATATAGAGAAACTTTCCATCAATCTCGGATGGAGCCAAAGATTGACTATTTTTTGGCCTTGGAGTATGATGGAATAAAACAAAATGACTCTTTAAACTATC
>JAOTQJ010000096.1:18199137-18232812 GCA_025642045.1 Solanum sejunctum | reverse complement strand
CGTACATCCGACCCCCCTCACCCCGCAATGAGCGGGAGCCTTTTGAGGCACTGGGGTATGTTGTTGTTGTTGTTGTTGGATTATATAGAGAAACTAAAATAGTTATAGTGCAAGCTTTGAGTATTTTTTTTTTACTTTTCAATGGTTGAAATTTTTTAAGGTGCTAGGCTTTTATACCTCACTTTGTACAGTTAGATCATCTTTTTTGATTGGTAATTTGACTAAATATTTAAAATTCTTATTGATTTTACATATCGTATTTTTTAGCAATATTTTTTGCAATTAGTAAAACATTGTTAGTCCTCCTCCTCCTCCATTGTTATATTGGAAAAATAATATTGTGTTGTGGCTTACAATACTTTAGAATAGTTTGATATCCATTTTGATATTTTAGTTAATTATTATTTACTTCCCTTTTGCATATGCTCATCCTAAATTTTTTCGTATGATGGTTTCTAGAATGACAAAGAAGTCTGCTAAGCTGATGACTACAACTTTTATTTATAGGAAATGATGAATTTCAATGTACTTATGCACATATTACAGATGAGAGAATTCTATTATACATGAATAATAATGTACATAAGTGTTCTTACGATCTATTTCACATATTGTATATAGACATGACATGTTCTATTTTGTTTGTATGAAAGCTTTTGATTGAGTTTAGTCTAATTATTATATTCTATTGTGTTAGTATGAAGATCTTTGATTGAGCTTAATTTAATTATTTTAGTCATATTTATTTTAAAAAAGCATAAAAAAATAATATATTGAACAGTGGTGAGCATGGACATGTATATATATATAATGTCCTAAGGTCAAAGAAACTAAGGGAGTGAAATGGTGAATATGGAAATTTAAGGTCCACAATATAATGCAGATAGACAAGAGGTGTAGTTAGAACCATGTCACCATGTGATGGCAATGTGGACCTGTTTGTCAGTGTTGCCCTTTTTCAGACCACAACCATTCTTCTTTTTCTCAATTATCTAAAATCTATCTATCTACTGTCACCATTTCCACCTTTTATTTTCTCAATACAGCTCATACACAATGCATGCTACCTAGCTAAGCAACATTTTATTTGCTCCGCATTAATTTTTAATATATTAATGATCCTCGAATAGTTATATTTTTCCCATCGCTTTAATTTAATTAATGTTTTAGATTGAATCCTCCAAGACGTCGGGCATATATAGCTTCCAGATTAGCTAATTGCAGGTAGGAAGGAGCAACATAATTAAGTGTAAAGAAATGGATCCTAAATAATAATCAACTGGACATCATCTAAAGTGTGTACACCAGACATTGGGCTCTAGTGGAACTTTATATAAGATGTGTTCGATTTAAATTAGGATTGTTGGAGGTTATTCTAGTTCTACCCTAAAAGTCTTATTTTATGCTGGGTATGATATTCACTTAATTAAAGGGGGATCTTGAATAATCCGCAAATTCATGGAATATTATTCACAAAGATCAAATGGAGATCAAATAAATTTATAAGAGGTTCATATCATCCCAGTTCAAGAAGTACGCGACTAATAATTCTCAAATTAATCATTGAAAAATCTAAGGAGAAAAGAATCAAGGGATGAACATATTTGTACCCTCACTGTTTATCAATAAAATTATGTTTTATCATATTTTATTTATGATTGTTGTTTATATTCAATCACATTAAATTTTATTGAAAACATGGACAATTCAATATGAAAGTCCAACAAATCTAAACAATAATTGGAAAGGATCCTTCTATAACATCACGTAAAAAAATTAGTTTTATGCGTATAATTTCAAAAGCTAGTTGATGAGGGAAAAATTAATACCCAAAGCCATTATATGCTAATTAATCCTTTCTACATTCGACTCTTCAACGTTAAACAGTTTCTTTTGACAATGTTATATGTTTCTTCCTTTGTTTTGCTATTGATTCAGCATTAGTTAACAGATAAATCAAGAGAATTACTTTTGGTAAAACTATTTCCTTGTTTTATTTTTGAAAGTATTTGATTCACCTTCATAATGAGGATGAGAGAGTTGCAATATTGTTATAGACTCTTTCCTCTTTAATTTTATCTTCTAGATCTCATTATTGGTGGACCTATATATGCTTACCCTTAAAAAAACTGAGGGAAAAAAGGAGGAAAATGTAATATGGTTGCACCTGATATATATACAAATAATAATATATTCATAATTTAAAATTAATGAGTTCAAATTTTCTTTAAGTGCGTGCTAATGTTTATTCATTTTCAAATATATATATATAAAAGGTGTTAGTTAGAACGTTGCGGATTTAATGGAGCTGCGTCATCCTTAAAATCCGCCACCATATAAAAATACCTACATATATATATTGCTTCCCATTCTGATATTTTTGGAGGGCATTGGCGTAAGGTTTCTATATGTACGTAGGGCAACAAATTTCCCTTTAGTGTAGCAGCTTGGTCATGTTTGTGAAATAAGTCCCACAAAGTGATTGCAGTAGTAGCAAGTCGTTATTCAATTGTTTGTCGAATCATATGCATAATGGGAGCTTAATACATCGAATTATTTATTATTAAACCCATATTGTCACATGTACGTACGACAAGCATTGTTGTGCTTATTCAATGTCGACATTAAGCTCCCATTATGCATGTGGTTTGAGAAATAATTGAATAAAGAACTAGAATTTATTATTGCAAAAGGTTTGTTTCTATATCTCGAACATGTATGTGACCTTCGAGATACATGACAACAACCTTACGATTTACGCCAAGACTCCTAAAGCCTTCAACAATGTGTCTCAATAAGTTTAGGGGCTTAAAATGAAACTTCATAGAGGTATGTCTTATTTTAGTTTATATGTGTAAATTGAATAATTATAACATACTTAGTGTTATCCTAAAAATATGGATAAATGTGGACATTATGAAGAAGAATGTAAATAATGTAAATTTTCAATGAAAAATATAAATATAGAATTAAAATAACAAAACCTGACTAAATATTTTGAAAAAGTTTATATAATGATATTGATAAATAGTGTTGTGCTAACTTTAACAAAGTGATATAACAATATTAAAATAGCATTGATTAGTATAGTGCTTAAAATTTGAAAAAGACACCAAAAATAATTTGATTTAACCTTTTTATAAACACGAAAAAATAAATTTTTTATGACTGTAGAAGATTTGACCATTTTGAGAGACTTTAATTAGAATATGAAATAACAAAATTAGTGAAAAGAAAACTTAAAACAGTAAATATAAAAATAATAATATTAGTTCATGATATATTTATCATAAATCATAATATAATTGAGGCAACAAAAGAAATAGCAACACAAGAAATGATGTTGTAATTAGCTAAATACTATTTCATTCTTTAATTATTACGGCCAGCAATGCCTATGTCAAATGAAGTAAAAGTTATTATATTTTTTTCTCTAGAAATATTTTTCTTATTAATATATATTATTTTTATATATAAAAAAAAGAAAGTGAGGAACACAAAAAAAATTAGAAACCCAACAACTGTTTTAGTGACCTAAGATGGCCCTGCTCTTCAACAACATGGGTTCAATACAACAATATAAACAACAAGGTAAAACAATCAAGTCAAACAACGTGTCTTATCTTCTTCACAAAATTAAATAATTGCAAATTTAAAGTGTAACATTGTTTTATTGTTTTTTCTCCTTTTTTTTCTCAGATAAACACGATCTTATTAACGTAATTACAAAAAATAAAAAATAAAAATAAATTGTGACAGTAATGATATGAGATTATCTAAGTCTTCAAATTCAAAAGTGACATGGTTGTACATTTCTATTTGTAATGGTTGTACGTTTGTAAAATTAAAAAAAAAAAAGGATTAATATATTTTTGAATGAAGAAAGTCTTTAAATATATGGACAGAAATTATCGTTGAACTTTCATTTTCCAATTTCATTTTTGTCATAAAAATTAAATGTTACTAGCAAAAGATAGATCAAAGCGTTGTTATGATTTCTTTATAAAGAGTTACGAATAGACCCCCACCGACTCTATGTGAGGAGCTATTTTTGTTAGAGGGTTCACCTGAATCTATTTCAATAAAAATTTTATACTATTTATATATAATTAAAATAATTTTTTATGTCTCTATTATAGATGTCAAATTTTTTTTAATTAGTTTATATGTCTACGTTGTCAGATGGGCTTTGTGCGTGTTTGTCAGTGTACTGTTCCTTTTTCTTTCCAAAAAGAAATAAACTTTCAAATTAGAAAAAAGGGCTAAAGGTCCATTGGCACTTTTGCAGGAGTAGTGCTCATCTTTTTCTTAACTTTTTCTATTTGTGTAAAACATAAGTGCTAATTAGGTGTGTTTAAGAGGGAAAAAGTAGTCTGCTCTGTCTATTAATTATTCTTTAATTTGTTATATTTTTTGAAAACTCAGTAGAACAAATTTGTCCTTTCCAACAAGAAAAGCACATTCTCCATTTAGTTAACCATCCGACCACCTAACCAGAAGGCATTATAAATCATCATTCTTCTTTTCTAATTTCATCAGAATCATTATAAACATGGATTTGTCTTTTTGTCTGATAATAAAATTTGTGATTAACACTGCTCATAAATATGAGCTCTTTTATTAACTTATCATGATTTTTTTGTGTTTATAAGAGTGATTTGATTAGAGTTAAGGGTGACCTCTGTAACAGATAAAATGAGAGAGGAGAGAATCTGATAGTTTTGAGATGTGCAGAGAAGAGTATTGACGCTCCTGTTAATTAGGAGGTGCGAAAGGTTGGATGTAGGGGTTATGTAAAGGGGTAGAGATAGATCGAAAGAGTATTGAGGGAGGTGATTAGACAGGATATGACGCAACTTTATATCACTGCGTACATAATCTTAGATAGAAAAGAGTGAAGATCCTGTATTAGGATAGAAAGTTCGACAGCTATTAGTAGGAGTAGAATGATGTCTGACCTTGTGATATAGTAGGTTAACAGAGGTAGTCGTATCATTTTATAATGTGTTGTTATTTTCCGTCATTCATTTGTCACTTGTGTTGTCTTTACAAATTATCCTTTGCTTTATCATTCTAATCATTTGGTTTCATATGACGATGATATTATTTAGATAAGGGTCTCCTAAAAATAGTATCTTTATTTCTATGAGATAATAATGAGAGTTGTGTATATTTTACCCTCCTCATACCCCACTTATGAGATTGCATTGAGTATCTTATTGTTATATATAATTAATGAGTGATTTGATTAAAAAATTGATTGAGATATGAAATGATATAAATAAATAAAAAAGGTGGATTTTCTATTATATTTGTCAAGATTTGTAAACAAATTTCTCATATTATATAGAAAATTCAAGTAGAGGGAATAAAGAACTTAAAGTGCGGGAGCAGAAGGCTGAAATTGGTGGATATGAATCAAGTGAGAATTAAGGGATGTGA
The DNA here is from genome assembly GCA_025642045.1 of Solanum sejunctum. NCBI lineage: Eukaryota > Viridiplantae > Streptophyta > Magnoliopsida > Solanales > Solanaceae > Solanum > Solanum sejunctum. Next base: position 18,227,370 of record JAOTQJ010000096.1, on the reverse strand, counting down.
ACGTGGGAATAAGATATTCAGTAGGAAATGCAACTATCAAAGAATCACATTTTGCAGATAAATCAATTAAAACAAAAGTCATTTTCTGTAGCCTTTTAGTGTGTTGTCCCCACTCTAGCTAAGAAAAGAAATATCTTATCCAGACAAGCTTTATGTAAGCCAATCAAAACAAGGAAATAATAACTTAGTATCTCATTCTGATTTCCAAAGGATCTACACATTTGGAGAAAAGTACCAATTAGAGTTACACGTACTTTGTTTGTCATCTTATGCTTCCTATTTAATGTGAAAAAGAAAACAATTACAATCATTTTTACCTTAAGTCAATTTCATGTTAATTGGTTTGTAACTATAAAACTATAACTAGTTCAGGTCAAAAACACAATTTAATATTTTACTCAATATTCAAATCCTTTTTTTTATATATATCCTTTAAGATTTTGAAAACACATACATTAAAAAAAAATCATTTAATATCATCAATCATAGAGGGTGTTTGGTCGACTGTCTTGGTCTGTTCCTCAAACGGATAATTATACTCACTCCATCTCAAAATATTTATGTTGTTTTTCATTTACATATTTCTTACAAAAATATTAATTTAAGATAGGTATTAATTTGACTATCTTACTTTTGTTTGTCTTGAAATATAATACACTATTTCTTATTGAATATCTTCTGATGTATGATAATTGATATATTTTTTAATGTTCAAGGATAATTATTATTAAGAATAAGATGAGAAAAAAATTAATTAATTTTATTTTGAACTTCTAAGTATTATGAAATAAATATTTTCAACAAAGGCGATGATTTTGAGACAAAAGAGAGTGGGTGCGCACGTGTGTATTATACACACTAATAATTATCTACTCTCTCTAGATCACTTGTCTTTTTTTCGAAAAATAAATAATCCAAATATTATCATTTTAGAAAATCAAGATATATATATAAAATTGAGTACTATATATCGTTTTTTCATTTTATTATTAATATTCTTAAAAGTGATAAACAATAGAGTAGAGAATTTAAGTGATGAGCACATACACATATACACACAGATTTCAATACTGCAATTTCTTAGATTAACTTTCTTTTTTTTATTTATAAAGTAGAGGTTAACATTTTAAATGATACCGATTAAGGATAACAAATTATAAAGGCATCAAAGTGAAAACATATAATTTCTGAAAACATATAATTTCTTAAAGATGTAAACAAAAAATTAGTATTATTTATTCTAAAATTAAAAAACACGTAAATATGCAAAAAAAATAAAGAAATTATAAGAATGTAAATAAAAAATTAGTATTAATTGTTCTAAAATTGAGAAACATGTAAATATGCAAAAATCAAAGAATTACCAAGGGTGAATTGGTTAAACTATTCTTAAATGGACGTGTAAAACTCTACCATGACGATCAAATGAGGACAGAGAAAGTAGTTTTCTAAAGTAAAAATATTTTGAATTAAATTTTCTTTCTATAAAAAAATACCAAATAATAATTGGGAACCAAGAGCTATGGTAATAGTTAAACAGCTAGTTCCAACAATTAAGCTGGTGTTTTAATTAGATAATTTTGAGGGGTTTAAGGTTAGAGATCCAAGTTTGTGCGTTACGTTGGTTGAATGATTAAAGAGGAAATAATGATTACTCATAATAACAAAGCAATGCCATATATACTTTTTCAATCACAAGATGAAGACAACGCCACGTCACCCCCAACAATTAGAAAAATATTTTCTTTACTAATATTCATGACAAAAATAAATTTTCCAATTAAAGTGCTCTAATACTATGATGCATGCAGACACTAGTGTGCAAAGAAAACGATATAACCAAAAATAATAATAATAAGAATCATTTTGTTATGTCACTCTGGATGAGCATTAACATTTTATTTTTTTGGCATAAGGGGACCTACCAAAAATAATTGATTGTGAAACTGAGCATATAGAGAACTGTGGTAGGTAAAATAAAGGTTATATAATTAAAGCTTACATTATCCTTCAACTATTTAGCCTGTGTTATGAAACTTATCTTTAGAATTTGTAAACTCTTTAGCTTAAAAGCTAAGTAAACTTGATTTAAATTTCTTCATTATTAGTCAATGAAAAGCTATTCAACTCCATTTTAGATGTTTATTGACTTAAGGAAATGGGAATATGGAAAATCCAACTTATATAGAGTTATGCCTAGCGAGAAATAAGTTCTTTAAGGGAGTGAGTATAACTTATAAGATATTACAATACAAAAACATAAACTTATGTCCTAAGAAATGTTTATTTATCTTGAAGAACAAAATTTTGACGAGCAGCGCAAATGACTCGAGCTGATTACGTTTGGGATAATTTCAAATATACACAATTAATTAATTAATTTACAAAAAAAATAGCCTTGTAATATTTACATAAGAAATAGTTAAAATTCATAGAAAATATACATGACTATACAATTAACTTGCTAAAAGTCATAGAAAGTATACATTAATTATCCAATGTAGATTACTTATACATGCACTATACACCAAAGATACTCAAAAACTGAATATAACTTGATTATATATGAAATATATACTGACTATACATATCTATACTATTTTTTTTTAATCATTTTGGCGAAATGACCATGCACTGTACTTGTCCCATTACGTTTTGCATGTTGGACTGCTCTCTCTGGGCCCAATTTGCAAGAACTAGGTTGTGGTCAGCCCTTTTGATCTAAATTGTGCCCAAGGCAAAGCTTTTTCAAATACTTATAAGCAAATATTCTATATGTGTTTCCCCTAAATTAGGCAAACCGTTTTAAGAACTTATAAAATAAGCATACTATTGTTATATATCACTTGGAATCTTGGAACTTGAAAACAAAAAATGTAGAACTTTACTCAAGTTTCCATCAAGGGGTCTACGGTTAAAATTCTCAGTAGATACTGAGTATCAGAAAGAGAACTTCCATGAGGGAAAATACTAATGAATTTGAGAACATCACTCTTCAGGGATTGCATAATGCGATATAGTAATCTCATCTTCGAGCCTGGTAACATGCTTAGACTTGTTTTCTCTTCTTTTCTGCAGATACTCTTTGTATAAGAATGGCCTGTAATTTGGCGGTTCTGCAATCTCTTTTGTGAACCGGGGCAGAGGTTGAATCCACTTATCCCCTGATAAATTGTGGAAGAATGCAAATGAGCTCCTTGATCGTCCATTTGGTCTCAGCACTCTGTGACGCGGACTCTTGAATTTGCCATTCGTGAGGACCTGTTCAAGTTGCAGCAATCAGAATTCCATTAGAAAATTAAAGTTGATGATTCTTGATTTAACTACATGCAGAATCTTGAGATAATAGATTTCAGGTTAGTCATGAACTTTGCTATTCTATCTTGCTAACAAGCTCATCGAGGCAGATTTGCTGGTCGCTATAGGAACAGATAAATTTCAAATCCTGAATCCGTCTTATAGCTAACTACATTATCTATTTATCCTTTTTGGGGTGAGGAAGGCTCCGATAGGGAGAAGAAAGGAATTTGACAAGAACTGATTTTTTTACTGTTGTACGAATAATCTGCTACTTAATTGTCTTTGAGATAGTTAACCTATTTCATTCACAAATATAATTACCTGAAGAACATCTCCAATGTTGACAACAAGGGCACCTGGTTGTGGGGCTATTAGGATCCATTCACCGTCCTTTTCAACCTCCAGGCCTGCAACTTCATCTTGTAACACAATTGTGAAGCAACTGACATCTTTATGTGGATTTGCCCCTATCCTTTCTTTCTCTGTTGCCGGCAAGTAAAATATAGCAATGAGGAAATCCCAGCTTCTGTCATTGTTGAGTTCTTTAAGAACACAGGGAGGAAGCCCCAGGCACTCGCTTAGGATTTCCTCGACAACCATCCCTATCTTCAAGAATTGGGAGAATAACTCTTCCATCACCTCTCTGAAATGAGAAAGAAATTCATCATAGAAAATAGATGATATTGTTCCACTTGCAAAACTAACCCAAGATATGAAACATCAAAGTTCATTTCCCCTCTGCAAGGCAATCAAAGGGCTAAATGCATCATGCTGATGTGTTTATTAAGATCAAATGCATCGTCTTCTATTTGGAAAAAGAAGCATTAGATCCGTAAGATAAATTACTACAACATCATATCCAGTGTGATCCAGGAATTGCATACATTCTACCTTCCCCATACCTCACTTGTGGGATTCCACTAGGCATGCAGAACTTACCTCTACCTAACGGGAAATTGTATAACTAAACTATCTGACTAAATATGCTTAAACGATATTTTCTGATCAATTGGAGACATGGTATTTTCTCATCGACACCATTAATCAACCAAAACCAAAAGAGGGTTCTTGGATCTGCTCAAACTTTCTGAAAAACTAACCAGAGGTTCTTCTCTCCATTGAAACAATTGGGGTGTTATGCTCATTACTTAACTTGTTTAGGCAAAGAAATATAACAAGGGTAGAACTTTTCGATCAGAGGTTTAATCTAAAGGCCAAAAATTAGGATACCAACTCTTCAATAAAGCTCTTCTTTGGGGAATAATGGTCCATTTCTACTTAGAATAGATTGAAGATAACCAAAGATATGGAAGTACACATAAATCTAATAAGATTACATTTTGATCTCTTATACAAACACATAAAGGATTCCACAAGCTAGAGTCCCTGATTTACAGTAAGTATGTTGTTATTATATACATAATTCGAGTTGAAAGCAATTGATTCCGAGGAAAGGCTAATTATGATCATACCGAAATTCAGGAGGATTGTCGGGGAAGATGTTAAACTCAGAGGCGGGTGGAAGCATAATAAGGAATTCATTGAACTCATAAGAAGGATTAGGCTTCTTGTTATAGCCTGCAGGAACAGGTGCATTAGGCAGTGGACAACATTTGAGTTTGGCATCAGTTGGAGATTCAAAGAAAGACTTGGACACCTTCAGAGCTTGACTGGTGAGATCAAGGGGTACTCCATGATGCACTATTTGGAAGAAGCCATACTCACTACAAGCTTTACTGATGATATCTACAATTTTTCTCTTTTCATCTTCATATCCTTCTCTGAAAAATGGAGTCAAATCTACAGTAGGTATTTTGGGGATAACCATTTGTTTAGTGTCAAATTGGTTTGGTTGCTCTAGATTTTGGAATCTCGATATATCATGTCATTTAATTTGGACAGAAGTAGAAAAAAGAAGCATACAAAAGGTGGAATAAAATAATCTTGCGATTGGTTAACGAGAACTAATAATACACCTAGTCACCATCAAGTCAAAGGAGAAAATGAAATCTTGAAATATAAAGAGAATAAAATATATATAAATTTTATTATTATCTTATAAAGATAGAGAGATTATTTTCGAAAAATATAAAGAGATTAAAAGGAAAGGTTACTCTCCTAATCCTGGCTTTTTCACATATCGTAGTGCCCAAAAATTCAATACTTGATTTATAACAAAATAACCAGTGAAATCCCACAAATAAATCTGAAAAAAAGTAAAATATACGCAAATTTTATCATTACTTCAAAGAAGTAGAGATAAAATACTTGATCTACGAACTAGCAAATTCAAATCAACAAATTATGTGCTTTTTAATTGTTGTTAAACTACTATAAAATTAGTCAATCATCACTCTATCATTATCATACTTATTGCAATCTTTTCTCGTCTTTGAAGATCTCAGAGGTCCTTCTACTTCGATTATGAGAGCTCAGCCTATCAGACTATAAGGTCTAAGAACCAGTATTCTTCGCAGGCTTGATTTATGGAAATTTTTGCTTCAATGGATGCGTTCAAGCTGGCATTTAAGCAATAGATCAAAGATCGCAAAAAAGGAAGAAATGCAAGAAAAAACTAATTGTAGGCAAAAAGAAGTCACCACTATATATAATTCGATTTTTCTGCAATATCCAAGATTCTTTATAGACACCTACTATGATAACTGAAACATGGAAGAAGAAAACTCAAATCAAACACAAGGCCCATTAAGAGTTCATTTGTCGTCTTCTTCATCGTCTTCCCCTTCCTCTTCATCTCCTTCATCTTCATCTTCAGAGCCTTCGCCCTGCATAGGAAATCAAATCAATCAAAACCATACCAAGACAGAAAAGAACACATTTCATTTTAGCAATCACGTATTACAATAGAAAAAATCAGGAAGGAGTCACATAACTGCATATCTTCCTCATGTTTTGGTAAAATTGGATATCGAAGTTCATTTTAAAACAAAAGCAGGATTTCCTCTTTCCTGCAGTGAAAATCGCAACTCGTGAAGGAGTCATACATGTTCCACTTTTACCTCATTTCACTAGGGAAGTGAAACAACAGTAAGAAATCCGCCTCCCCCTCTTCTCCTAAATAAAAAGTGGTAATGTTCCAACAAGACCTCTCACTAGGCCTACGGGAAAGGAAAGAAGAAAATAAACACAAATTCTTAGTCGGATAGATACTTTATTATTCTCAAAAGCAAAAATAACTGATCTTCTGAAAGGAAGTGTACCCTCCTGGCAGGTAAACCAAAAGCTATGGTCTCATCCTCTTCCATATGATGCATTTGTTTTATACTAAATTAAGGTGTTTTCATTGAATAGCATAAAGAAGATGCTGAAACAAATGTATTCTACAAGACCTCCCTAATCCCCCACCCGCTTTTTGTGATGCTTTTAAGATAACATCTTTCGCGGCTTCAATCCAAGAATTCCTTCACCATACCCTTCCCTTTACTCCCTCACATGTCTCGACTCCGCCTTCCATTACACCGACTTGATATAACCCACAATACAGCAGCATAAAATTTCCATGAAAGCTAAGATGGGAACGTAGGATAAATACCTTAAAAATAGAAGCACCACAAACACAAAGAACTATATTTCTTGCAGAAAGTTATAATGGAGGTTCTAAGATTTATGCCGCTTTTAGACATACATAACAGTAGGGAACTTCTGGAAGAAGCTATAAAAGCCTACAAACTTGAGTGGACTGTTTCGAATTGACGTGATAGTGAATGGGGAGGTAGGAACAACATTATCCCTAGTGCTTAAGAAAACCATTAAACTACGTATTGGAAACCACTATGGAAATTCTGAAGTCAACACGAGCAACTCAACTCACAAGGACAACAAATCAGTCTATACAACAGTAAAATACCCAACGTGAAAACCAAGCAGGGTCAAACGCCTGAATTCTACCACTAAACTTACTAAAGCCCCACTTAGAATTTTTTTTCGATAGTCCTCTTTCACCCTCATACCATGTGGGCCTAGGAAAGAAATAAATGTAAGCCCAAAAGGAGGACACACTACAGCCACAGATGACTAAGTATGACTTCATATATAGCAATGATGTGCATAAGTTATGGTAACTTTTAGCATTAATGAAGCAAGAACATTGCTTTACCTCATCACCACCTTCATCACCCTCAAAATCTTCTTCATCAGGTTCCTGTGGTAAAGTAAATCTCAGATAATGTTATCTAGTTAAAAGCGCATGACTAAATCTTGACAACCATATCAAGGAAACAAGAGATGCAGTGTGGAACTAACATTGCTAAAATAAGTCAAAGGGTTTGGCCACAAGTCATCCTTGATTATTTCAGCAACCTGCAAGCCAGAAAACAAAGGTATAAGTTTGAAAATGCAAAAAACTTTATGTACCAAAACACATAATTATGCTCCCTTTCTCCCATCCCCCCCCCCCCGAAAAAAGAGCAACAAAAATCTTAATGATCTGCCAAAGATTTAAGTTTTACCTCATCCTGAATATCCAGAACCTCATTTTCATCATCATCGCTGTCATCTTTTTTATTGACTTCACTGAACCAGGTGAAGAAGCTGTATGGGAAAACAAGTGAAATGAAACTGAACTAGGATGACCATGAATATGACATTTACTTTTTATTTTAGAGTACAGCTAGAATTAAGAGTACAGAAGACAAAGCATCAAGCAAGTGTCACAGAATGATGTTGACAAAAAACTTAGTGAGTGCACAGAGTTGTAATTATTTTGCACTACTACTATTTGGGAACTCAAAGAGGTGTTCTCATGAAAGTTTTTTTTTGAAAATGTTTATTAATTTTTCAGTAAAAAAAAAAGTTATTATTTGCCGTACTCTGATATTCCTGGGCAACTTCTATTTCAAAAAACTCGAAGTCAGGAAACCAATGTGAAATGAGTGATTTGAATCTTGAAATTTGATTCTGTCATTTCATTTTGTGTTGTACGGAGCAATATCTTTTACACTTGTCTCCATAGTGAAGTAAACACATTGCAGGGGTAATTCTGCCCACTACAGGAACATAAGATTAGATTGAAATGTTATTTCAAAGATCAGACCTATTTGGATTTGGCTTGTTCTAGGTGCTTTCAAGTCAAAAATAGCTTCTAAGCAATTTTACAGGGATTGGGGTTAAATTAAAAAAAGTGCTTATAAGCACTTGTTTTTAAGCCAAAATAACAAAAATACACCAAAAGCTATAAGTTAGAATTTCTAACTTATGGCGTTTGATTTATGAGTCATAAGCCAAAAGTCAATCCAAACAGACGTTAAATTGAGCCAGTTATAGGTGAGATTTAGTAAGAAAATGCGCTATACAAAAACATGTATCCCTAAGGTAGAGATCATAACCTGGTTTAATGTGCGAGCAAACCTATTTTTCTTTTGTAAGACGACACAAGGTTCCAACTATATATTGGTTGCATGTTGACAGACTTGTTGCAAGCAATTAATAGCTTAAAAAAATAAATAAAAGTCCTAAGAAATGCTAGATCTGTTAGCTGACCTTTCTTCAGCATGGGATCGTTTGTCTCCTTTCTTCTCCTGAACAACGCCATTAGGAATGCCCTTCAAAATCAAACAACATATATAGTGAGAGGAAACGGATAAGATAAAGATGTGTAACATTTGTCAAGTAGCAAATTGACGACTCACCTTGCCTTCTTTCCATTTTATTGTTGTAGCAGTGATTTTTGTAGGTCCATCTTCAAGGAAGGTGTAGGTCTTTGAGAGCTTTGAGTTTTCGAAAAAAGGATTGGGCTTAAAGTTCTGTGAGGAAGACAAGAAGTCAATAACATTCTACATCCCAGCAAACACAAAAGTCGAATGTACTAATTAATTTCATTGTCAAGAGAGTAGTGAACTCACAAACGTGATTGAATAACCCGATTTCACATCTTTTGAATCCTCCACTTCAATAGAACTTAAGAATTTGAAAATCTAGCAAGAAAGAAACAGTACATTATGAGACTCAGATCAGAATGTAAGCAGCCATTGAAACTGTACTTTGACAGAATATTAGATGAGAGACTGTTTGATAAGAGCGTGTTAATATTGGAGAAACAGTAGTGATTTGTTTCAGAAGTTTTTATGCAACGAATTAGAATCAAACCTTTTGGTCCTCTTCAGTTAGAAGGTCACCAAGAACAGGATGGCTCAAAAACTGCAAGCAGATGAGATAAATTATTGTGTAAAAATCACTTCAGAAGTCCAGAAATATAGAGAGAAAAAAAGGATCAGGATGGGGCCACTGACAGCAGTCAACCAGAAGTCAGAAATAGAGTTAATGATATCATTTCGCTTTTCATAAACAGGCTTGCGGATCTCGTTGTACTTCTGTTCTACTTCCAACACTTCATCGCTTGCTTTCTCATTTATCTGCCAGCAAAATTGATATATCGGTTAACATGTAAAACCAAGGGCATCTCATCTTATCTTACAGTTGAACAGCAAAAAGAAAACTTCTAGCATATTGGTGCAAGTTAGTTATTGTGAACCAGTAAAAGTTGATAGTTTACCAAATGATCAAGCTTTCATGTGCAGCTGAAAAGACAGAACAATGCAACACTGCCAGTGATTTCATGTATGCATAGTTACATTCGACAGCAAATAAGGAAATCCCGTTAGTACATAGATTGCAGCTTGTACACATCATATACCCTTCAGATACGTGAACACGATTTCAACTTATGGCAGAGGAAGCAGAGAAAGACATACAGAGAATGAGGGGAAGGGACAAACTAGCCTGATGAATCCTATGGGAATACCTCCATCTATTGATATTCCTGGATTCCATGAATTTGTATTACGATTGTAATATATCGGAGAAACCTAGCAGCTTCAGGAAGAGGTTCTTAGAACTGAATGATAACCATATTGGATATAACACCTCAATTCAACAGGAATTTTCAGAAGCTTTTGGACTACACATATTTATAAATCTAAAAAAGAAAAAAGGCTTCAATGTTGACTTGAAGTCTTGAACAAAGCATAAGCATAAGACAGACAGCTCACATTATTCTTATAGCAATTACTCCCCAAAATTCTTTGATATAAAGTTACATAGATTGCAAAGAATGAAAATTCGCATGCTCTAAATTCTTTAACCGCACTTCGTTCTTTTACAAGAAATCTAAAGTGGTACATGACCAGCACCCCAGAAGAGATATCTCACATTTTTGTTTCCAAATTAAAGAAACACAAAAAATATTGATAAGTTTTTCTGTTGGTCAGAGTATGTTGAGAAACTTATATGAAAATATTCACAGAAATATGCTTCGATGAGGTTCAGTAGTTGAATTTGATGGATCCCCAAGAAGGGACTCTATATACACTTCATTATTCTTCTAACATTTTCCACACCATCGAAGTTTCACAATTTTTTGAAAAATAAAAATAAATTAGAATTAATACAACTGATAATTGCAATTTTCATCAACTTTTGATGTCAGGATTTGGACATTTTACTTAGTTTATACATAAGCTAATGGCCACCTATCTTGTTAAGAACAAGTTGCAATACGCAGTTAAAATTATAAGATGCTTATGAATAAAACCAAAAGATGAATCTTTGGTGCAAGACCGACAGCTTTTGTCTTTTGTATTCCATCTATCCACCTCGCCAGCCTAAAGTACAATTATCTCCCGAACGAGCTCATCTATTGGTGAAGGGAAGTTTGGAGGTACGATGAAATAAAAGCATATAAAAAAATTGCTCTCATTGTTAATTTAGCCTTTAAGTATTAAAACGTAATTTAATAAAAGCACCAGTATATGTCCACACTAGAAACATGGAACCATATCATGGTCTTCCAAACTTCTCACGTCAAAGTCATGGACAATGCAGACAACTTTTTGGAGCAATGCTAGAACACATACAAGGATGTTCTATACATTTTAAAACTTACCCATTCTTAATAATGGAAAAAGGGGAATTAAGGAATGCCAAGCTGCAACAAATTAAATTAAAGACAGCCTATCATTCGAACAACTATGTCCCAAAAATATAGAGTCAGCTACATGGACTTTCTATATCCATCAGTAATATTCTAGCACTTTTTATAAACAGCATATATTCAAGAAGAAAAAGAAAGACAGAGACTTTCAAGTGGGAAAACCTTCTCTGCATTGACATTAACAGTTCCAAATACAACCTACCGAGAACAGGGACGGATCCAGGGGTAGGGTGGGGGTTCCGGGAACCCAGTGAAATTTAGGCAGACACTAAATATATAAGAAATATTTGTTGAGAATCCACTAACAAAGCAAGTGCTAGGTCCAGTGACAGATTGAAGCTCCGCCACCGCCACCCCAAACCCCAATTTGCTCGAATCCTCTTGGATACCTTACAGCTATTTCTCAAAAATTTTAAATTTGAGATCGAACCCATAAACTTCAAATCCTAGACCAGCCTCCGAACACCAAGTAAGAAAACTTAGCTACTACCTAATTCTCTACAATAAAATTGAATCTTTTTCTAGTTTTAGATAATCCTTGTAAAACAAAAATTACTAAGTATTGGAATGACAAGCACTCAAATTAAGTGAATATTTTCAGGATTTATAGATTAACATAAAGGCATAATGAACAATAGTAGAAAGAAATTGGGAAAGATAGAATTTTTACCTTCTCAAGCTCGTCTTGTATCTCTTGCAGTTTTTCAATTGAAAAAATGAGCTTTTCATCAATGTAGTTTTCGTCTTCCACTTTCTGCTTCTTCCCTTTGTCGACCACCATTTCTTTTGCCAAACACCACAGCTGCTTAAGTGCTTTTTCTTGATTCTGCTTATGCTTAAACCCTAAACGGCAATAACTTGTCTGTTTGAGAGATGCTATATATTAAGGGTTTTAGGGTTTTTCACAGCCAATAAGCGAATGACACGTCGGCATGTGTTTTTCGCTGACAATATACAATTGGAATTATTACTTAAGTTAAAAAAGTAACTCTTGACTTAACTCTTATATTACTTTGTTTTTACTTGTTCAGAGAAACTTATTGTTCTTTTCCAAGATTAGTAAGCAAATATAAATTTTCAAAATATAATTAATTAGGTTAATTTAGTAAAATAACGATCACAGGATTTGGCCCAACAATCCATTTGGACTTATGCTTCTTGTTACTTGCGTTTTATCTGGACTTGCTAAGGAATTTAAGGCCCAAAGGCTAAGGGCCTTTTTCATGATGTTTTGCAGAATAGTACTGAGCATTGCATCTCTTTCAAGGGAGGATAAAATTAAGTGAGAAGTATTTGAAAATATTTCTGGACTAGATGTAAATTATTAGTTTTATTTTTAAATTATTATAGTTTTAATAATTTTTTTTACTTGACTAAATGAATTTAAATATATCTCTCTGTCACATGATATCGCAAGTGGTTTCAAACTCATGTAGCGTTGTAAGATCATAGGGATCTTAATCAACGATTGAGAGAAGTGTGGAGAATTTAGGGGTATATTTCACTCATATTACAAGATTAAGATGTATTTAATTCAGTTAGTCAATTAGAGCGATATTTTCAAGACATGTCGAATTCAGAACCGTTTTCATATTTATTTTAAAAGTAAAATCTTATCTTATCTTTTTTGATAAGGATGCTTTCCATTAATTATTGGCGGAGATAAACTATAGTACACTAGCATTTAGTTATCTCTCAAGGCAGTTGAATATTCAATATCTCATAATTTTAATTTTACCGTCATGACTTTACATATCCCTAATTTCTTGGTTTAATTTTGTATATATGAACTCTCTTGTTATATCAAGTTACTTTATTTCTTAAGACCATCATTACAGGTAATTTTAATCTGATAATAATATTTTTTAAAAAAAAATTAAAACAATCTGTGCTATATTTTGGTTAAGCTCTATATTTATTACTTAATTAAAATAAAAAGTGAATAGTGAACGACAAAGAGATACATTTAAAGTATACGTCGTCCAAATCAACCTATATGTCAGTCATCCTCAAACCTTAACCACGACACTGACATCCAACTTCTAGTGGTCCTTTTTGTGCAAAACATTCCCATAGATAGGCCTACAAATTCATTAATGCTACAGTAGCACTGTTATGTGGCCCAAAAAAATGATGGCTTGGCCAAACCGCCCAATGTTCTATGTGTTGGCGTAAGATAACTATATATTAGGCTGATTTTAGCTCATCATAACATAACTCATTTTGAAAGTAATCTTCAATTTGGCTCAATATTAGACCAATTCTGGTCCATTATTGAGATTTCATTTAATTTAGATACATTATTTGAAATTTGATTAGACTTTTCTAATGGGTCAGGATTTGAGTCCTAGTACTTTGGTTCCAACTCGAGGTCATGTTTTGAATCTCGATCAAAGCTCAGATCTTGGATTCTAGGCCAAAATCTGATTGGGTCTGATCAGATCTCTAGCTAGGGTCAAATTGAGGTCTTGGATACTATGTTAAGATTGGATCTCAGGTTTAGGTTGTGATTAGATTTAAAATTAGGATTAGATCTTGAGTCCTGGATTGGGGTTGAGTCTCAGGTTCCAAGTTAAAATCGGGTCTCGAGTCTCAAATCTGGGTTTGATATTAGGTCTCAAGTTAGGCTCAAGTCTTAGGTTTGGGGTCAAAGTCGAGCTTGGGACTCGAATCCTGGATCGCGGTTAAGGTTAAAGATTAAGGCTAGTGTTATAGGTGTTGAGTCAAGATCAGATCAAGGTTAGCTCTTGGGTCGAAATTGAATTGGGCGACAATTGGAATTATGAATCAGACCTGAAGGCTTGAGTCTTGATTGAATAGAGGGGGGGAGGGGGGCGTTCTTTACCAATTCTTATTTATGGTGCACAATTTCCTGGAATGTCGATAGTGATTATGATCGATTTGATAGAAAGGGGGGGGGAGGGCAGGAAGGGGGGGAGGCGGGGGGGGAGTCTTAAGTTAGGGGTAAGTGGACCATTTGAAAAAATAGATCAAATTGTGGGGTCATAATCTAACTTACTTTTAGTCCATTCCAATTTAAGCCAAATAATTTTTGAGCTTGTTTTGGCCAATTCATTTGTTGACTTAATATATTTTAATTTGTTAATTAAATTTCAGTTCAACTTGTCCATTTGACACCTCTTTTGCTATCCATAAAATTACAAATAATTTTCATTTCAATGCTAGATATAGTCGACACTCGAGGCAGATCTACATGAAAACATGTGAGTTAACATCAACCTTATAGATTTTGGCCACACATTATTAAATATTAATTTAATTGCTAATTTAATTATCAAATTTTAAATTTTGAATTCATCTTTGAGTCGATAACAATTCTATATATACATTCTTTACATGCATAGGTGTGTCTAGTACTATTGGGCAGATTTTCGTCAATCCTATACACTAATCGACGCCTACAGCAAATCCAAGTAGTTGCATGAAAAAAATGGAGAAAATCTTTTGAGATTGAATATTATAGTTTGATGTCTTCTTCATGCAATTATGGCGTAGCGCTTTCGGCATCCTTATTATTTATACCTTAGATGACGATAACCACGTGACTCCGCATGGTTGTTGCCTTCCCCGTCATGAATAGTAGTTTCCTTTTCTAGCTTGATTATTACGAATTTATCCCTCGAACTATGTTATTGACCTCAAAGTCGTGCATATTATATTGTGAATTTGTGTTATGTTTTATAAAACTTTACTTTATTCTATTATTCCAATGTGATTCATCAAATTAATGGATGGTGTGCACTCCTATTTCATAAGCTTGCCAAATTGAAAGCCTCTTAGTCCTTCTGCTTGACTTGTGCACCCTCATCGGTCCACCACGTCTATCATGAGCATCGATCAAACCCTTAGGGACTGAGATTTCTACGGGCTACGCTATGATCAAGTTCAAATATGCACGTATCTTGTGAATTTATACTGTGTCTCATAAAGAATCCTCTTTTATAAAATTTGATTAGAGGCAGAGCTAGTGTAGAGCTAAGAGGTTGGATCGAATCCAATAACTTAAATTCAAATCTTGTATTTGTCATAAGAATTCATTAAATATGAACAAATTATTTAGTCTAGGATCCGACAATTTAAAATTTTCAAACAAATAAACTTTAAATTTGACTCCGCCTCTAATTTTGACATGTGATTCGATACTTTATTTTCTTGATTTTAATCTTTGATTTTTATAGTTAGATTTCCGATTATGTACACCCTTCTTCAGAAGCCTACGCTCCTCTTCTACGACTCATAATGCACCACATATGTTAGTTAAGCTAGCCTAAAAACATTATTAATAGCATGCCATCATTTTCAACAAATCATTACGAGTATATTTCTACCTCTTTGTATATAGTTTCTTTTTATTTCTTCTCAAGTACCCAATACACACCAATAACATATCCGGTCGAATCTCACAAGTGAGGTATGGGGAGGGTAAAATATACGTAGATCTTATCAGTACCTCATAGAGATAGAGAAATTATTTTGAAAAGACCCTCATCTTAAAAATATCAAGCCCCCAAAGCAGAAAATACAAGTACCCAATATGAAAAAAAAAATTGTTATAGCACATAACACAAGTATCTCCTTGTTTGGTTTATTGGTCACCAGATTTTTAGCCTTGAGGATTAATTGAGTGAAGTAAGACAACCCCATCTTAGTTGTTGGATGGGTACAAAATTGAATGTTGGTACCCAACTAGCTTTCAAGATCATTTAGGCCTCACGTGGTTTTGTCATTCACTTTTCATCTTCCCAAATTATTAGAAATTACTATTCTACAATATAAAAAATAAATAATTCTGCTTAAAAATTCCCCTCTAAAAATATCAAAACTCACCTGCTTCAACAGTTTCTGTCGAGAACTTGAGGAATTGTGTTTTTAAATAGGACAATTTAAACTCTAAACTTTTAGTTTGATTTCTCTAACATGTTATGTCAACGCTTATCTTTTGTACTTGTTTTGTCTAATATGGTTATTGTTTGGGTCAAGTTTATAGTTAGATGGACTTAATAACTGTGGTGATTGGAACCAACTTGGATGCGCTTAGACTATTTCACCAGATAACTATTACTTCTCACGTATCTATAATATTGTATAGTATACAGGCAAAGGCGGAGCTAGAGGGCACACAGGGTTCACATGCCTAACCAACTTTGTCCGTTCTTGGACGTTGGCATTGAAACAATTAGTTCAGAATTGCAAAGTCTCAACTCTCAAACCTCTAAAAGATAAAAAGTTTGCTGGTGGAACAAAAGAAGAGAAAGTTGGGAACATCAATCAAAAGTCCAGAGGTGTATCTCAGTTTGAAGCAAGATTCTGTTTAGGTAGGGAAGAAATTAATCTTTTCGCGTTGGTGCATGCCAACTATTGGAGTTGGATGTACTGAGTCGTATAATAAGTAGTGTCGGAGTCAAGTTTTTCATTAGTATATGTATACATAAATAAAATTATCTACACCATGTAATAGGTAGTTTGGCACCTCTTGGACAAAGGTGGCTCCGCCAAACCTGTCTAGAAAAAGTAGCTTTATTTCCATTAGATGCTCAAATGAAATGAATACCAACTATAGTATCAGGTGAACACAAAAGGAAAGGAAAACATAAACAACCAAGATACCTTTTTTCTTTAGACAAGGGTGGCCTTCAGGTGACAATTTTTTAGAAAAATATACTCAAACTGGGGCTTTGTTGCCTCTCACTGAAAAACTTGTTTACTTTCTTGTATTGAGGCTGCTGTGTCTTTTCTTGGCAAAAAATATAGTCATGATATAAAGCTTTGTTTGATAACAAGATAATTAGTAGAAGGTGCATAGTAGTTAAGTGGAAGACAAATTAGCTAAAACAATCAAACCAATTTCACATTACTAAAATATTAAAAAGTACAAACTCCTAAACTTTCAACTTTATTTAAACAATTTCATTCAACATGAAAATACTGATTAATTAGGGGTTAATCATCTTGATTAACCGCGCTGGTGATGTTTTGTGTTCTCACCAGTCTTGTATATAGTTTCAACCACACTTACTGCTTTGTGATTCTTGCAACCTAAAAGACCGCCTGGACGGGCCTTTTGATCTTCTTTGCCAACTGCATTCTTAATAGCTTTTGTGTTTGTACAGGCAGCATTTCTCGGAATAGTGTCACCACTAATGCTAATTCTGTTTGCATCATAATCTGAGATAACTGATGAGTAACCAGCAGCACTGGCTGTGATAACACTCCACTCAATACTGGCCTCACTCGGTGCATACTGAGTTGACGGGGACATGCAGCCAGGCACATAATCACTAGTTTGTGAATTCATGAGTCCATATCCACAGCTAGATATATTCTCAATTTCGAATAAATCAGAGCTAGCATCACTAGCCATGTCATCGCAAACTGTACTGTTTCCAATGGTTGAAGTAGGGAGGTTTTGGGCTTTAGGAATGGCGTCCCAAGTTAACATGGAGAGTTTCCTTTCTAAGTTCACTGCTATGTCTCCTTTTCTCATTTTTCCGGAGCCAAACACTTCTATTGATTTTCTCTGCTCTTCAATGGTTTGATCTTGATCATTCAAGTGTTTTTTGACTACTCTCATTTTCTCGTCCACAGAAGCTGTGCCAGAACTTAATGCAAAATGACCTACTGAATGCTTTGATCCGGGCTGGGAAAGTCCAGGTTCCGAGCTTTCATCCACACAGACTGCTTTTTTTCCTGAACAATGTCCTGGGCAACCAAAGCTGGTGAAAAATCTCCTTCCTGCCATCTTCTTCTGGTTTGTTTGATATCTGTTTCTCGGAATATTTTGTAACAGTGCACTTTGGCTATTAAAACTGCTTGCTTCTGAACAATTGCTTGGATTTCCTGTCCGGGAACTGGGTTTCGGCTGGGGCAGATCCACCATCCCTTTATTCTTCTGTCCGCCGTACTTCACCCCAGTTGTAGGGACAGCTGCATATTCCAGTTTCTTGTTGAAATACTCATCGGCTCCGAATATGCCTAGTTCACCGTCTTTCAACTTGGTTCTTTCTTGGTGTTTCTGAGTGCCAACCAAAGCCTGCGGAGGAAAAACAAATGCAATAGTAGGATCTTGAACGGGGGCAGCACCTGAGGTCTTAAACGCAAAGTTGTCTTCTTCAGTCTTGAGATAAGAAGAGAAAGACTCGACGCGAATATTGGCAAGGTTATCTTGGGTGTTATTTGAGGTTGGCTTAATAGAAGGTGCCTTGGTAGCTCTTACAGCAGGATAAGGCTCTTCATAAGAGCCTCCTAGTTTGTGTAAAAAGCTCTGATCATCAGGGTTGCTGAGGTAACAAGAAAATGACGCTACACGAAGGCTGGCTACATTATTATTGGTTTCCATGGAGACAAAATGCTTCAGGTTTCTGTTGTTTGATGACAATTTTGAAGAAAGTTTGATCCAGAAGCAATAATTTCTGGGAGGAGCTTTATCAGTTAATATCTTTACAAGTGTGGAAAAGTTTAAAGGCAAGGTTTGAGACAGGAAGGGACAGAACAAAACTCACAAAAGAACAGTTTGCCAACAAACAAGAGATGAAAGACAGCAAAGATTGGAAAGCTCATAACCTGTAAAATAGGAAGGACTAATTCATAAGACTTACGAAAACTACAGATCAAAATCCTTATTCAGTGGTTTCTTTACAAGCAGCCATTTATAATTGGCTCTTTCTTCCCAAGCTTTAAGATGGTGGATCCTACATGTTTGGAGAGGCATAATATTTGACAGTCTCGTCACTTCTTCACAATTCTCACATGACATGTAATAGTGATTTTACAGTACCTCTGATGTTTTTTTGACTAATGATAAGATATTCCATATTTTGACCTCAACATTGCAGTTTAAAGAGTCATACATCAATAGGAAGTATGGATATCAATCCGTATAAAATATGTAATAAATGCTAACGGGGTCGTAGAAACAGAAGTGGCTCCAAAGAAAACTCATAAAAACAAAAAAAATGTTACACCACTCAATCAAGTGAGCCCCAAAAGTAGGACACCAGCATTCACATCACAATGAATTCTGATGCATTGAAATTCATTCTTTTACACTAACAACTACTACCTTGATTTAGTTAATTCAATCGTTTGGTTGCTCTTTGGTTCTATCAAGATTACAAGCTGACTGTTTTCTTTTGGCTGACTGTTCTCGGATGGAGCCAAAGATTGATTATTTTTTAGCTTTGGAGTATGATGGAATAAAACAAAATGACTCTTTAGACTGTCTGCGCTTCTTCATTTGTGAAGTAGCAGTTAGTCAATACAACTTTCGATGCTCCTCATGGGTCATCTGGAAACAACCGCTTTATGTTTTTAAACATAGGAGTTAGGCTGCATACATCCAACCTCCCCTCACCTCGCAATGAGCGGGAGCCTTTTGAGGCACTGGGGTATGTTGATGATGATGTTGATGATGTTAGATATATACCAAGTTTGCTTACAAAGTACGGCAACAAAAAAAAGGAAGAAAATACTGGAGCAGGTGCTTGCATACAGATCGATTTTGAATCTTCAATTAGCTGTTCAATTGTCTGCACTAATGTTTGATCCCATGACTTATTGATCACGCGATGGTCAATTATACTATTGCATCAAGGCACTCCCTCTAGAAAGCCACAGTTAGGATTTGATTGACTAAATCTCATGTTCTTTTTTATTCTTTGTTATCTCTAAAATCTATGTTATTCAAAATTCTTCAAAAATATTGACAGCTGCGTGTAGGAAACTAGTGTATTATTGGAAGATCTGGCACCGGCTGATAATATTTTTGGAGAGTCCGAGCAACATAGCCTAAAATTGCATTTGGTCCATTTCTAGCCTTGTCATCACTAAACGAAAGATGAATGCACAATTTCTTTTTAAAAACTCGACAACATCAAAAGAGATTACTTGATCTTTTACCATAAATCTCGGCTGGAATTACAGAAAAAATGCTGGTTAAGATATGGTACAACTGCGAATGAATTAATTGCACTAATGTTAAAAGATAATAAAAAAGCTACGACAAAAGCATTGTAAGAAAACAAACTTGCCATGAAAACCTGCAAATATTTCTGCTCTGCAACCGCCAAAATTGGAAAATGAAAAATGGTTACCATGATAATTATCAGAGTTATCTTCTTCATTCATCAATTCTGAACTCCAGCGTGAAAAAATAATCTCTCTGGCGCCAGTGAACCAAATACTGCAGCATTGACTGCTGTGCTGTTATCTGCCAAAATGCTTCTTAGCCTATGCTATTCAATCTGAGACAGTTGAGTTGTTATCACCTACAACCCAATATCTTTTGACAGCAAATAGCACCTTTTCAGGGATCAGAGGACCATCCTCATGATCCACCATTTTTGTCTTCCACCTCATACCAGTCGCGATTCTTTTCACTTGGCTGAGGACACCTACATCGTCTCGCAATATGACTGCACCTTCTGGTCGTAGAATCCTATCCATCTCAAGCAGAATGTCTTCAGCATTACATCTGCATTGTCATATGGCACAATCAGAAACTTTAACAAGATCTAACTTGAAGCACATATTGGGTAGACATTCCTTATTGTTATCATCGCTAAACTAATAGCAGTGACAAATACCAAGTGGATATTGACTTAAGTATATGGCAATCATCTCCCTTCTATGTAGATATTGGTATATAGAACTTACTTGTCTTTGTATAAGCTGAAAACTCCATTTGCATGAATAAGGTCATATGTCCGAGGATACGTAGAGAAGGCTTCACACCTGAATAGAAGTTGGAAAAAAGATGAAGTAACAAACTTCTACGTCAGAAAAGAGAGTAAATTCAAAATCATACGAGGGGAAGAAGAAGACAAGGGTCAGTGAATAAATTTGCAGTTTTAGCAATCACAAAACTCAATATGTTAAGCTACCAATGTTATCCTATCTTTAGAAGAGGAGCAATGAAATTGTGATGCATTTCTTGTGATACAAAAATTAAACAGTCATATAGGAACTTGACAATCATCAACTAACTACTTACAAAACTGAGTTGAAATTTAATGGTGTGATAATTGACTGGTGGGAAACAATGTAATCAAATATATGAGAAACGAGTTGATATTACTTTAAGAAATCCAGCTTTAGCGAACTCAGAATTTGCTCCGAAGGAAAATTATTTACCAGTGTTGGGATGAAAGAGTAATTCAAATAGAGAGGAACAAAGTATAGGGTTCATACAGCCAGATGGGACTAGTTTTGCATTGAAAAGTTAATTCCTTAACTGATCCAATTAAAAACATTAATCCTTGCAAGATTTTTCATGTGCAATTCAGCTACCAGCCTGAACGAATTATCAAACTTTTCACATGTTCGCTTTCTACAGTCCATTATCAATAAAAGAAGGAAAGAAAAGGTGGGAGTGATGCTAGAGTCCAATGAAAAAGATAGTTTCAGAAAGTTTACCAGTCATGATATATGCCGATCAAGCCTCGTTCATATACAACTCCAAGAGTGTCTTGTTCAGCTATAATTGGCACAACATTCATGACCCATAACTTGGGTGATTCAAGTGCTGCAGCAAAACTTCCAAGGCCAGCATTCATATCCATTATATTTCGATACCTCCCACTGTCGAGGATTTTGTTAACTCTCTTGTAAGAATTCACATGCTTTTTCCATAACTTGTTGTCCTCGTTGAATGACTCAACAGATAATCCGGGGACAGATCCACTTGCTATTCTCGGAGGAACAGTATTAAGTCTATATGGAAATGGCTTAAGTTCCCCACCAGCAACTTCATCTGAATTAGTTGTTTCAGGATAAGGAGTTACGCATGCCTCCATCTTCTTATACCTAAAGCCCCAGGATATTGGTTTAGTATAAAGTAATGAAGACAATCAACTTATTCGAATGACCAAATATATCACCAAACTCAGAGAGACCACATAAACCTTAAAATCTTGGTGGATACAATGATATGCAATTCAATGTTTTAAAGAATTTTCTGTTCATCATAGAACAATCATCCTGCAGAAATTGTTGCGGTTTCAACATCCTTCACTAATTAATACTCCACAAATTACTGACACAGGAACTGCAAACTATTTTTGGCATGGAAAATTCAAATCATGCATAAAATAGCTACAAATGACATGCTTTTAAATGGAGTAACGTGGCCAGCCGACCCCGACTTGTTTGAAACTGAGGCTTTGTTGTTTTTGGTGAAAATTCAAAACGATAATGAGCAAATCCATGTAGGTATTCGAATGCTTGCTGGCAGTGAATATAAGACGCAAAACATAGCAAGCAGAAGCAACATTCACATATATGTATTACTGACAACAAAATCTACCACAATGCAATCAATGTCCTGTACAATTCAAAGTCAACTATGAATTAAAGAAAGTAACTAAAATTATAAAGCAAGACTCTATTAAACATGCATCGACTGAAGAAACAATTTCCGATTAGATATTTTGGTTAAATTATAGATTATAAGGTGCAAGATTTTACCAGATATTTTCTGCATTTGAGGATTCACATAGAGTTACACGAGAATCACGTTCCCTGCAGTACTCATTGTTTACTCTCTTTCTCCATATGGCAATCTCACCTTTCTCATGCTTCTTTTCCCAGCAGAGAAGTTCAGCTATTTCTTCAATCTTTCTCTGTTCCTCCTCCAGTTCTTCTTTGGGACGTTGCCATGCTCGATAGTTAGTCCGCCAGTTGATGGGAGGACCTGAAAGTACCCAATAGCCCCCTGGTCTAAGCACTCGGTCTACCTCCATCATGTACAGACCATCTAAAAGAAAGTAGGATTTTGTTAGGAAACAAACAAACAAATGGCAGCAGCATTTGTGTACCAACTCTATTTTATTAATGAAGTCCTTTCTCTACCTAAAAGAACAACTGGAATAACAACATATAGATATGCATACTGGTGCGGAGACTCCACATTGAATTTGCTCACTCGACTTGGCACCATTACCAAAATGAGAATTTAAAATGTGTATTGGTTAATACGGAGAATATTAGGGCCACAAGGCAACTTTGAATTTTCAAGATCAGTGACAATTTTTAAAGATAGTAGAGGATGGAGATAACAGTAAGCCAGTGATTTTATCCTGCATTTCGGTAACTATTGCAAGAGAAGAAGCTATAAATTCATGTTTGCAAGCGGGCATGCATCATAAATACAAGCAGCACAATCGTAAACCAAAAAGTCTCAAAAATGACAGATCCTTACCATTTGCACCCCAAGGAATCAAACAACGTGAACAATGCGCCATATCAAAAGCTCTAGATGGATATGGCAATGTTATGGTTCCGAGTACACCAATAACTGCCGGGACACCCCTTTCTAAAGCAAATTGAACTTGAGCTTCATGTGAGTCTCTGGGTGCGAAGGACATGGTTAGAACATTCTTCTTGAAAAGGTATGCACCCCAACTTGCAACCTACGATATCACAAATAGAGCACAAACATTCAAATTTATAACTTTGGAAAACCAATGAATTAATGCAAAATTCTGTAAAGTATCATTCACAGTCATGAACTCTAACTAGTATGTTATTCATTCAATGAGTAAAACTACTAGACCGATAAAGCAATGGAAAATAATGCAGAATATCGTAGAAAGCTTTGACTCACCCCACATCCAGTATCCAGTGCAGTTCGTACTATGCCATTTTCAATCGGTATGACAGAAGCAAGTTGATCAATATACGCATCTGCTCCATTGGGGAACTGTGTTCCACCACCTGGAAATCTAAATACATTGCCTTCATATTGAACCCAATTTTGCACTGCCTTCTCAACTGTTAAGCTCTTATGTGGTGCATTCGCAAAAGGTACATAGTCACGACTCTTTGGCCACGAAAAAGGAGTCACATATCCATTTGGGGCTGGAATGAGACAATGCAGCTTCTCTTCATCCGGAGGACAATGTCTCTCCCTATAGTTCATATTTTCTCGAGGGAAAGTCATTGCTCGCATTTGATCATGACATGGCGTATAATCAATGTATTGCTCGCCACATGGCTCAATCTCCCTGATATCTAGCTTGGGATCATCGGATGAGGTGCTTTGATTTCCATGGTGAGTTTCATACTCCAAATTGGGAAGGATACCGCAGTCCTCTGCCTTCTTTGTTATCTCAAGAGCTATGCTGTCTCCCTTACCAAAACCGCTTCTCTGCCACACTCCAAGAACATAGAAGAAACAGCAAAGTCCAGCTACAATAAGTAATGATGGTAAAGAGCTTCTATTTCTGTTATCCCCAGGATTTCCTTTTGTTGCCATTATCGACCTGGAATAGGAACTTCACACTTCAGACTAATTAATCAGAAGCAACATTGAAGCATATAAACTGATTCTCAATGAACCATACTCTAAAGGAAAGGAATCATTGATGATGTAAAGAAGCTTGCATTCTTATTTTCATCAATAATTTTTGTAGGTCGCGCTAACTGGGGATTTAAATAGGATCTCGCCAAAATCTAGATGCTATATATTGTGTATTTAACTAAAAACAGAAAACTATTCAAGTAACTTCATTTAAAAGTGACTTTACTATGTAGTATAGGGATAGTTACTACTTTCTGAATAAGGGAATAGCAAGAGAAGTGAAATTGTCATTTATTTATTACTTCAAAGGTAGTGCTTGAAGATTTCAACAAGAGAAAAAATCTAGACAATAATCACATTTAACCCAAGGTTTTAAAAATCGGGAATACACAAATTGATCTCAAAAACAAGAACACTTATATAACACTTTTGTGGTCATCGACTTCAAAAATTAAACACTTTTACAGAGCAGCATCTCGTGAGACACCCCTTGTTTAACACTATATATCTCTTATTAATGTCACAGTAAAGACCTAAAAGACTTTAAAACAAAAGACATCCAAGAAGCAGAATAATAGGAAGCACAATTATTATAGTAATTCATTCCGAGGCGAATCCAAGAGTTAAACACTGTAGTTCACAATTACTACAAATATATGTTTTTCTAATTTAACAACAATAAAAAAAATGTAGGTTCTATGCAAATTTACATGAAATATTTGCATAAAAGAAATCTTACTGGATATCAGTAAAGCAGCAATTTTTGCAGTTCCGACTAGATCAAATCATTGTTATTATGAAGAATGGATAAAATCAACAATATAATGGGCATTGGGCTGCTGTTTGTTTTGGTTAAGGTCTAAGGGGAAACAATTTACACTAATTAGTTCTTTTAGCACGGATTCCGATGCGGTTTGGGACAAATTTGACAAAACCAAAAATTCGATGATTTCAATGATGAAGAGTGAATGTTATTGTTAGTGACCGTTAACTAATTGCGCTATCGATTATTACGCTTTAAACAAGAAGAAGAAACTAAATTCCCCGCGAACCAGGGATTCCTATCAAGTCTCAACCAACTAAATTAATTTGTTTACAATTTCAATTAATTTGTTATATCACGTTATTCACTTTTATTTTCTATTTACTTTCGTTAAGTTTAAGGATAGTAAGAAAAAAGGTAAATTACATAATTAGGTAAATATATGATATGCATTTACCATATAATACTGCAGTTTGAAAATTATATTTGGATGCAAATTATACTTGTTGATTCCATTATACAAATCCTCTTTAGTGATACAAATATAATTGGATACAAAATATATTGCATTGATACAAATTGTATTCGAATACAAATTGTATTTGTGAATTCAATTTACCATTGATACAAATTGTATTCGTCATTACCATTGTTTTCATTGATACATATTTACTATTGTTGAGCATGTATGCAAATATAATTATTGGTACATATATGTTATACATATACAACTGGAACAGATATACAAATACAATTTACCTTTCTCTGCCTGCCTCCCCACCCACTCTCCCCTCTCTCGTGCCTCTCTCCTCCCTATATGTAGCAACAAATTCCCACTCTCCCCTCTCTCGTGCCTCTCTCCTCCCTATATGTAGCAGCAAATTGTAATTTTAGTAAACTGTAGCTATTTTTGCTACATTGTATTGCTCTTTCTAAAAGTTATATTTGATTTGATTTTAATAATTTAAAAATCAATTAAATCAGTTTGATTTTAACCAATAACCAACCCAATCTGACTCGTGAACACTCCTATGGCTAACATCCCTGGTAAAATTTTTATCAGAAAACAATAGTTCCCTGCATTTTGCTTCTGGTAACTCGCATTTGCTTTTTAAGCTCAAAAATAGGTCCTTGCCCCGAAGATTGCGGACAGAGAAGAGAGTCCACTCATATATTCCAAGGTGACAACTTTACTAGAGAATACTATAGTGAAACAAGTTATCCCTCCACACGAAAACTTGGTTTCAGTTATCAAGTTCTTTAAGCAAAACATACCCAAAATACAAATCAATTAAGCATAGCCTTGTTCTCAGTTACTGCTAGCCAAATCCCAGTAATCTCTGTAAATATAAGTCGAATAAGAAACCTCCATGTTGTCTCTATTCATGGCTCTACTGGCATACATGGCACCACACAAAAACCACATATGTGGGAACCTTCACAGCTCCAAATCAGAGTACCCATACCACCTTGTTAAAACTTTGCTCCCCAAAAATCAACAAAACATTTTGGATTCACTTATGTCTCAGTTACAAGCAATGCGTGTATACTGATACTTTTTTAAATGGTACATATATATATGTGGATATAGTGATCCTAGTTGCAGCTTCATGAGTCATAAAATCACAAACATGAGATAGACCTCCATCAATCAATGATTGAGGACCAACAACAAACATTTTACAGAATCCACACATCCACTTACTAGTAGCCCATTTCTTTCACCAGAAACAAGTTGTTCATCATAATGATTCAACCAACCAGATGAAACCGATTGTGATATATAATTAATACTAGAGTAAAAACTCAAACATATATAGGCAATGGAGACAAAATATAACCAACTAAAGCAAAAAGCTCTGTAAATTGTTGTAGCAATCAGGTCAATCAGTAGCACTCAACTAGTAAACACTTGAATGTCAAAATTTCACCAAAACATAAAAGAAATTTCATCTAAACTCCCTGCTTAGCTCTTAGCTGCCAATTTTTCTTTGGCTTTTTGGATCTTCAAAACCTTCTTAACAATTTTTTGCTCTTCCACCAAGAAAGCTCGGACAATCCTGCAAATCAAACATTAATCAATTATCAAAGTATAACAAAAAAGAAAACGAATGAAACACATAACAGTGAACAAAACACCCCCCCCACACACACACACGCTCCCTTCCTCGTTGGCACAGATTAACCAGTTACATCTTGTTTCCACTATTACCGAGTAGAGGACATTTTATTCAGAGACCTTGATCTTTAAGGTAAACTGTAAAAGTGTGAATTTAAGAGAACAAACCTCTCCCTCACTGCTCCTCCAGACAATACTCCACCATAGGCACGATTCACGGTCCTCCTGTTCCTAGACAACCTGGACCTCTTATACTCAGCTGGTCTCAGGTGAGGAATCTGCAAGACAGCAAAGCTTTAAGATTGGAAAATTGCTCCAAACGCTTGAATAATTAGCTACCAAAATTAACATAAGATTTTTAATCACAAAGCACAAGGATGACGGCTACTAGATCAATCAGCAATACCGAAAAGTGTTTAAGGCAGCAGAAAAGCCAAAGTTGGCACCAGTCAATTGGCAAATTTTAAATATTAAGGCCCTGCAGATGGATCTAGCACTTGTCTTCCTTTAATTCTAGAGAAAATAATAGCAATCTTATTTATGGATTAAAGAAGAACATTTATCACTCCCTGATTTCCATCAATCTCGGATGGAGCCAAAGACTCACTATTTTTTGGTTTTGGGGTATGATGGAATAAAGCAAAATGCCTCTTTAAACTGCCTGCGTTTCTTTCAATTGTGAAGTAGCAATTAGTCAATGCAACTTTCGATGCTCATCATGGGTCATCCGTAAACAGTCGCGCTATGTTTTTAAACATAGGGGTCAGGCTGCGTACATCCGACCTCCC
>JAOTQJ010000096.1:18178406-18194173 GCA_025642045.1 Solanum sejunctum | reverse complement strand
TTATACATATGTATTTATATATCTATTATCTGGTAAGCGAGAGAGTGAATAGACTGGAGAGAGTAGAATTGTATATGTATATGTTTTGAACTGAATATGTATATCTATCAAATAATTATTTATATGCAACTGACATACATATATATTTGTATATCTAGCGAGAGATTGTAGAGATAGAGAGAGGAGAGAGAAAATGGGAACAAAAGCCTACCATAGCTATAAATTATAATTTTTTTAAATTATAATGGTATAATGTAAATATATATCATATATTTGACTAGTTACGTAATTTACCCAACCAAAAATTGCTAAAAAAAAAGAAACAAATTATTATATTTTAAACGAACTAAAAAGAAAAATAGGTAAAATAAATGTAAAAGGGAGGAATACTGGTATTTAACTTTTAATCATTAAGTTTTACACAGTCATTCAAACTATTCTTTTTTCATTTCTCCAACCCTTAAAAGAAAGTCCAATAATAAAAATTACACAAGGAAACTGAAGAACTGTATTAAGATAATGGATTTAAGAATTGCATGGCCAAGCTGTATTCATTATCTTTGATTTTAAATCACATGTATATGCAATTGAAAACTTACGTATAAATTTTACTAAATCTGAAATCCTTGTCACCCGATAGTGACAATGACATCTCATATTCATCGACTTAAATTTTCTTGTAATTGGACTATATATATAGTTTACTCCGTTAAACAAGTTATTTTTTTTGTCTCTGCATAAAATTTGAAATCGTCTTTTGTTTTTGTTTTTCAAGGTATTCCCCAACCTGGTAGGTCAAGGATTAATTCTTCGCAAAATCTGAGTTCCATTTAAGGATTTGTCGCTGGCCAATTGGTTGGTGCATATACAAGACGGGGATCACACTCCTGATGCTTGCTTAAGTGATCTAGTGAGCTAATCACTAGACCAACCAAGCTTGATTATCGTACTTATATAATTACTAGACCAAAATAGACTAAACAGTAGCTAAATAATTATATTTTTCTGCTAAAATGCATATTTAGTATTAATCTTGCGAAAATTTTAACCAGTGAGAAAATTTAAAATGATATAAATACAACTTCTTGCGTCATTCATGATATATATTATATCAATATAATTAATTAGTACAAATCAATTCCCTTTTTTTTTCATTTTCAAGTCAAATCAATTCGAACTTCCTTTTTACTCACCAATAATATTATTATTCCTGCCTCAATTCCTTAATGTTTTCTCGAGACTTCTAATGAAAAGACATCAGCAAGGCAAGAACATATGCGCACACATTTTTATTTTATTTTTTGCTGAACCTTCAAACTTGAGAACCTTTTAGAATAAAATTTGTTGAACCAGTGTTTTTTTTATTTTTCCCTGCTGAATATTATTGATTGACTGAGTCAAATTATTTTTGATTCTAATGAGTTAAATTTGTTTGATTAAGTTAAATTAGTTATAAGCACTCCACTAAGTGAATATGCATTATTTGAGTCAACAATATTTGATTATCAAATAGTAATTAAAAAGTGAGTTAATTAAATTATATTTGATTAATTTAGAGAAAATAATTTAAGTTACGTTTACATCATCAAATTTATTTGATCTATTCGTAGCAAATTGCTATCATCGCAAAATGAATAATATTGAACTGGTAACTAAATAATTATGTACTAATAGTGTAAAAGTTATTTATACTTTCATTATGATATAGTCGTAAATTTGTCTGTATACATATTTCATATTTATTCAGCTAATGTCACCATTTGTTTCCTTCCTCTGTTTAAGTCAAAATTTTATGTTGAAAAATGATACAATTTGGTAAATCCAGCCAAAACGAGTTCTTCATGAACGGAACTCTCAAATATCAATTCACACTTGACAAAAGTATGTGTTTGTTTCTTCTCTCTTGTCTTTAAAAAGAAAAAAATTCATTAAAATTATGTTGAAAATATTATTCCTTTTATATTTAATAACTTTTTGTTATATTAAATTTTAATCAGTTAATTATTTAATTTTAAATTATTACTTTGACTATTAAAAAATTATTATATATCTATAATATAAGTAACTGAATTGATTTTCTCATCTTTGCCATTTTTACAATAAACTAAATCATTGCATTAAACTAATACTATTATTTATTTAATTTTGTTTATATAGATATTACAGTTATTTAATAATAAGTACTATTTATATATAATGTTTAAATTGATGTGATACATACATGCAAAATACGTATACTTAACAAGTACATGTATATAAATAAATAAATTAGTATATCTTTACGTATAAAATTCATTTTACGTGGAGGTTGACTTGTTTGACACAAGGATATACGCAAGTCAGAGACCTAGTGAGTCCACATCCATATAATTAATTATTCCTAGCCAATAATTAAATCTTGGTATTTAATTATTTATACATAGAATATTGAGCAAATGAAGAACCAGTCAAAATGAAAAGCTGCATCTATGATTGTTTCTGACGATCTTCTTAAGTTGATTAACTATAGACCAAACTTGCTATATTACCTGAGTTCCAAACATGAAACTTAATTTTTATTTTTTTCTTAGAAAAAATTATGATATGAAATAAGTCATAAGATTTTTTATTTATTTTTTTATAAACTCTGAAGGATTATCATAAAAGCAAAATCACTACACCTAATGAGAAATTAGAGATTAAGCCATTTTATCTGCTCCAATCTTTATAGTCACAACCAAACACATCACTAATTACAAAATTATTGAATCAAATATCTATATCTACTAGCTTTCCTAGATTGTTTCAAATAATCTATCCACTCTATAATTTTCTTCTTGATCAGTGCAAAAGATATCTTTGTATCCACAAGTATCACATAAATTAGGACGGAAGTAATTTATATCTATCTATCTATTTATATCTATACTATATTAAAAGTGTGAAGATCCTTAGAAATGTTGATTGAACCTTTTGCTATTCATTAAATGACTATGCTTTAAATAAAATCATCTTTTCACCAATTTTCTTTAAATTATTATTTAATTATATTCATAATATTAACTTCTAAACTATATGGAAAGAAGTGATAAAATAAGGATTTCTAACCATAGAAAGACTTATAAATCTTCCTTATTTGGTAGACTTCTACGTCTTCCTATTTGAATCAAGAAACTATGAAGCCACTAAGAAAAATAAAGTATACTGTCATGACAATATAATATTAAATTTTTTTAAATATTTATAATATTTAATTTAATAATATTGATATGATACACAAGCCAAATTAGTAAACTAATAAATACATTCATTCCGTTAAAATTGAAGATAAGTTGTAATTAAACATACAATAAGGTAGAAAACAAGAATCAAAGAAATTTTATACTAGCGTGAACACACAAGTCAAGTCCATCATGTAACGGATGAGGACTTGATACGTCATATATTTCTTCTACTATCTTCCTAAAAGAGTATATATTCAATCTTGAGTAACTATTTATTTATGAATATAATATAATATAATGACAAGGCAAAACGTCATAATTTACTCATTATTATATTTAAGTTCTGAGTCCTAGTTAAAAGTATTTGTAGAAATTTTGCATATTAAATAGAAAAATAATATGACATGGAAAATAATTGTGGTCAATTCAAAATGAAAAAGAGCTAGCTTCTTTTGAGGTCATGTTGTTGAAAAATGACGCTAGTATGGTCATAATACGTGAAGTATATTTGACTTTTAATTAATTAAAAATAATAGCTTTTGAACCTTTTACTTGCAAATACTAATAAAGTTTTCGTAACTATTAATTGTTTTACAACTTAATTATACCCTTTGTGCAATGATAAATTTGCATCATTACTTGATATTTTATAATGTTATAGTTCTATAAAGGTAATCCAAATATGATATATTTTCTAATTGAAAGTTAGATATATTTTATCAAGAATTATAGGGATTAAAAATTAAAATTTATCCATAAATCAAGGGACTAAAACATTACTTTTAAATGAAATTATAAAATACTCCATATAATACCAGTCCACACAGATATCCTGAGTTATATTGTCACCAATGACACCCACCCCCCAAAAAGTTTTGACGTGTCACTTGCTACACTAATAATATTACATTGATATTGAAATTTTTTTTACACAATTATATAATATAAATTAAATCCTTTATCATGACTATTTTCAAAAACTGAATACTTATCCCCAATAGATGAAATCATGTTGCGCATATTTAGTATGAATATGTTGACTTTCAATTTTGGAAGGATTCTTTCAGGTTTTCTATAATGAAAAGAAAGCTAGTCTTCCTTGTACACTCTAAACTCCAAAAGGGAAAACCAAATCCCATAGTCCAAAGATTGTAAGTTACACACTTGACCACATAATTACTTTGGCATCACGTCTCACCTTGTCAAAATAAATTAACTTTGGAAATGTAGCTAAATATACATAAACCAGTGGAAATTGCATTTATTTTGAAAATGTAGAGGTTAAATTTGACGGAGTATTTAGTAGAACTATAACTTGAACATCAAACTTTTTATATCAAAACATTAGGATATTCAGATTCTCCAAAAATGAAAACTCACACTGCAAGTCCAAGGATAGTTTTAGCTCAAAACCAAAAGAATTCAAACACCCCCTACCCCTCCTTTACTACAATACATGTTCCCGAAAAATCATGATAGTAAATACAACTAATATGAATTTAAAAAAAAAGAAAGAAAACAAAAGAAAAATACCATTGATTTTTTAACAAAAAATTATTATTTGTGATTGATAGCGACTTTGAGATTAAACTCAAATAAAATTATATAAAATATGTATATAATTATATAAATCTTATACAACGAAAAATAAAGAATATTTTTTAATCTTATAGTTTTAAATTAATGTAATGTCCAACGTACCAAAATGTCATTTAATTTTGTAGTCTTAAACATGTCATGTAGAAAGTTGAAATTAAAGTGTTGTCAAAAAAATAATTAAATCATTCTTTTTGAAACAGACTAAAAAAGAAAATAAGTCATTATTTTTTAAACGAAAAGAGTAATATTTATTAAATTTTTTCCCAAATATCTTTTGGAATACCCAATATCCATGACCAAACGGGTCCTAAATCTTGGTGCGGGTCAAATCTCACCCCCACCAGCACGCATGTCCAAGCCTTTACTACTCTTTCACTTCACACATCTAATATAAGAACAAAAAGAGATTAGTATACTTTTAGCTGTATAAATTTGTCTTCTACTTTACACGTTCAGTTTTGCATTTTGCAAAATAAATTTCTTCTTTGACTTTCTTTTGCTCTTCATATTAAAAACTTATCCATTTTTTTGTTAATTAAATCCATTTTTGTCTTTCCTTCTTCTCCCCAACTACCTTGCCCAGGGTTATGGAGAAGAGGTTGCTTGCACCGATTCACCAATCTTTTCTTATTTACAAAGAGGCCTCTTCACTAAAATATTTTACAAGACGTTGCTTGCGCCATGCTTACGCAACATATTCAGGGAAGGAAATCAACTAGCAGATAGTTTAAATGAGCGGTTTAGATTGAGTTTAGAAAGATTAAAATGTGTTGATTCTATAATGGGAAAACTATTTTGTCAAAAATATTGTATTCATTAATCAATATACATATATATTATACACCCGTTGGACATATATTATACATCTGTCGGCTATTATTTTGAAAATTGATGACTACTTTAGCTAATTATTTTTCTTTTAGTAAATGTTGTTGCCCAATCTTGTTTAAAAATTAATTGAATTGAAATGCAATGAATCAAAATGACCTAAACAAAGAGTCATAATAAAGTATGAAGTTCTCTCAACTCTTACTAAAATTTGTAGTTTTTGTTCATCATCTTACTTACAAAGGAAAACTTATATCGTAAAACTTTTGTTAGTTCTTTTTCATAGTTACATATTACATATCAAAACAAATTTTATAAAATTATTCAAATAATTTTATAAAATTTCTCATTGGTCAATTGAAAATACATTTAGTTAGCTTAAATCAACCCTTCTTTTAAATTGGTTGAATTTGTGAACATCAAAATAGATTCAATTAATAAATAAATAAGTAATATTCTTACTTCGTGTAGTTTAATCGAAGTGTCTATTTTTGAAAATGGAGCTGGAAATAATTATAAGAGGCAAATGTAGCCAGAAATTAAATGTTTATGCAACTCCTCCCTCATATTTTCAAGGATTAATTCCAAGGTACAAGTTGGACTTCAGGTAACCTTCCTGATTTATATAGACATAATTAATTTTGATTATTAGTTAATTGCAATTCAGACCTATAAGAATAGTACCGTTTAGGTTTATTTATTGGAGGGTGACTAATGGAGTCCCTACAATTCAAATAATCTTAAATTACATTAACCTAATCTAATAAAGTTGATAATGTAGCTAGCCAATGATCTTCAGTGGTCCATTATTCAATTGAAATGACATTTTTGTGTAACAAGAGTATATGAATATCCTAATTCACTGATAATATAATCATAGCTTTAACATTTTTCTGGTCCAATTCAACATACACGTATTGTCCTAATCACGTTGAAATTACTAAACAATAACCCTGAATACCTTTTATCTTGTTTCATTGTTTCTCTTTTTAGACTTTAAAGACCACGTGATTCCGTCAATCAATATCAAACCTCTTAATTTCAATTGTTCATATATAGATATGCCAAAATTGAAATTCACTTCTTTGATATCGATCCATCTATTTCCGTAAATAATTATTAAGTACGATTATATAGCACATTTAGTTCACATTAATTACAAAAACGTAAGATCGTGATAAAAATCTATTAATTTAATATAAATATCGAATGTAGGTGAACTCTTATCAACGTTGTACAACTCCAAAGTCTAATCGGCTATTCATTACAAAATTGTGTTCGTCTACTTAGCAAAAAAAAAAATAATTCCAAGGATGCTGCAATTTTAAAAATTGCCTTCGACAATCAAGCGTTAGAGCAAATAATAACTAATACCTCTATACATTTTGATTTATCTGAGTTTTACTGGCAATGTATATGATTTTTTTACATCTAGGCTAGTATATGCTTGCAAAATATATACAAATTTAATAAAAACCAAGTGTGTTCGATACGTAGGAAGATGTTTTTCAAAATTTTCATATTTGATTTATCAAAATACTTGAAAAATATTTTCTCTATGAAAACAAGTTTCTTAAAAATGAAGAAAATGACTTCTGTCATGAAAATATGAAAAACAAGTTCTACAAGTGATATTCTATATTGATTATGTCCTCATCACCCTTCAACACACCTTATCTTCACCCTTACCCTCGCCCCTAACCCCATCTCTCATAAGATTTGATTTAATTATATATAAAAAATATTTTTAGAATAGTATTTTTAATTATATATCAAATACAAGAAAATAAGTAAAAATCTATTTAGAGCCTATTTTAATTGGCTTTTCACTTACGAGTCCAATGTTATAAACTAAAACATCTAACTTTGACTTACTTTTATCATTTTAACTTAAAATCATATACTTATAAATAATTTTTTAATTTATTTAAATACTCCAAATATATATATACACACACTTAAAAAAAGCAAAACCAAGGAGGCTATTTTCGTGAACACACTCTAAAAGG
Organism: Solanum sejunctum; assembly: GCA_025642045.1. Lineage (NCBI taxonomy): Eukaryota > Viridiplantae > Streptophyta > Magnoliopsida > Solanales > Solanaceae > Solanum > Solanum sejunctum. The sequence goes on along the minus strand of JAOTQJ010000096.1, from coordinate 18,186,534 downwards.
AGTTTCATTTATATTTTTTAAAATATTGCGTAGTAAATAGCGTCATTAGGATGAATGCCACGTGGTTTAGCGAAGAAGAAAAAGATAATTATACAATTTCTTAAGCTTGACTTTTTTTATTTTTTTGCGAGCAAAAGAGTAAATGCAAAGTGCTGTCCAGTTTTGACTCTTTAAATTTTAGCCACTTTACCCCTCTCTTTATCATCTTTTGGCCATGAGCTAACTTAACAACACATCTTTGGTCTCTTCTCCAATTTTATTTTTTTTTAATATATATAGTAGACAAGGACCCTTCTTTTGTTTAGACCCTTGTGTCAAAACATTTTCTTCATAGGAGTTGTTTCACTTATGTCCTCTAAAGATAGCTAGAGAAGCAAAAAAAATCTAGAAAACTCATTTTTTTTTTTGGTTTAATCAAAGAAGATTTGTTTGTTTGATATTAGAAATGGGAAGGCCACCTTGTTGTGAAAAAACTGGGGTGAAAAAAGGGCCATGGACTCCAGAAGAAGATATCATTTTGGTTTCATACATTCAAGAACATGGTCCTGGAAACTGGAGAAACATTCCAACTAATACTGGTAAGTTTTTTGTGTTTTTTTTTGAATTTTGAATTTTTAGCCCTTTTTAGTTTTGCTCTTTTGTATTTCTTTTTTTTTTCCTTATGGGGTTTTTGGGGTTGGTTGGAAACATTTAATATGTGTAATTAATTTTTCTGCAGCTCTATCATACATCTTCTTGAATAATGAATATGTGCTATTTAATTTGATCAATTTTTTTTTCAGGTTTGTTAAGATGCAGCAAAAGTTGTAGACTCCGATGGACTAATTATCTCCGGCCGGGGATCAAACGTGGAAACTTCACTGAACATGAAGAGAAAATGATTATCCATCTTCAAGCTCTTCTTGGAAATCGGTACATACAAAATTAACCCTCAAATTTATTTTATTTTTTATTTTTAGGGTTAGATCCAATTTCTTTTTCTTATTTTTAAGCTTAATTTGGTACTGATTGGAGCAAGAAAACTCGAATTCAATAAAAATCTCATTTTTTTTAAGGTAGTAAGGGGGATTGATCCAAAAATATCGACAACAGTGTCCCACACATTATATACTAATTTAATTTCCACTACTTCTTTCTCCGATCACCGTAAATTATAATTTTTTTTAAATATTGAAAGTCTTATTTCACTCTAAATAGAAAGTGAAATTAGTTATGAACTTGTTCTTGATCTATTGTTAAATTGTTCATAGCTAATAATATTTTTTTTGATAATTCATAGCTAAAAATAGGATTAGCGGTGGAATTTGTTGTTTAGCTACAAAATTTGTTCGTCGCTGATTTTTATTTTTGATAGTGTGTATTTAATTTTGTTGTACTTGAGGTGAGATCTTAAATTGTTCAACTGAAATTAAGATTTATAAATTTTTTTTTGGGTGTAGATGGGCTGCCATAGCTTCGTACCTTCCACAAAGAACAGATAATGATATCAAGAATTATTGGAACACTCATTTGAAAAAGAAGCTTAATAATAACAAGAAGGTTGAAGGGCATGATGATAATCCTGATGAAAACAATCATCAAGAGGGGAATTCAGCATCATCATCATCATCATCTCAATCAAAAATCTCAAAAGGACAATGGGAAAGGAGGCTTCAAACAGACATTCACACTGCTAAACAAGCTCTTTGTGATGCTTTATCAATTGACACCACTCCAAATAATAACAACAATAACCCCTCTCCTCATGATCAGGAACAACAACAACCAGGATCAATTCAACCATCTACTACCTATGCTTCAAGTGCTGAAAACATTGCTAAGCTACTTCAAAATTGGATGAAAAATTCACCTAATTCGACCTCGTCTAGTAGTTCGAAAATTACTCCAATGTCCTCCTTGAACAACAATTTATCAATCGGTGCGGTTTCAACTTCTAGCCCTAGCGAAGGGACTGCAAATGTTCCCACTGGACAAGGTTTGGACTCGCTCTTCAGCTTCAATTCATCTAATAATTCGGATGCTTCGCAATCCATGTCTGTCCATGGGGGTGGTAATTTCAGTACACCTGAGAAAAATAATGCTGGGATTTTCCAAGTTGAAAGCAAGCCAAATTTGCCTGATTACAAGCCAGAAATGGGGAATTTTCAAGAGGAGAGCAAACAAAATTTGGAGACACAAGTGCCTTTAACTATGCTGGAGAAGTGGCTGCTTGATGATGCTAATGCACAAGCTGAACATGAAGATCAATTAATGGGAATTGGAATGGGAATGACCTTGGGTGAAACTGCTGACTTGTTTTGAAGAACCAAAAAAAGAAACATAGTTACTAGTACTCCCTTCGTTTCAATTTATCTGACTTAATTTGATTGGGGTGAAGTTTCAAAAAAATAAGTAAGACGCATAAATTGAATCTTGGGGAGTAGTACATATTTCTTCAAAACAACATAGCACAGTTTCAAGTTGGTCTTTTGGGTATTTTACTTAGTTGTTTCTGCTTACTAGGATGTGAAGTACTCCATAGGTTTTATTTGAGTAATTATAGCCAGGGCAAATCTAAACTCTGATATTTGCAAGAGCATAAAGTGTATAGTCCATGTAATCTTTAAACTTGCATATGTATTAAGTAGCTAGGAAATGAACCCTCCTCGATCAGTACTCTTTTAAGAGCTTCAATTGTTTGTATTTGGGGTTCATTTTTTGTGTAAACCTGACTTCTATATGAAATCTGCAGTTACAAATAATTAAATTGGGGTCAGCTATATGAAATTCTCGTTGTTCATCATGTTTCCAACCTATATAAATTCTTCACATGCAAATATTACACCAAATTTCACAAGTACTGTATATAGGTTGTATATTTGTATTCATTTCCCTCACTTTTTTCGTCTTAGTGATTGTTATTCTGAAAGTCTATCAAAACAGCCTTTCAACCCAATCCACGGACCTTAGTTGTGAAATATTACTGAATATATTATTGTTTCGTCATATTTATTCTTCTTTTTCTCCGATCTTAACATTGATAGATGATGATTGATGAAGTCACATCCTAGCTCTATTGCAATCCATTAATAGCCAGTTCTATCTTCACCACTTAATGAAAATGCACCGAGCAATTAGGTATTGTTTTTGACTTTCTGAACCTAGTTCTGTTTTCTTAATTCTTGTCGGTAAAGTTAGGGTTAAAGCACAAAAGATCTATTAAAAGTTAAACTGTTATCGTTTTGTCTTATTTTTTAGGTTATTACTGTTGAGCATATATATTTATTAATAATGTCTGAGGACATGTATAAAAATTATTTTACAAAGGTAAAACTATTGCCAGTAAGTTTTACCCCCCTAAGTGAGTACATCACATTGAATGAAAGGAGAAATGTCAGAAAGACATTTAATCTTGTGTTATGGATGAGTGATTAATAAGCAAGTCAATGTGTAACAGTCCATATAGCAATTCTAGGAGTTAAAATCCTGTAAGAAAAAAGCCTAACTTCATTAACTAAGAGAGAGTTTACTTTTTGAGTGAATTACTGTAAAATTTGATGTTAGATTGACGCGTTAAAATATCAAATTTTATTTTTGTATAAAATTTGGTGTAAGGTTCAAGAGGTAGGGATAATAACATATACCCTTAATTCTTGTTGGAGTCAAACCAGATAAATTGTGACAAATATTTTTATAATATTGATATGAAAAAACTTACAACTTATATTACTTTTTATATAGTTTTTAGATATCTAATTTTATTTTTTTTTGAAATATTAAATTTATATTATTTAATTTAGCTTTGAAAATGAATTAAACTGGCTCTCAAAAAATACAATATGATAACTAGAAAGGAACAGAGAAATTACAGTAGTATTTCTTTCAGCTAGACAAAAAAAGAACCCACATTTAAAATTATAAACCCATTTAACCCAAGTTTTAGACATTTTTAGACATAGTTTATCTGAAATTGATTTCATATATAGCACTACACCTTTTTGTTTTGATAGTTATGCTACTAATGGCGTATATAACTTCTCTTTTTTTTTTTCTTTTTTTTCTTTTTTGTGGTAATTTAATGCTCCAAATGTTAAAAGGCACTCTTTCAGGTAGCAATCCATGGGGCGACAAAAATAGAACTTCTACTTCATGAATTCTAAATTTTACGATAATAATTTTAAATAATAATTATTATTATTTTAAGTTTAATTTTATATATTTGATGAATTTATTAAAGCATAGAACTTCTACTTCATTAAAATTATTGTTGAAATAAATAGTCTTAGCCAATTCATAAGGCTACACGGATAATTTGTTTGATGGAAAAAATCATAGAAATGGGTCAAGGTTTTATAGTTTAAAAATGAGTTAAGGGGTCATATTTCGGAAAATGGATATAAGAAATTGGGTTGTAAATATCCGTTAAAAATATTTCATTTTCTGTTTGTTTTTAGTTTATTGGAAACATGAAACTAGTTTATTTGATGATCTTATTATTTCAAAAGATTCAAAAGCTATTTTAATGTGTTATTTTTGCGAATTGGTTGAATATTTAAGGAATTGACTCTATTTTAAAACATGAAAGATATTATTTTCTTCTTCATGTTTTAGTTAATTTCCTTTTTATCAGGAGTGAGTGTTGATATTCGATTAAGGATTTTCAAATTTTGAATTTGGTAATTTGATAATTGATAGTTAGGTAGATATCCAATATTAAAATTTTAAATTTTGACTCAATAATTGATAAATCAAACTTTGATTCAGTATGATATTCGATAATACCATATTGAAGTTCTAGTCGATTATTCTATGAAATTAATACTATTGCTCTAATTATTTTCATTGTTTAATATGAAGGCACAATACATAGAAGATCAACAAGTAAAAAGATATCAAAAGCAAATTGACATAACAAAAATTCATATTTGTATTATTTATGTTTATTCTTTAGATTTTTCTTTGAAATTATACTAATAGTAATAAACATGTTGATATATAACATTTATTAAGAAATAATTCGGCATTTGAAAAATACCAAATACCAAATGATACTAATGTCTCATACCAATTCCAAACTCAAATAACATAATTCAAAAACTTTACTCTCGACTATTATGCCAAATGTTGACAGAAAATTTTAGTTCGATTCGATAATTTCATTTTCGATATTTTATTCCCAACCCTACTTTCTATTTTATATAATACTTACGAAATTATAAATAAAATGATCAATTTTATTAATTTACCTTTTATCCATATTAATAAACATTAAAATAATTTATGGAAAAATATGTTTAGTATCATGGGCAAATGAATAGGTATCATGGGAATAGATACAAAGTAATTAGCGAATTCTCGAAAAAAGAAATTTTTGAAACTTCTAAATTTACTTAGGCTTCTCGAAGGTATTAATTAATCGTACAAGTAAAATAAGAAAAATAAAATTAATTTTATCTTGATTTAGTAAGAAAATAAATAATTTGCGATATATTTTTAATAAGATGATCAAGAGTTCACTTCTAAGTTATCTGTTTAGTTATAAAAATTACAATTCACATTTTTTAAGAATAAATTTTACGTCATTTAGAAATCAATTTTTGACCGTGAAAATTTAGAATTTAGTTTGAGATATTGTTTCAAATTTAAAAATAACTTATATGGAGCACCTTATTTTCTAATTTATTCTTAAAACAATTATATATTTAAATATAAATATTATTCCATATTACTATAATATCAGGCCATGCGCAGCACTGACTATCATAATTAGTATTATTACACGTACAAGGAAAAATCAATATGAGAAGATTATTTTTTTTAATTCGTTAATGCTGTTAATATATGTCATTATATCAAACGTCATTGCTTTACACTTGATTACTGTTTCTCACATTTTGTCAAAGCATTGATTATCATGGTATTATTTATTGATAGTCTTGGATTTACTTTGAAAGTTTGACTTCATGATACGAAATTAATCTTGAATAATTATTAAAGAGAATTGATAAAATACGTCATTGTCAAGAAACAAAATATCCAGAGGGAAATTTAACGTTGGATGAAAGGAATGATCAAAGATTATTAATTTACACTCTGACAGTACCAAGTAAATTAATAAAAAACTCATACTTCCCCGTTTCAAATTATTTATCTTGATTTCTATAAATAATTATCTTAATTTATTTTTTTTGTTTATTTTTACTTGTTCACTATACTATTTTAAGATGTTCAATTTATAAAATTAAGAGATAATTTTAATTATTTTTTTATTACAATTTTTAAGAAATTGCATTTATTATATATTAAGGGTTGGTAATATCACTCATGTCATTTACTACTTCTTAATCCTTGTACCAAGTCAACATGGGACAAGAAAAGATTGATGAAGTATTTGTTATTTTAAAAGTTCAAGGCATAATTAATTATTTTTTCTACTCTATTCTTATACTCCCTCTATTTAAAAATGAATAAATTTTTGGAGTATTTTTAGCTTTTAAAATAATTGAATTGTTGACTTTTCAAGAGATATATTGGAATTGTTTTTAAATTTTGTCCTTCATTAATTGAGTTTCTAAAGTTGATTTTTCAAGACTCATTAATTGAGTATTTGAAGTTTGAAAAAGGTAAAACAGGAAAAATATGATTACATTTTATTTTTATTTTTTTCTTAATATGTGTGATATAACCCAACAATACAGTCATTTAGAAAAAGAGGAAGTAGTAAGTGTTTTTGAAGACTACAAACACCTAAATATAAATAGCACAAATATTCAATGAAGAGAGATTAATTATATCTTAAACATAAATAAATAAGGATAAAATAATCAAAAGCTCTTTAAATAATACTTCATCCGTCTCAAATTAATTTAATTTTTGGGACTCTTTTCAATATTTAAAATATTTAAATTGTTCAAAGTTTAAGGTAAATGTTTGAAACTTTTTTCATATTTACGCTTTTATTTATTGAACTTTTATATTTTCTAGAAGATAAATTACATTACATATTTATGATTTTACAAAGGGTAATAGTTGAGAGTATGGTGTAAATTTTTTCTTTGAATGTTTTTCTTGATATGTGTATATTACCTCACAAATTCAATTAAAATGCGACCGAGAAAGTATTTTTTAACAGCAACAACAACATACCAAGTGGAATTCCACGAGTGGGATCTGAGGAGGAAAGTAAAATATACATAGACCTTATCATTATCTCATAAAGATAGAGAGACTATTTTCGAAAGACCCAAAGAGAAAGTACTTTTGAAGAGACGTAAAAAAAATAAACATGACAAATAATTTAAATAAAATAAATAAATAGAAGACTGGAATGACAGATAATTTAAAGTGTGGTAAAATATTTTCCGCTGAAATTGCCTCATTTAAGTCAATGGTGTTGTCAACATCTGGTAAGTCTTCAAGTGAAGGTTAATCAATTTGGCCTATTCTTTTTGAGTTGAGTTATTTATTAGTGTATGTCATGAAGCAACATATAGCACAGCAAAAAAGAAAAAGAAGTAGAAAAGAATATTACTTTTTATAGGGTGGCATTTGACTAATATTTTTCCTATAAACCATAATTACATGTATGTATTCCTAGCTTCATTGTGAAGTGAAGTAGCTAGGTTGATAAAAGATCGTCAGTGGTCGGGTTGATGTTAACATGGGGATGCAATAGACAAAAAAGAAAAATTATGTACATCATGTAATTTTTCGATAAATTATATCAAGATATAAATTTACCATCACTTGATTAAAATTGGCTTCATCATTGGACACAAATAACTTTTAAACTATTTTATAAGGAGATGTTTGATAATATTTTTATATTACATTAAATTACGCTACCCGTCATAACATATTGTAAAATATTTATAATAAGAATAATTTGCTAAAATGATAAATATTAAATATGTTATTACGAGTTGTAACATTAGATAATGAATTGCAAGTTCTAACAATTATGAATTTTAATAATTTAATTACAAGTTATAACAGATATATACATTATACTCATTCCGTACCAATTCCGTACCAATTACATACTTAAATCTGTTAGTATATATGTTTGAATATGTAACTAGTATGAATTCAGTATGATGTATATATTTGTTATATCTTGTAATTAAATTATTAAAATTCTTTATTATAT
>JAOTQJ010000096.1:18158560-18173529 GCA_025642045.1 Solanum sejunctum | reverse complement strand
CAAATTTTTTTTTATTATTTTATTATATAATTTATACATAATATTTTTATAATTCGCTATAATATTCATATTTTGTATATTTCGCTATATAATTTGATTCACGCATAACTTTTATAAAATTGCGCACAATATTTGTATAAATTGCACAAAAATTAACAAAATTCAAATTATAATTACAACTAGATGTTTACCACGAGTTATAATTAATTCAAATTGTAACTATGTTAACTAATTAATTAGTATATATATATATATATTTATATATCCACCTAATTTTTTCGAAAATGTATGTGCTTAGGCTAATCTAACCCAAAAACTCTGCTTCACCTAGTTTGATATTTTCTGTTTTGTATCAATTATATATGTTTTTTTCCCAAAGACGTCACACACAATCTTTTAAAATATAAATAGAATAGAGACTTTTTCTGTACGCATCTTATATTTATTTTGCCAAATCATTAGTTGTTGAGACTTTTCTATGTTTTTAAATATAAGAGTTAGGCTGCGTACATCCAACCTCTTCTTACTTCGCAATGGACGGGAGCCTTTGAGCCATTGGGATAATGTTGTTGATGTTGATGATGATTAGTTGTTGGGATAATACAATCAAAAATAAACTTAACATATCTAGTGTGATATTAATAAAATCTCAAATTAGATTTTTTTTTAAAAAAAACGTGATCTAACTACGGCATATACTTCCTCCATTTTAAAAAATAAAATAAAATAAAAAATCTCTGCTTACTTTCTAACCCTTTATATGATAAAAGTATATTAATTGCAGTATTTTTTAAAGTGACAACACATATATAAATGCATCATTTATATTTCACTTTAATTTGGTCCAATGAGATGAGAACCGTTAAGGGAGGTAGTATATACTGATGCGACCACTCATCCAGTAATGTCACGTCCTTAATAAAATAACTTCACAATTTAATCTATACGCATTCATAACGTAAAGATTAATATTGATAGAAAATTACAATGCAAATTAAAGTTGAAGTTTTGTTCCAATATCATAAGCAATCACTTATTTCAATTCCTACTAAGATTTTAGGAATGGATCTTTTAGACGGATAGTCCAAAATGGATACAGAGACTTGTTAGGAGGTGTGGAAAGTTGGTTTTGGGAGCTACACGCAGGGGTAGAGGTAGACCGAAGAAATATTAGGAGGAGGTAATTAGAAAGGATATGACGAAACTTGATCTTAGCAAGGATATAATCTTAAATACAAAGGAGTGGAGGTCGCAAATTAGAGTAGCAAGATAATTAGTTGATAAGGTTAGGTCAATATCTGGCTTTGGGTAATAGTAGGGTAGCAACGTGTTATATCATGTGTTATTATTATCAGTTGTATATGTGTTAAATTTATTGTAGTTATATATTATTTGTGATTTTGGTTATTAGTCGTCCTTTTTATTCCATTTCCTTTCATTTTTGTCAAATCTAGTCTATTCTGATTATGGGTTTTTGAAACAAGGGCTTTCAGGAAAACAGTCTCTATACTTCTATGAGGTAGAGGCATACATTCTACCCTTTCCAGACCAGACTTCTGAAATTCCACTAGGTATATTATTGTTGTTGTTATATATGAATTCACAAAAATTTAATAACTTTACTAAATATCTACGAATGCTTGATCATAAATCTAATTATTATTAATAACATTAACTTGAAATTTGAAATGGACGTAGAAGTTTACATCGCCTCCTGTGATAGCTTAGGTACGTAGTGATTAAATGTGGTAGGGACATATCGATAACACACATATATATATATATATCTATATCAAATGAGATGGTAATTGGATTTTCTAATTCTGCACAAACAAATATATACAGGTAATATTCAAATGCATGCATAAGGAATAGTCAAGTGTTGATATTAAGGCGCTATGTTATTCTGTCCTATCGTTTTATTCATATATTTATATAAAAATAAATAAATGACAACTTGGATTATACTAATTATTTTTTTTTAAAAAAAGGAAGATCCTATCCTTGAGATGCATTATATAATATATAATATTTACAAAATCAAATCAAATGTCGTTGGAATGACTAACCAATCACTTTCATAATATATTCATGATTATCATATAGAAGGAGAGCAGTGCATGAGAAGTACATCCAATTAAGTGAAATTTTATAAGTGAGATTTAGAAAAGATAAGTATACGTAGATCTTATCACTACATCATAGAGCTTGATGGATAGATTTTTCCAGTAGAAACCTCTCCTTTTTTTCTATTCATTTAATTACTTATGAATGAATATAATTATTTATTTCAAATTTCACTCGTCATGACTACAAAATTTTTCAGATTCTTACAAAAGAATATATTGGACTTATGTTTAAACATGTTTGGACTGGGAGGATCCAAAGCCATAAGCCCAGATTTACTGGGCTCTAGCTACAAGAAGGACGGGAAAAGGCGTAAAGAACTTTGTGTATTGGGAAAGTTTCAATTTTATATTATATAATAAACTAATTATTTTATAACAAATATAGGCATATTTAATTTATATAAAAAATATTCAGAAAATTATATAACTTATACATTGACTATAAGATAAACTTGCAAAAAGTCATAGAAAACATACACTGACTATACAATATAGATTACTTATACATGAATTATATGTCAAATATACATTATGATTCATTCTACACACAAAAGATACATTGAGTATACACCGAATGACCATTTTTTTGGTAATTGAATTTTAAAAACTGAATGATCTTTTTATGTAATTAGCCCTTATCTATGAATTATATTTTAAATATATACGATAAACTAATCAGTTTACAATTAATGTAGCCATATTTTGTTTACCCTTCAAATGTGCTGATTCTCAATTTTAATTTTTTTGCAATCAAACTTGAGTTTAGTGAAGTTTTTTAGAAATCAAAGGCATATTCAAACATAACTTGTAAGATATTATCATACAAAATTATATGCAAAAATTGTTTGTTTAAAGATGAGTACAAAAGTGCAAATGACCCTATCTGTCTGTCTATTATTCACTTTGATCTCCCAATTTGATAGGAACGTTACACTATCATACAACCTTAAAAGAGAAATAACAAATTTTTTGCATTATTCTCTTTTTTACGTTCCATAGCACCTTCCAATACTCATTCTCATCTAGCTGAAAAATATCAATGCTTGAGAGTCACAAAAAGATGAAGGCAGAGAATTTAACAAAGACATACTCAAAGTAGAACACAAATAATAGATGTAACCTATAAAATAAATTAGAATCAATTCAGGCTGGCATGAAACAAAAGGAAACTACAGATACATAGATATATATTCCAGTGTCTTATGACTACTTGTCCAATTTGGCGCGGTTCAAGAATACACTTGTCAGAACTGTTTTGGACTCGAAAGATGCCTTCAGCAACTCCAACGCCTGCAAAATAACAGTAGGAGTTCACTAAGTAAGAATACTTGACCGAATAAAAAACGATATACAAAAGCACTAGCAAAGTTTATTGAATTTATTTTTATACACTACAACAACATCCATGTATGTAGACCTTAAGAGACTAGAAACAAGCAAAACATGGTGGTACTTTAAATTTAAGGATAATTGATTACCTCTTCCATTCCAAAACTTACTACTTGCTCCTCTAGTACACCTACATCCCTGACATTAAACTTGTTGAGAAGGGCAATGCAGGAAATGGTGGACATGGGCTTAATTATCAAGTCATCTCCCACCATGTATGTCACCACATCCTTCACAAAACCCTTGGTTGCTTCCACAGCTCCACTCGCTACCTGTGGGGCAACATAAACTAACTTTCTTGACATAGTAAATCGACAGCTTGTACAGATAGCAGTAGGGTCATCAGAAACAGCTATGTGGGAAGTAGTGTTGGAACAGCCATAAAAAGCCTTCTCATGTGTCGGAACATCGCCATTCAGCAATAGAAAAGGAACTGAAGAGATCCCCAACTGAAACTTTGGCTTTAGAAGGATATCCTTGCATTGGTTCGGCTGAATATAGCTGTCCTTCAGATTTTCTACGCTTTCGCAGAGGTTAGGCAAGGAACCACTCATTCCTTTCTCCTTAAGAAGACTGATAACAGTTCCCACAGGCAATGAGAGGATGTGAAATAGGAAATCAACACAATCCTTTTCAGCTTCGGCAAATAGGACTTTGCCAGCCTTGGGTATCAATCAAAAGCTTCATGCTCAATTTGGTATCAGATGTAGTCGTCATTTTGGTCGGCTGGCAAATCTCGTTCTTGGAGAGGTAGTTTTAGTATTTGTGTTGAGGACCTACACTTCATCAAAGTACAAACACAGGTTACAAAGAGAGCCAAAACAGGACAAGTTAGGCTATGTAATGAGACTTCATTTTCTGTAGTCCCTTTCAATCCTATTTATAATATACATAAAAATGCAACATGTGTATAATTACAACTGCAGTTACTATTTCTATCCTAGTAGATTTAGAATTTCTTTCACTTTGAATTCTATATAGGTGTTGTCTAATACACTTTATATTTGCAATGAATTCATCATCACATAATTTTTGACACAATAGTGAATCAATCACCAATGTAGTCGAACCAATACACTAATCAAAATTCTCTTCTTTAATATCAAAAAGTGCAGAAGTGCAAAGAATTTGCGATGAAATGCAAGGAGTATCATCTCAAAAAGTGAAGAACGAGAGTACTGCAAACATGTGATAAACTCATCCTAAAATTAATCTTGAGATTAGTTATTCCTTCTCTTCACACCAAACAAGCCCTCAAGTTATGATTAACACATCGAACCAAATTTACATTCTTCGCTCTTAATTTTGAACAGATATACTCCTACCAAAAGATGTTTTTCCATTATATATGGTGCTTTTGATGGGGGAGGAAAACATCTTTTGTTGGCCTGAAAATATAGATTTCATTTTTTCATGGTGGTTCGGTCAAAACAATTTCCCTGATGGAACAAATTCAATAAGTAACATTCTAAGTTCATTATCTTTTCCCTGGGATCCCACTCAACCAATATTAAGCAAATGAACTATCTGCCTAAATATCATGTGGTACAAGAGCCAATTTTTTGTTCTACTGAGCCAACTTAAGTTTCATTTGATAACATCAAAATTCTGAATCTGAAGCTATCAAAATTCTGAGCTACAATGAGCGTGCTCATTTAAACTTTTAAGAGCAGTAAATGACGATTCAACATCAGAAAACTTACCTGCTATGAAAGGGTGAAAGACTAGAGATCGACGGGCATAAACCCTACGTTCCAAAGAGAGAAAAAGGGTAATTCGTTTGAGCGAAGACAAGTTTTAGAATCTTCTGGAATTGCACACAGGAATATAGTGTTCGTATAATAATGAGTTGGGCCAGCCCACTATGTTGGATCAGCAACATCTGAAGAGGCAAGTGGCGCACACAGTAGACTTTTTGGAATGCTCATACAACATATAATGGGCTCATTTTTGTCGAAATCATCCAAGTCAGCATTTTTATTAAAAATATTTGTTTTTTAGAACAATCAATAAGTTATTTTTATATCAAAAAATTTATATATATTAAAATAATTATATTTAATATATATATATTTAAAAAAATCAACAAAATATATTTATCTAATCATCCTTTGATGAATGTAGCTCCAGTCTAGTAATCATAATTTATAATCATGTTCGTCTAGGTCAGTATGTATTAGATAAAAATCTCTTTTTTATTTAAGTGCATAAAAGATTTCAATTAAAATATATGTGATTTGAAGTGCCGCTTCTCAAATGCAAGTTTTGAAAATTCAAAAACATTAGCATTTGGTTTGCTGTGCTACAAAATTTCAAACCTTTTCTATTTCAAGTTTGACTTCGACAATCTCAAACTTCGACTTAGTTACGAATATCAGACATTTTTATTTGAATTTCAACTTTAACAATCCAAAATTCAAACATTAAGTTTGTCAATTATACCACATTCATTTCTTCTCATTCTTAAGACATTCATTTCATCCATATACCTCAGTCCTATGGATGGGTCGCCATGTTGTCTCCTTTGATTCAACCCTAAATCTATTTAATGTGGAATGAATTGCAAGGCTGGTTGGTCTAACGAGGTTTGCACTATTGTGGCATCGATTGCAAGCAGAAAATAATGAGGTTACTGTAATCAAAACATACTGAACATGGAATTGTGTTTACTACCTTAGAGTAATTTGATATAAAAATGAATAATACAGAAATTAGTAATGCTGCAATTATCTTTTATTCACAGTTTAATTCAATATTTTTCATTTAATTTTGTGTTTACTTTAACATTCTATAAAAAAAAAATTCAATTATGCTCTTAAACTGTTATAAGATTTTCTATTTCATATAAATTAGAGCAAAATAGATTATTTTTTTGTGACTTCAAACTAGTTAAGAAAATAATAATTTGTCATTATGCTTCCTATTTTCTCATTTGAATTATTTGAGAATAAACAATTATAATCTTAATAAATATCACTAATAAAATATCAATCTTTAATTTAATAAAGATAAACCATCTATAATTAAAATAGAAAAGATGGTAAATAATTTTAAAATAGACCATCTATATTTATACATAAAAATTTGAAAGTTATAATTTTAATATAGTGTTTATATCTTACGAAAGCACTCAATTTTGAAAATATATGTAACATTATTGGACTTTATATTGTATCAATAAAATCACTCAACCAAAATTAATTATAAAAAAACTGACATGTCAAAATATTTTTTTTATATGCCATTATGTAAATATGAAACTAAAAATAAATAAAATTTATAGGTTAATTTTATTTAAATAAATTTACTAGTACAAAACTATAAATATAAAACATAAAATCAAAAAAATAAAAAAATGTAAAAGAATTTAAGGAATATTTTTGTCTTGTGTATTTAATCCAATGGTATTAATCCGTGGTATTAGCTAATACCACAACATGAAAGGTACTAGCTAATACCACGAATTAGTTATGCATGGTCCAAAAATCCCACCAAACACAGCATTACCAATATCATACTTAATACATGGATTATTTTCTTCTATTCCCTCTTACCAAACATACCCTCTCAGTTTTAACGGGGTCACAAGACATGGACGGGCAGTTAAAGGCATTTAAGCAACGGTTATAATGTTGGAGATGACTCAAAAAACTCTACAATTAAGATGGTCGAAAAGAGATAATAGTATGTAAAATAAGAATGGGCAGAGAACAGAACTAAGAGAAACTCAAAGGTATACCCACACAAGGAGATTTAACAATAGAATCAGAATCAACTCAGGAGGGAATGAAACATTCAATTCCCTTTTGTCTTACGACTATTTCTCCGCTTTCACACAGCTCATGAAAACATTCGTCAAAACTGTTTTCGATTCAAAAGATGCCTTCAACAACTTCAGCGCCTGAAAATGATAGTACGAGTACTTACAGAGTATATTTCAAAAACACGAATAGTTTATAAAAGTTAAAATACCATATAGTCACCTAAAACGACATATTGATAGAATGAAAACTGTTTAATTACCTCTTCCATTCCAAAACTTACTACTTGTTCCTGCAGCACACCAACATCCTTGACATTGAACTCATTGAGAAGGGCAATACGGCAGACAGAGGCTTAACCACCAAGTCATCCATCACCATGTAGGTTACAACCTCCTTCACAAAACCCTTTGTAGCAGCCACAGGTTCCTTCACAGACTGAGGTGGAGCAACATATGTCAATTTTCTCGACAATGTATTTCTCCCACAATCTGGACAGATAGCACTAGGATCATCAGACACTTTAGCGTGGGAATAAGAGTAGCTGCATCCGTAGAATGTCCTTTGTGTCGGAACATTGTTAAGCAACAGAAAAGGAACTGAAGATATCCCAAGTAAAGATTTCGGGTTTAAAAGAACATCCTTGCATTGTTTCGATCGGATATACATGTCATCCATATTCTTGATGCTCTCGTAAAGGTTAGGCAAGCAGACTGCTCATTCCTTTCTCGTTGAGAAGCTTAATGACAGTACCCACTGGCACTGAGAGAATATGGAAGAGGAAATCAACACAATCTTTTCCAGCCTCAGCAAATAGGACTCTGCGGGCTTTGGTGTCAATCAACAACTTCAACCTTAGTTTGGAATTCCGAATTTGTCATTCTGATTAGGCTGATCACTGCTGCAAGTTTAATGCCAAACCCCTCAGGAAAATCTCATATCAAAGCATATATACAAAGAATAAACAGAGCTAAAACAGAGTAAGGGGTCTTCTGTCACTCCTTTTATGTAGATAAAATTACTATTTGTCATCAACAACAACATACCCCAGTGCCTCGAAAGGCTCCCGCTCATTGCAGAGTGAGGGGAGGTCGGATGTACGCAGCATACCCCCTATGTTTAAAAACATAAAGCGGCTGTTTCCAGATATAAAAGTACTATTTGTGATAATTACGAATGCAACAACTATATAATCTATAATTTGAACTAAATTGCGGTAACTACAGTTCGGATAGGTCTTGCGTTTTCAAGGAGATTTGGTATTCCTTTCCCTCGTTCCGTCCCAAAATAAGTGTCACTTTAACAAAATCATTTTATCCCAAAATAAATGTCACATTAAATTTAACACAAAAAATTGGTGTAAGAGTAGTTTAGTAAACAATTGTATTTATTAATTTCTCAAAGGAGGTGAAATTAAAATTGTTAATTGCATAGGGCAAAATTTATTTTTCCAACAAAATAACTTCAAATCGATTTCATAGAACTAATGAAATATACAATATGAAGTTAAATAAATTTTGAAAATAGAAATCATATAATCAACGAAATGGAAAAGAAGAAAAGTTCTTAGAAATCACGGAGTTTCCTTAAGGAAATTATTTCCATCGAGTACTCAAGGTTATAGAATGTATCCGTCCAAAACAATGACTCACAACAAACAAATAACAATACCTCAAATTTATTGTCTAGCAAACCACTCAATGACTTATAATCACACTTGACATTTAGAAAAAAACAGAAACTTCTTGTAAACTTGTTTCCAAAACCTTAAGTATCTGAGAAAGATCCAGATATTTATAACCTATAAGTATAGCTCAATGCATGGGAAGAGGTAACCTAGAAATGTAGAAGTCAAAAGGTTGCTGAAATTACCAAAGATTGCATTCATAAGTATTCATGAATGGAATAATTTTATTCATACTTGCAGCATTTTTATATTTTTAATACACCAATTTTTATTCTATGTATCAGTATCTATTTACACATTATACAATGAACCTAACAAAAATTTGCACTTGCTTCACCATTATACAACTTTTTAGACAGTAGTTAAACAGTCAACAATTTCATGTAGTCGAACAGATAGACTAATCAGCCTTCTCTACATTAATATCAAAAAGATGGAGAAATCAAGGAACTTGCAACGAAACTAAACAAAAAGTAACTTTTTATTACTATACAGATGCTCAATCAAAACTCTGGCTCATAAAAAGCAGTGTAATAAAGCATCAATACGGATTCATACCATACTAAAATCACTTTTCTGTGAAGTTAGATTAAGGGTAATCATAGGAACTTTTAAAAGTAGATTATACCAATTCTCCATCTGAAAACTTACCTGCAACTATAAGGCGTTGTATTGAAGAAAAATAAACAGGAAACCTTGCGTTCTGAAAGAGGGAAGGGTTTCTTCTCCCTCCAATTTCGGTGAAAAAAAATTCCAGAATATCTACAACTTCAAAAAGGGATATACATATATACGGAAAGAGTGAAAATTGAAATAATGAATGGAGCTATGGGCCAAGCCCGCTAAGGTGGATCAGCAAGCATTTGAAGAAGCATGCACAACATAAATACCCATTTCACTTGCGAAAAATAATATAATTAAGCAAATATATGATATGTATTTATATTATATAGTTTGAAAAAAATTATAATTTATAGTTATAGTTAGGATTTTGTGCTATTTTTCGGCTTCTCTGTTCCTCTCTCTCACCTCTCCTCTCTCTCTGCAATTTCTTGTCACTATACAATTACAAGTATATATAAGCTACATATATACCATTATTTTGACAGCTATACATAGTTAATTCGACAAATATACATATACAATTTGTCTCTCTTGACTCTCGCTCACCTATCTCCTTTTCTATCTCAATATCCATCGCCTCTCTCCTCCCTCTCTCAATCTCGCTTGCCAGATATACAAATATATATATTAATTACACATATACAATTATTTGATAGATATACACATATAGTTTGACAAATATACATATACAAATCGTCTTTCTCCTCCTATCTCGATCTCGCTCGCCTATCTATTCCTCTCCAGGTCACATAACCAAGGTTATATTGTATATTTATGTAAAATATAGCTATTTGGCCATATTAAATTTCAAGCTTAGATTATTTATGAAAATTTTCCTTTTATTTATTAGTTACGAGGTTCGTGCATAATAATATTAAACTTTATAGTAATAATTAGTTATACATTTATGATATGTGAAATAATATTTATATTTATATTGTTACTTTAAAAGTGAGTTAAAAAATAAGTTACGAGTATTTTCAAAATTGACACATAACCTCAAATAAAATTATGAATTTTCAAGGCCAAGCATAGATTTTCAATTAAAGTAAAATTTAGTTTGAAAAAATATGAATCATAATTTTTACAACGAAATAGATAGCTTAGGAGTGAAAAGGATTGAACAATTGCATACAACATTTTTTTTTCTTTTATGTCAACAAAGAGAATACACTTTTCGCTTTTAGTATACCAAAATAATTCTCCTCCAGCCCATCCCACTCGCACATATTTTAGGATTAACATTAAATATTTATATCTCAATTGATTTCTACAGACGTAAAATTATATAGCAAATAATATAAAATTCAAAGTAAAATACTCATTTAAATTATTAATTTAAAATAAATATAAATAGAGTAAATATAAAATATAAATAAAGTCCATTAGATATTTTTATGAGTTCCATATAATAAAAGAGAATAAGATGACAATACAAGTAAGCATATTGACAAAGTGATATCTGCTTTCATATTTTTCACATTGTAAATATACCAAACTTGAAATATTCGTATTTTGAAGTGTGACCATGGAGGCCAAGTATTAGACGTGTTTACCTGAGTTTTAATACGACTTTCCAAGGTCATTCATGAATATATTTTATTGAAGTTGTAGACTTGGTAAAGTCAAATTTTAAATATCTGTCATAAACCCTTCCTTGTTTGGATTATATACCAAAAAATTTACTTAAAAATAAAATAAAGTTGCCATAAATAAATTCTTAGAGAACACAGTTATTAGTACATAATTCGTATACATTCTTTGAAGTTGTTTCGTAATTGACATCCTAAAGGTACTCCAATTGTATTCATGATCAATAACATAATCTTTCAACACCCATGAAAATATTTTTGAAGAACTATTTATATTAACGTTTATTACTCCCTATTTTACATGATTTGTTCCTTTATATAAATTTTTTTAAAATTAATTGACACATTATATTTACATAATTTCCCAGTAAATCATCACCTTAATCAAACAGGTAAAAAGTTTGGACTTCTTTGAGATTAAAAGAGACATGTCATAATTTACTGACAATTCTTTCAAATAATACAACTTACTTCTAGAATGATCCACATATCTAGAGTGTCTCTCTCTCTCTTTTAATTTTTTGGACAGTATTTTTACTTAACTGCTACAATTATTTTGCAGGGACTGAAGTTGTTGAAATTATAAAAGCGGAGAAATAGCTAGTCATTAGACATAATGGAATTGGATATTTCAGTTTAATAAATTGTCTTTTAATGGTTTCCTTTGGTATAATTTCCCGCTATCGTTAATAATGATAGTTGCTTACAAGCATCTTATATATTATTCTCTCCATTTTACATTATTTGTCCACATTATTACAAATAATTGTTTTAAATTATTTGTCCATCTAATTTTAAGTAGCTCGTCTGAATAAATTTGTCCTATAAGGCATAAGTTTAATTTTAAAACATTCACTGAATTTATACCTTATAAAGTATTATTATGCCTCTGCGAATTCTTTTTGCTTGAAATATAACTTGTGCACTGGGGCATAAGTTCAATAGTGTGCATTTTAATTGAATTTGTGAACAAATGCACACATATTAAGAAAATATTTATAGACAAAATTTTAATCATATTTTTACTATTACCTTTTGTAGAGTCATAAATATATATAATGTAATTTGTCTCCTAGAAAATATAAAACTAAAATAAATAAAAGACAAATATGAAAAAAGTTTCAAACATTCATCAAAAAGTTTCAATAATTCAATTATTTTGAACCTTTAAAAACGCTTCAAAAAATTCAACTTTTTTGAACCTTAAAAAAACTCTAAAAAATTCAAATAACTTGAGACAGAAGGAGTATTTGTTAAGGTATAATGCTCTAAATCTGAATTTATGTCTTGTATTGAAAAAATTAAACTTCAAACACTTTAACTATTTTAAATAATAAAAAATGCTCCCAAAATTAATTATATATGTGGCAGAGGGACTATTTCTATTTTTAATTCTTATACAAATTAAAATCGTGAGTTCCATAATTAATGATAAATTTGAGGAAATTGTAGCTATTATTAATAATTAATTAGAATTATACCCTTATTAGAGTATATAGTAATTATGACAACTCGTGTAATTTTTCCTTTAAATTATCTTAAGGTCACCCATAATTTTTTTTAAACAAATTATCAATATTTGAGCTTATTTTGAAACTTTTAACTAGGCTACATCAACTATTTGATGACGGTTAGACTACCGATATTTAGTTAAGCATAACCACAGCAGTAAAAAGAACATCTCTTCAAGAAGTAGACCCAACCAAAATGAGGACTTGTGAATCCAAATTGAGCATGAAACTTTTGATTGACACCAAAGCTATTTGGTGAGGCCGATAAAAATTGTGTTGATTTTCTCTTTCACATTCTTTCATTGCCGTTAGGCTTCTCAACAAGGAAGGAATGGCTGGATCCTTGCCTAACTTATACGACAGCGTAGAAAATATGAACGACACGTATATTCAATCGAAGGATATCCTTTTGACAAGACTTTTCTCTTCACTTGGAACGTTTTCAGATGGTCTTTTTCTCTTACCTGATGATGTTACCACACATGACAAGACTTTTTGTGGATGCAACAACAGTGACGGAGTTTGATGAATGCTCATGCCTGTTGCCGAGGACCCTGATGCTATCTCTCCAAATTGTAATAAGCCAATAAGGAAGTTGAATTATATTGCTCCTAAGGCTGAGAAGGAATTAGCTGTAAAAGAAGCAGTGACATATATGGTTATGGATGACTTGGTGGTTAAGCCCATATCAACAAGTTTAATGTCAAGGATGTTAGCGTATTGCAGGAGAAAGTAGTTAGTTTAGGAATGGAAGAGGTATTCAAATCAATTTGTATGCTCGTTTTTCTTTCTTTTTTTACTTATACACTGGTGAAATTAGTTAACTCCTCTGATTTTACAGGTGCTAAAGATGCTGAAGGCTTTCCCTTTGCTTGTATGTAGCAGTAATCCATTGCTCATAAATTTTACTACTACTTTGTCTATTTTTACATTGTTTTTCAACAGTTAGTCTCATCTCTACTTTATACATCTCTTTCTCAAAAAGAAAAAATAGTCAAACTCTGGTGCTTCTTTTGGAGTAGTTATCACAATATCTATTAAAAAAATATTGAGTCACGTGATTATTGTGCCACATTGAAGAATAAGTAATTAATGCTGGGAATAAAACATTGAAAACAAATCATAATTTTTCAAGTTGATACCCAATCAACTAATAACCTCATCAAAAGGCAGTTTTTCTCAAACGAGTTTCTAAGTCAGGAAGGAGAATTGTTAAAAAGAAGCTAAGTGTTGTCCATATTTTTGACGCTACCATAGTGGCCCCTTTCATTTATAGATACTTATATGGTCATCATTTAATCCAATTACAACCCACGCAGTTACTCTAAAAAGAATTCATACAAGTTTTTTAAAATCTTTTCCATAAATTAGCATGAGTGTATCCGTTCACTAGATGTCAAAAAACATCTAATTTAGTTTTCATTTTTACTTATCAATTTGAATAAACCAAAAAAATACAATATTTTTTGTACCTACTTTACTTACCAAGCTAGTATTTTCGAAAAATGTTAACTTTTTGAATGACAGTCATCCTTAGAGTACCTAGAAACATAGAAAATGACACAATTCATTAACATACCTCAATTCAAATAAATTTATATGAAAAAAATTTAAACAATTTTTATACTCTAAGAAATGGATAAAAATACAAAAAAATATACTTGAAGCTTAAAAAAAATATCAAAGTAGATGACTTACTTTCATTGGAGGATTTTTTATTCTGAAATATTTTGGTAGGAAATCTGTACTTGTTATGAAAAGTTATACCTGTAAAATTTTTTACTTGAATGCAACAAAAGAAAAAGTAGTTTCATTGTGTTAATTGTATATATTAAATATATATGAACTTGAATTATGTCTTTATAAATACTTCTAAATTAATAGGGGTAAAATAGTAATTTATCATATTAATTATTGTCTTCAAAAATTGATTAGAGTATCAATAAGAGTAAACAAAAATTGATTTATGTTGTGTTTGATGACGGCAATACAATTACAACTTCATTTTCTTGCCGTGTGACTATTCAGATACAGTAAATTTTCCATATTTTTGTGTATTATTAATAAATAAGTGGTTACAAACATTTTGAGATCAATGAAGAGATTCTCGATTAGTGTAACGTTTTGTTTAAATTGCAAATGCCAACTAGGGGTGTACATGGGGCGGTTGGTGCGGATTTTTTAAATATCAAACCAAATCATTTATATCGGATTTTTTTTATACATAAACCAAACCAAACCAATAAATGCGGATTTATCAACCTCGGATTTTTTCG
>JAOTQJ010000096.1:18132439-18146358 GCA_025642045.1 Solanum sejunctum | reverse complement strand
AATTATATATATATATATATATATATATATATATATATATAAAACTTCAATATTAATGTGTGAATATCTTAGATTGTTGTTAGCTGACGTCGATAATTATGAATTTTTATAATTTTTATGTGTTGATATAGATTATATTTAACATGTTTTGAATTTTAGTTATTAATAGTATTTTCAAAATGTATTTTTAAAATTACTCAAATGTGCAAAAAACATTGTAATTAAAATGCTTAAATATTAGAAATTTTCTTTTTTTATTTATTTTTCTTATCATTTATATGTAATTTACATGAAAAATTTATACAAGGTAAGGTTTTATTGATATCGAAGTTTTGAATATAGTACTTTTGATATTTTTAATCTAAGAAAATATTTATCCAAATTTACAAATAGAATATATTGATTTTCTCTCTCGTCCTATATTGGACTAAAAATTTATTGCCAAGTTAAATTTATTTAAATATGATGACTAATAAAATTACTTAATTATAGAAATATAAGTTATGACTCATAGGTTTTCATAAAGGTTTATTTAAAATAATATTTCCACCTATAGTATTTGGATATAATTCTTAAAGAATAATTTATTTAATATAATTACCTATTAAAGGAGATAATTAAGTATTTCTAGTGGTCTTTCTTTCATTGTTTCGTTACTCATTTACTTTAAGTATTTAATTTTAAAACTCGTTTAAATTATGTAACTTAGAATTTTGTAAGAATGACTTAAGAATCTCTTATTTTTGTTCTAGAATAATGCTCTTCTAATTCACGTTTATAGATTTGAACTAACCATTTATTTCGAAATATTCTACTCGAATTTATATTTTGACACTTTAAATTTGAATTATTTCATTATTTGAAATAATATGAGTGGATAAATATCATGAAAATTTTTATTTTTAAATCAAATTTTTTCAAGTATTTTTTATTATTATTAGCCAAAAAATTTAAGTCGTCACTGATCAATTAACACGTTATATTATACACTCCATTTGGCAATAAGTTAACTTATAGTCAAATATATTATTCGCCTCCAGCAAACTCGTAAAAATTAATCTAGAAAAAAATATACATATATTTATATACTTTGACAATAAATTATTAGTCCAATATATTACACATTTATTTTTTTAAAAAAAAACTATAACGGATTTTATGATTCCTTTTCCGATGTTTGGCTATGAAATAATGAAATAATAAACTATAATCATTTTTACTGTTTTGGAAATTGTATGAGTGAAGAATATATTCTATTTAATTTTTTTAAAATAAAGGCAAAATTGTTCAAAAAAGATCTAGTTTATAGTGTGAGCAAATCTTTTTGTCATTGTGACCAAAATTTGGGCCAAATTTTATGGTCAAATAGCATTTTTTTTTTAAAAAAAAAAAAATTCAATATTCAAGAGAGTTATTAGAAATTTCTTTCATTTTTACCTTTGCTTCACATTTTCTAGATAATAAGTTAAAGGAGAATTAATTATTCATATTTACGAATTTACTAAGAATTAACAATATTTTTATAATACTTTGGAGAATAACTAAAAAGACAAAATCAGCGAAGGAAAATGGATTTTATATTAAAAAAAGGACTTGAAATTAGGGATTTGAATTTTAAAAAAATCAAACCTTGAGGGGAGACGTTTTTCGGGCATTGTTGTTTGCTGCCAGCTTTTGCTGAAAATACTTGTTTTTGGACGTTTGTTGAAGGTGAAGAAGAAAGAGTCTGAAGAAGAAAGAGTCTGTTTGAATTAATTTATTTTAAATATTTTTATATTAAAATAATTTTTAATTATTTTTGAAGTGTTTGAATAAATTAAAAAATATTTATAAATATTTATTTTTAAATTAAATGATCAAAATAAATTAAAAATTATTAATTAACAATTCTAACTTATAGTTTTTGACTTATACGTTAAAAATAATAAGTCCAATGGAGCTTCGACTGTGGTGAGACGTGTGGGTCCTGCGCGAAAGAAAAAGTGAAACTAAAGGAAAAAGAAAAAGAGAAAAGTAAAAAAGAAATGGGAACATGCGGGCTCGGGGAAAATGTGGGGCCAAAATTTAATAAATTAGATTAATTAATAAAGATTCTTTAAATTAATTAAGCGTAATAATTAATTCAATTATGAATTAGTTAATTTTAAAATAATTTATAAGATATTTTTTTGTTTCATTTTAATTGAATTTATGAAGTAATGCACACATATTAAAAAAAATATTTAAAGATAAAATTACATCATACTTTCCACTATTATTCTTTGTAAAATGATAAATATATAGTGTAAGTTATTTATTAGAAAATATAAAAATTTAATAAACAAAAGGACAAAGATAAAAAAAATGTTTCAAACGTTCAATCCAAATATTTTAAAACTTGAAAAAAAAATTAAAAATTTAAATAATATAAAACGGAGACAGTAATAAACCAGAGTGATTAACTAAGATAATGAATTTGATGAGTGTTAGTTTACAATATTGATTAAGCATTAGTGACTATAAAAGCGACAAATTTCCCAATTAATTTCTAGTTTAGGCATAATGACTACGAAATTGAGCATGAGGCTATTGATTGACACCAAGGCTAAAAAAGTATTATTTGCAGAGGCTGAAAAGAATTGTGTGGATTGCCAGTCATTAAGTAATATTTGCTACAATTTTTTTTTTATTTCCACGTTAAAAAATTTAATGTATAGTATCGTTATTTTGACATAACATTTGTTGACTTCCCTAAACTACGCAATGGTGTCAAAGGGATATGAAACATATCGATCAAATCAAGCTATACCAAATTGATTTTTATTTAATTTTATAATTATCTTAAATAATTAGAATGTTCTTTTTAGTTTATACAAAAAAATTAAAAAATTTTCGAAACGAACTCCTCAAGAACTTTATATATATATAAATATATTTTATAAAAATTTTCAAGTATAAATATAACCTATTTTCTAGGCCTCTAGTGATTGCACAATTTTGAGTCTTTGCTCTTTAATTAATCTTTAATTAAATAGGTTTAAAATTAAAAGATGCTATAATAAAAAGTCCATCAAACTAATATAACAAAAATTATGCAAATATTCCTATATTAAAGTTTTAAATCAAATAATATGGCATGAAAATTTTATATTTTTGGTGAATTAAAGTGCTTCTTTAAAAATATATTTGTAAAAAAATACTCCAATAATAGTTTATTTTGAAGTGATACTTTAAATTTTTTTAAAAAAACTCAAAAATTAACCGAACCGTATTGATACTAAAGAGAAATCAATATAATTAGGATAATTTAAAAAATTTAATTTAAAATATCATATATTATAAAATACTCAAAACTTAAAATAATATAATTTTTTAAAAATAACCGAACGAACCGTCTCATTAACACCACACCTCAATAGACATTATTTATCGAATATATGCATGGACAGATTTTGTTGACATGCAAAAGAATGTGAATACACTTTCCTCTAGGTGCGAGATTATTGAAAAATTGACAAATCAACTTCCAAATGGGAGTATTTTTCATTTCTTAATTGTTAATCAGTTCTTATTTTTTCTTGATTTACACATATTTTACTCTCTTTTTTTTTTGTATTTTTATTTATTTTTTCTTTAGGTACAATGACTATTTATTCTACCTTGTATATTTTTTATTTTGGCCCAAGTTTGTAAAGATGACTTAATTGATACTCCATATTACTAGCCACATAATTTTTTTTTACCAAGTCCGTCGTACCTATTATTTTTTGTTTAGCTTAAATGTGATTGATATTTATTCCAATTGTTCTTGTGGTTGAATTCTATAAGACGCTTCTTTGTGACATTAGTTAAAAACAAAATTGAGAAGAAATTGTTATGATTTCGTATGTTTATTTAAATCTGTGTAAAGCTATAGGTAATATGCAAGAAAATGTGAATACACATTACAATAAAGACACTAGTCGCAATAAATTTTTCTTTTAATGATAATAATTAGTGATAATTGAATTAATATCATTATATTTAAAGTCATTATTATCTTTAATGACATTTATATAGAGTAATATTTATAATTATTTTTACTTTTTATTATCGTTAAATATGATATAACAATAATTATATTATTGCCCGTGAATCTTTTATTTGTTGTAATAGTAGATGAAGCATTGGATTCTAATCTAAAAAGTGGTACTCTCCCTCCGTTATGTCAAACTTTGTACCCCTCTTAAAAGTACTCCCTCCATCGTTCACAATTGATGTGACACATTTTTTTTTATATATTTTTGAATATAATAAATTTAAATGTTGAAATATATTGAATAATGGATATAAATTAATTGTAAGGGTAAATTAAAAGTTAAGTGATAATTTTTTAATTTTTAAAATTTTGTAAGTTAAAATGAACATCTATATTTAATACGAATGACATGTAAAAATGGAGGAAGGAAGAATTTCTGTCCATCTTGATTTGTTCACTATGTCCAAAAGTATTTTTGTTTAATTTATAAAATTATGAAATAATTTTACACTTAGTTTCTAACTAATTCTTATAATTACAATTTGTTTGGATGGTGATTTTCTGTGGTATGGTATGGTATATATGGTTATTAAGAGAACGACATCTGTTTTGATTGTTTTATTAGTTATACGGTATGGTATGATTTGATTTCATGGTTATGTATCCCATGGTTCACTTATTTTTTTCCAATTATATCCTTATTTAAATTTAAATAATTTTAATTTATCGTTTATTCTTTATTAAACTTTACTTTAATATGTAAATTATTTTTGTATTACTTATTTTTTCCGCCCATCAACTTTAATTTAGAAACTTCTTTTTCATCTCTCCTCTTTTCTATCACGTTATAGCCTATTTGTTGAAGTTCGTTTTTTTTAAAGTTCTTACTTTTTTATTTTTTTGTGTTGCTTGTATAGAACAGATATATATTAATTTATATGTTTCTTTATTTGATTTATGTATTTATTTTTAAAAATTATTTATAATTTTAATATATATAATAATTAAAGACATTTTTGTAAGTTTACAAATTATGATACAATAACATACAGTCAAATCAAACAATAGATTATCATTAAATAATAGTAACTCATATAGTCTATTCAAATATTGTATGATAATGCACTGTACGATACCATATATTATAAAATTATGGCGAACCACCATCCAAACAAGTTGTTAATTATAGATATTTTTTTATTATATTTTTTAAGATATTTGAAAATAATTATTTTTAAAAGCATATATTAAATCAATAGCGAATAACTATTGTTGGATAGAAGTAGCACCACATAGTCAAAGGAAATTAATGAGGGCACATGAGCATGTGCTTTTGCTCTATTGTGCCGTACTACTGCAGCTGAAGCATTAATGTGTGTAATGTTGAGATCGGTGTGCTAAGATTTAATTTAAACAGACTTTAATTTCACTTTCTCTTTGCCTCATCTGCATGTAGTCTGGATTTCTCTTTTCTGTAAAAACTACTTTTCATATGCAAGTGCTTCATCCACTTTAGCCTCTCATTATCTCAGTATTATTAAATGATTGACGGCATTAATTTTAGTTCCATAAGGCTAGCAACAACGATTCAAAAATTTACGTAGCTCAATTGGTCGAGTAGATCCATTTGGTTCTTTGCTTGGTAATCTTTTTCTTTCTACAAGAAAAAGACTAACCAACTTGGGCAATATGAGAAGAGTCTTTCTAACTTCCTTTAGGTACATACATTTATGGCCAATTGTATTCTCCTTTCTTTTGTTCATTCATCTCTTTTGCATTTATTTGAGGCTCTGCTATCATTCTTCAACTACCATATGCTTCAACTACTTAATGCGTCACCCGGCAGTTACAATTTTTCTTTTTCAAAATTTACTGCTATTACTTATATAATACCTTAGCACTAGCTCAACCCCCAATATTTATGCTTATACATTTAATGCCTCTCAACGGCCAATAGGGAAACTGTAAATCCTAGATTTATTACTAAATAATTGTTACCTCTATTTATACTCCAAAATCTTCCAAGCATCATGCACCCTATTTACTTCTCTACTCACAAATCAACTGTCAATAAGTTTATTTGCTCTCCCATTTTCACCAAGAAAATCAGCCATGACCAAAATTGTTTCAATTCTCCTTTTGGCCCTCCTTACCGTCTCTATGCTTGCTACCACTATTATGGCTACAAATGGCAAACACCACCATGTTGTAAGCTAAGACCTTTTTTTTTTTCAAATTGAATTTTCCCATTTTTTTAACCATTTGTTATATGATTTCAGAAAAATTATGGACCAGGGAGCTTGAAGCCCTCGCGTAAGTGTTTCCTCTTTTATTTCGATTTGAAGTACGAGAATCAAAACATGCAATGTTGATCAGGGGCAGAGCTAGCTTAAGTTATTAGTTTTTGCTATGTACTGACCGATAAACTTTAAATCTTGCATGAAGTCTTGATTGATTTGTATTTTACCAGAATGTCTGCCACAATGTACGAGGAGGTGCAGCAAGACACAGTACCACAAGGCATGCATGTTCTTCTGTCAAAAATGCTGCAACAAGTGTTTGTGTGTTCCACCTGGTACCTATGGAAACAAGGCTGTTTGTCCCTGTTACAACAACTGGAAGACCAAGGAAGGAGGACCAAAATGCCCTTAAATTTCTTCCTACTAATATGTATTACTATTTACAATATCTATCTGTTTTCTTCATCTAATGTGTCTGCCTAATCTTTGTTGTGTTGTCTCCTCTTGCACTTTTTTTTGTCTAACCCATGTGGTTGTATATGTAATATGACCATATTTCTAGTTTAAATGGAACAAAAATGTTACTCCTATTTACTGTTTATACAAAGTTGTAATGCTCCTAAGTTTGGTGTGGTCCAATATGAGATCATGTCTGCCCAATTAATTTGATATATACTCTTATTACTACGATAACAAATTTCCTGTAATTGAAAAATAAATATAGCCACAAAGTGAACTTAAGATAATGATTATGTTTCAAAGATAAAATCGAAAAGTGACTGATGGAACGTTAATTCTACTCAAAAAAAAAGCAGATTTCTCTCTCTCCATCCCTTTTGGGGATCAAATCATACATGTCGCATACTTGCATTAGCAGGAATTACTTGAACCATAAACCAAATTAGCCTTTAAGCATCCTAATTAGGTAGTCTGCCTTTAATGCGTTTATCAGCCAAAGGCATTGGCCTGTTATAAGCTTTTCATTAGAAAACAAGTTTTTCCCCAAGGCATTGTTCTGTTACCTAATTTTTGTCACATTTCAAACTTGTCTATAGCAACCAAATAAATTTTGGTTGCTCTAGCGAAACGAACATCTAGTATAACAAAACAAAAAAATAGGTTGCTAAAATACTTGACTGTTATGAAATATTCCACTGGACGGTTGTTTCCTGCTAAAATCACAGTGACAGAAGGTCGTCCTCTCTTGGAGGATTACAGTAGTGCAAACATTATGCGAAAAATTGAAACAAAAGGCATGGCAAAACTAAATCACTTGAGAAGAATAAATGATGTTAATGACAGCGATCGACTAATGTGATGTGAAGATATGGTATCTACACAATTTTAGCAACCACCTGATAAAGTCGTAATGGACCCTGGAGGGTAACATTTCAACGCCGCCCCGGTGGCTGCAATGTTTTGATATGTACAAACATAACGACAGTGGAAGTTTGGAGCTTTTGCATCTCTCGATGCAAAGATACAGAGGGCAGATGGTTAAACAAAAGGAGAAAAAAAATTTCCCCCTTATGTAACTTGCCATCAGTAACAATTAACTTAGCAAACTGCTAGATAAGGAAACAGAGATAGCTGTTTATACTGGTTGTAGATGAGGAGTTGCCACCTGTTCTGGTAGCATTGCCGCCTGAGGAGTTGTTTCCCGTCCTGATGTTGTCGAAGGCTCTACTGACGGTGCAGGTCCAGGTGCGACTGTGACATGCAAACCCCTATGCTGCCCTGCCTGCACCAGGAAAGCAACTTCAGCTGCTGCTAATGCTGCTGCCTCCTGCTTTATACATGTCAAAAAAGAAAAAATTAAGCATATATTTGACATTTACGCACTGACATGTTAAATGAAGTTTTTATTTACACACAGTCAACTCACTTCAAAGGCAATGAAAATGAAGATAGCTGCATATCGTATGGTTGGATTGGTAACTTAGAAAATATGCAAGTAACCTACTGTAACCATTAATACACTTTGGTGTATAAATTAAACCCACTGACAGATGTCTCCTCTTTTTTTTGGAAACTTTTAAGTGTCTATCTACCTTAGAAAGGCATCTACGTTCTTGTGAAAAGGGATCCTAATGTTGGCTACATCAACATAAGCGAAATTGTATAAAAATAAACTGCACCATGAACAACCGGTGGGCATGATTAACTTCTACACAATTAGAACAGGTGGTGAATTCAAATGTTATGCCTGCTTCTTAATTTCTATAACTTTTTAATCATGATAACGACATGCTCTGATTGTTGTTTGATACAACCAAGTTACACCAGTAGTGAAAACTGGAGTTCTGAAATCACAGTGGAACCTCAAATCTCGCAGATTAAATATAGTCCCAATGTCTCTCTGAAGTGCAAGATGGCAACTGAACAACTTCCACAATGTATAAAACCATTTGCCTACTGTTATTTACATCATAATCAATATGAAATTTGAAAATGTGATGTTCAATACTTAATTGGAAGAAAAACAAGTATGCCAATTAACGGTTTTTGTAAGAAACAAGAATTATTGTGTATGTCATTTATGAAAGTTAAGACTTTTAAACAGCCAAAGATGGTAATCAAATAGTTGGTTAAGCATGGAATAAGCATGAATTTAGAAGTTCACGAATGTGCATAAATTAGCAGCTGGTTAACCACTACCACCAAAAGAAAAGCAGAAAAAATTGAGGGATTTGTACCTTAAGACTGACACATTTGGTATGAACATAAAGTAACACTAAAATGAAGACAAATGTCAATAGAGTTCTGAAAGTTACAAAAAGAAGAGAAAAGTATCTAACCTGTCTTTGCCTGCGACGCTGCAATATACTGATAGCCCAAGCTATAATATAACAAGGTAAGAGAAAACTGGCAGCACGGAGCAGGAAAAGCTGTGTCAAGAATCAACTAGATCATTAGTCCCATGCACCGTTTATAATAGATGTATCATAAACTTATCAGAGAAAGTAACAAGTAAACTTAAAACTAACTGTATTACTTACAGAGAAAAAGGTGGAAATATCATCCTCATCCTCATCAGCATTTCTGACGGACAGAGCATGCCTTAATAACAGAAGGGCCATTAACTACAGGAAAACAGAGTGCATTATTTAATATGGTGAGTAAACAACAGAAGTTTGCACTACCGAGAAACAAAATGAACTACCAACACAATGCTTCAGTTGCTTACAATTAAAGCAGCAGAACGACAAAATGCAGCTCCACTAGCATTTGAATCTGCATATTCATCATACTCAGCCTCTTGAAGACGACGTTCCGCAGCAGCCATTGCAAGAAGTTGAGGATCATGTAAGTCAACCTGAGTGCCACCCACTGTCCAACCTCTACTCAAGCCACATGGTTGAATTTATCATTGACGAACAGACAGAAAGGGTCAAAAGATGAAGATTGCAAAAGGATGTGCTGTTTACACTTCGAGTGCTACATGACCTCAGAAGCATAGAAAAATTGTGTGGATTTTATTGGGGGAAAAGGCACTCTTAAAAAGGGTTAAAGAAAGAAGTTGATGCAAAATCAGCCAGAACAATCCCTTACCACAGGCAGAAGTTACTAACAACAAAAACTGGCACCAAAGTATTGGTTCTATCAGATTATGTTACAAAATTTTAGTTACAAGGCCAAATTATGCATTAACAGTGTATATTGGGGAGAACTCACCTACCCCAGAAGACAAAAGGTCAAACATGTTACACTAACCAAAAGTCGAAGATAAAGATCTTTATGGCTAGTTAATACTCTTTAAAGAAGCCATTCTCGTTGATCCACAGGAAATGCAAAAATATTTTCATGCCAATGAGGCCATTTAACTATGACTCAATTTATTGTGCAACTGGTTAACAAATAAATAACAAACATTAATAGAAATATTAATATTGCCGACAGTGCACACCAACTATTTGTTTTATATGAGTTGGCTTCTATAAGTAAATAATGTTTGTTAAAATCTATCATATAGCTGCCCATATTGCAAGGTTTCTGAATAAGCAATGGAGATACTCAAGTAAAACGGAAGCCCGAACACAAACAATAGAAAGTGAATCCTTCACATGGTCTTTTGAACCTCATCTCATAATGTTTGTTTTTCTCGCGAAGGGGAGATGGGCATCCAATATCTATACACATGCATATATATTCAACATACTTTGTGCAATAACTACCAAAACCAGCACAATATCAACAATCTCCAGATAATTCAAAGGGAAAACAGCAATAAAACTTGGTACACAGATAATAAAATAATCATGACTTAAACATACCTGATGTCAATGGAAGTATCGTCAGATTGAGGAAGCGGGGGCGGAGCAGTATAGCCAGGTTGAAAAAGCTGCAGATTAGAAAGAAAATTTTGTAAGTTTGGTAAGTCTGCCAGCTAGATAGAAAAAAAAATTCTAAGTGTAGCTGAACTAGAAACTCGTTAAACAAGCGTTCACTGGCATCTAAACTTGTGATTCTTAAGTGTCAATGTCCTTTGATTTTTATTGGTTATATCAACGTCCTGTATTTCTGAAAGGAAAAAATGATATACAGCTGAATTGGGGCATAGGAATGAGTGACACTCCCTCTAGCCAGGAGAGAGTATTGAGGAGGGAAAACACGAGTAGACATAAAGGAAATATGATTGTCTATACCCTTAGCTGGTAGTCCGGTACAGAGTCAATTATGTTATCTCACCTAGACACCCCTCACTCTTTTATGGCTCAATTGTCTTATACAGGTTTCGGGATAAAGAAAGGCATAAGGTTAACCATCATACCCAATAAAAAAAGGTAAATAGAACACACGCTGCAGTACCTGATGGCAAATCTCACAAGTTATATCTCCCTTTTCATCACACCATCGCTGAACACATTTTCTGTGAGCATACTGGATTCATGATGGTGAAATAGATGACAAATAAAAAAGAATAGTCAGGTTACCAATAAAAGCTCATATAAGTACACAAATAGTTGTTGAACATTGCAACACAAATAAATAAGCTCATCCAAAGTTCCTAGCTTTTAAAATTCTGAAACAAATCAAGGAGAATGTACAAAATTGGAAATGTTTGACATACAAATTCATTATCGGGGTTGCTAAATGAAAAACATATGTTAGATTTAGTAGGTAATTGCAGCCAACAGAGCCCTCTAATGTATTGCACACAAAGGCCTGGCTATACCTAAACAGAAATGTGCTTGAGTGAAAGTATCCTTCCCATAGATTGGGCGACTTTAACACAGCAAAATGGGCAGGAAGATGACCACTATCACCGCAAGCATGGTGTTGAAAATGTCTTTGGTGTCTGCATGTTCAGCATTTTGAAATGCCTTAAGAAGATAAAGAAGAGACATGCTACTCTTGAACAAATAGACACAGTATCTGGGAATTACTCTCAGGTCTTATAAATGAAAACCGCATAAAGTCAATTACTACAACAATCAATTCTAACTACTATTTGTTTTAAGCCATGCAATTAAACTAAAGGACAACATTGGCAGCAAAACAAAAAGGACAAAGATAAAAATGGAAGCAGCATTCCTCAGGAACAACAATGCGCTTTAACTATCAAGCAAAGGAAACTAGGTGCACCAACCAAAGTAATGACCGAAAAGGCGTCAGCTGTCAAAACGCAGGTACACTGGAAGTGTGTAGAAGTTTAGCCACTATCCTTGCCAAGTATAAAAAGGAGCAAGGACAATAATATGTAACCAGATCACCCTTATTGACAAACAATTTAAAAAAAACAAAAATTTCACTTATGTGAGGCTTAGCGGGATTAGAATTCTTTAAATTTTGTTGAAGACGATAGAAAACTTGAATATCAAGCTTCTGTAGAATGTCGAATCATGCAAATCTCAAATTCTTGAGACAAAATATATCAGATATTAGCAAATTTTAGGCTTTAGCTGTTAACTGTGATTTGACATAATTATTAAAAGCATAGGCAACGTCCAGAACTCATCGAACAAGAAGAGCACAAAAATTCACCAACTTCACAAAGCTACCTTCAAGCTGCCACTGCAAGCACAAGGAATCTCCAAATTTTTCAAGCTATCTTCTTCCTGGCAAATCCGACATTCTACAGTCTGAAGTAATGGCTCTTCTTCATCTCCAGCTCCTGGATCTTTGTTCTCCTTAGCATCAATGCCTGAGGATGTACCACCTGTCTGAGAGCTAGATCTTCCTACAGAGGATTCTGTATGCTCGGGCCGTGGCAGAGAGTGCAAAGATTCAGGTGCAATGAGGTGGTCAACACGCAAAACCAAATGTTCTTCCATTAGCAGTTCACCAACTTATCCTAAGATCCTCAAACACCGTCAACCATCTCATTTGAAAAAAAATATAAGAAAAAATTCGGACACTCACTGAGCAAAAGAAGATTCTCTAACCATCACATTTAACAGGCTTCTAGAGATACTGGTATTTATGAATTTGATATACCTTAATGTTGTATAGTTTTGCTTTACCTTTTCATAGCTTTGCACAAGGTTAAGCCCATACATTTCCATATTAAAAAACAAATCTTGATACTTACAAAGAGGGCCATAACATGTCAAGAGAAAGGGATTTGAAAAGCATAAGATGTACTACCCTTTAATTTCCTATTAACAATGTTTATGCTCTTCTCATTTAGAATCAAAAACCCAGAATGCCACATTACACATGCTAGCCACATTAAACAGCAAGTCTACATTTGCAAACAGATAACTGCATATTTCCACTTCTAAAGAACAGCCCTCTTGAACAGAAAATTAGAGTTTGAAATTTATCATCAAATTAACCCATTGACCTATAAAATAAGTTAAAACATTCAAACCAAACTTGGAAGCGAAACAGTAAAGAGAACACATGAAACAATCTTCTGAGTTCTGTCAGTCCAATTTCCTCTCTTTTAACAGTCAACAATCTTGACAAAATTAAGACCATACATTTCCAGGCAGAACTTCTAAAAACCTAACCAAGCGTTAAAGATTCAACCTTTGAGGATAAAACCGATGAAAAAACAACAACTTTTAACTTCATTTTCAATAAATCACAACAAATAAATAAATAAGAAGTCAGAATCCAGCGATTATTAACTCACACAACCAAGAAATCTTCACCCCAAAACAAAAAGTTACAATCTTGGATTAGGAAACTAGATTAAAATGTAGATTAATCGGTGGAATTTGAGGAAACTGAACTAAATCAACTCACCTAAATGTAAATTCATAAGCCCCAAACAAAAAGAGTAAATTTAGGATTAAAAAGACATGAAAAGATGGGAATTTGAGGTACCTGAATATGCAATTCTTGATGGGTTAGCTTTGTGACTCCCAACTTAGAAGCTAATGAATATATCTAGGAGTCTCTTTCAGACAAGAAAAGTCGCAGTAACACTTTCTCCTTGTGGGGTTTGCTTAGAAATTCTTTTGATGATAAAATTGATTGTAAAGGAAATCTATTAATATATACACACTTCTAGTTATTGAAGTTTTTTCTACTTTCTATCTGTGGTATTTGAGTACATAACTGGTCAAAATTCACAAATTTCCCGAGGTTACTCATTAAAATTTAAGGGAGACAACATATTTTTTTCTCTTTTTCACTTTTACTTGTTAAAATATCACGAGGTTATACATTAAAATTTAAGAGAGACAATATATTTTTTCCTCTCTTCACTTTTATTTATTATTATTTTATTT
>JAOTQJ010000096.1:18101275-18126290 GCA_025642045.1 Solanum sejunctum | reverse complement strand
GGTTAGATATGCCAAACAACAGTGAAAATAAACATGAACATAATCATGGAGAAAACAACATATACGACTAACAATGCTTTACACATGACAATAAATAACTATGGTAAACTAGCACTTATACGTAATACAGAGCATTTATACATTAGTGAATAATATATTTTTTGTGATACACCACTGGTATATTGATACCGTATCGGTATTGTCTAGTACTGAACTTAATCCTCTGTAATACTTCATCTGTATATTGATACTCTGACGTATTATACAGGATAGAGCTATTTTTTAAAGAAATAAATAGAACACAATTAAGAAAATGATATTAAAGTCACAATCTTATTTATTAAACTTTAAATGAAATATATTTTTTTGTGATAGTTCATCGATATATTGATACTATATGGGTATCATATAAGACTGAACTTAATCATTTGTTATATTTCGTCAATATAGTAATACCGTATTCTATCAATATATTGATACCGTATCGATATCATACAACGAATATTAATTGCAATTAATCAAAGGCATAAATATAACTATATAAGACGATATAAGAATATAACTAATTTATTTAGAAGGAGCATAGATTTAGTTTCCCCGATTAATTAAATCTAAAAAAAAAATGATGCTTGGCTCTTCGGCTTCCGAATTTCCATCATTCTGCCATAGATTAAAGTAAGATTTTTTTTATGATTGACTACCTAATTTTGGACTCTTATATATATATATATATAAATTTCTTAGGCCCCAACGTGTCTAAATCGAAACTTGTCCTCAACTAATGGACACCAATTTATTATTTCCTGCTAAAAGAGTAACAAGGCTCCAAATAAACCCCTAGACTTCAGAAAGCCGGTGGGGTTAGGAAGATTTAAACTAAAAGGTCTCCTTCTAAAAATTATAGTAAGATTAATCTTATAATATGGTCATAAGAGACACCAATAATCAGCTAGACTTTACACCTAAATAGGACAAAAGTATATTGCGTGCAGTTGTTTTTTTTTCTCTCTTCTTATGCGTATTAAGAATTTTAAATAAGACATATGTTGATCACTCCAATGTTCTTGCTAGGTAGGGGAAAGGACTTTGGATTTACAAAAGTCTAATGTAGTTTTCATGGATGATTAACACGTGTCCTCCATTTAAATTAGTCTTTTTTGATTAATGACATTGATTAGGATACTTTTTTTCTCGTTCAGTGTTAGATGCCCATATTAAAATCTGATTATATTTGGATTTGTATTGCATAAGGCTTCATTTGAGAGAAAACACTCCCTATCAAAAATTTTTTTCATCTTCAAAACTCGAATTTAAAATGTCTAATCTAGAAAAAAATAACCTTATTCACTGCACTATATGATCAAGACACGTATGTTAAAATTGTTCCAAAGTTAAGAATAATATAGCTTTTTATTCATGTCGAGGTGGCTAGCTTACGTAGACAACGCACCAAATTCATTTGTGAGACAATTTACAATTTACGTTTTACAAAAGAAACAGAAAACCTAAAATCTATTCCCACTTTATATTTTTCTATCGATAATGGATGCATCGGTACGTATGGCCATTTGAAAAAGTCTATAGTAGACATTTTGACAATTTAATAAATAAAAAATTCTTATCATAGAAATCCTGATGATTGTATGGATATTATATTCTTGATAAAAGAAGTTGGGTACAAATTTGTACGAAAAAACTAGATATAATTTCAGACCGAGACTAATGAGTTAGTACTATGAATCACTATAAATAATGATTGATAAATCCACATGCATTAGACATTGTTAATATTACAATTCACAAATCTACAAATAGTCGGGAACGATGAAATGTAAACGACATAATACAATACAACATAATTAATGACAGAGGAGAAAAAAAGTATTACGATATTTGAATTAATTTAATGCATACGAGAGATACAATAAAAATAGAGATGTCAAACTAATATGAAAAATTGATCAAATTAATTGTATCAAATTGATTTTTATCATTTTTTAATAAAATCGTGAATTTTTATTTAAGCTTATAACCGCCCCAGCAATTGATATGATCTTATTTAATTTATAAAAAAAATCAAAATATTTTCTAACAAAACGGCATAACTTTAGACGTATGCAAATATATTTAATGTATAAATATATTTTATAACATTTTTCAAATGTAAATATAACTTAGGTCCTAAGTCTTTAGTGACCGGATGATTTTGGGTTTTTGCTTTTAGTTAACCTTTAATTAATTAGGTTTAAAATTAAAATATATTATAATAGATACTCTATCAAACAATATGAATTATACAATCACTCCTATATAAAGTTTTAGATCAAACTGTGCATCAAAAAAATTTTATATTCTTAACTTTTTGGTGAAGAATTGAAGTATTTCTTCAAAAAATACACCTATGATTTTTTTTTAATAATAATGATTTGAGTTATATTTTAAAAATAAAAAATTAACTGAACGAGAAATTAATATTATTGAAATAATCGACTGAACAATTCATTGACACTCCTAAATAAAAATATTCTTAAATGTACTATAATAAAGTCAAAAATTTAAAATTAAACTTAAATAAAATTTATATTATATTTTACATTTTACACAAACTTTTTTTAAAAAAAACTTACTAATAAAATTATATTGAATATATTATTATTATTATTAAAAAATATGTAAAATGTCATAATTATTCTTAAAATTCTTTCATCAAAACAAATTGTGAAGTCCCTTAAATATTAAATGGCGGACTCTCCCAACTATGTTGAAGTCTCCACCTTTTCTCAAGGGACCAAAAAGTACAGTTTTTTTAATAAAATATTGAACTAGTGACTTGGAATAATACTTTTTTTCAATTCTTTTTTTAATTTAAACAATTAAAAAAGTATTGGAGTATCTCCTTTGTCCCATAGTGTGCCATCTTTTTTTAATTTGTTTGAGAAGAAATATTATTTTATTTTAATTAAAAATAATTTAATTTTAAAAAATTTATTTTATCTTTAATGATAATAAAATGTCTCTCAGTTATACAATTGTCAAGTAAGCATTTTCAATCACATATGTTACAAAAAATTCTTTAAAACTTTTATTATTAATCATTCTTTTTTTCCCCTTTTTTATATTTAATATTTTCTATTCATAGGGCTTGACTTTTGAAATTAGAATTTCTAGCAAATAATTTCTCTATTTCTATAAAATAGTGATGAGATCTGAGTATATTTTACTTTTTTCAAACTTTACTTATAATTTTCACATGACATATTTAAAATTATAAAATTAAAAAATATTTTAATATATTTGATATAAATTTAATTTATGACTAAACAATTAAAAAGTTTTTTGTATTTTTTTAAAACTTGTGCTAAGTTAAATTAAATTATTTTTCTTTATAAATAAAAAGAGTATATCAAGTCAAAGAATATTAAGGAAAATGAAATGAAGGAATTGTAATTCAAATAACAATAAATATTAATTGGGAAAAAAACGAAAAAATTAAATTAGTATTGTGGACCCACCATTAAAAACTTGTGGCTGAAAAAATTAGTGGGAGAGTGACCTGGCACCTTGTTTAAATTAAACGATATCTAAATCACTTTCAGTAGAACGCCAACAGGGTTTGGTTCTAAAACTGTATCTCTCAAAGAAAGAAAAAAAATACTCACTTTTGAAACGTCGTCAACTCGCCGGCGTCGACTTTGTCGGACACAAACGAGAATCTCTAGAAGAGTAGAGTCTTCCTACTGTTACCCTTTTCATTTTGTTGAACTCCCTTTTCGTTTTAGTCTGGAAAATGACCTGTGATTCAGAGATCAAGCTGTTTGGGAAGATACTTCCGGTGGTCGTCTCTGGCGACGGTAGGGATTCAACTGGTAGTGGTGGTGTTAGATATAATGGGTCTGATCAGGATCGATGTTTGGTGGGAAGTACAGCGAGCAGTTCAGAGAAAGATGAAGCAAATGAAGGAAGTGACTATGTAAAGGAAGAAGCTGAAAAGGTACTTCGTTGTTAATTTCTGTGGAATTAAATTGAGATCCCAATGAGATAACCGTTTAGTTTTAATGGGTTTAGTTATTTGCTTCTAATTACTTAGATTCAACAGAAGGACTGGATGAGTTTTCCTGTTATCTATGGTGATTTTGCTTCTTCTTCTTGCTTAAATTGTTAATGAATTTTTAATGTGTTCTCTTTGAACTAGTTTTATTAAAAGCAATGGATGAGAACATACTCACCAACCATATGAAGTTCTAGATCTGGCACTGTTTATTATTATTTTTTTTTAGGGATTATTGATTAACTTGAGAATTTAAAGCACCAATTTTGATATTTCAGCATCATAATTTATGCGTTTATTCGATGGTGTTTCCCCCTTTAATTTGTAGCCAAATCATTTGAGAAAGAATGTGTTTTTCTGTACTTTGACTTGTTTATAATAGTTGAAGAGGGATACTGTATATGGAAAAGTTTTGAATTTGTCAGTTAACTATTTGTGATTGACTCTTATCATTGTGTAGATTGGATTTAGCTCATTAAGTTTGGTGTAGACATTTAATTGCAATTTCATAAGCAGCTTATGCAGTTTTGTGTTTTGATTTTAGGATGATATAGCAGGAGAGCTCAGTGAAACTAAATTTGAGGAGGGAGATCGAAATCAGATGATGGAAGAATCTGAAAATACTAAGACTTCATCAGAATCAGAGAACAGTCTTAGATCTCCAACTGATGAAGACCCTCAAGCAGTAAAATCATCCGAGACTGAAAATGGACCAATGAATGCGACAAATTCTGAGCAGAACAATCTGAAGAAGCCAGTGAAATCTCCGACTGTTGAAAATCCTCAAGCACTAAAATCATCTGAGACTGAAAAAGGACCAACTAACGTGACAAATTCTGAGCAGAACAATCTGAAGAAACCAGACAAAATTCTCCCATGCCCTCGTTGCAATAGTTCGGATACAAAATTCTGTTACTATAATAACAACAATGTCAACCAGCCTCGTCATTTCTGCAGGAGCTGCCAGAGGTATTGGACTGCTGGTGGTACCATGAGAAATCTCCCTGTGGGAGCTGGTCGTCGCAAGAACAAGAATCTTGCAGCTCATTATCGTCATATAAGTATCTCCGAAAAATTACTTGCAGCAGGAATTGAATCTCCAAATGGATTAATTCATCCAATATTCAAACCAAATGGCACTATTCTATCTTTTGGTCCAGACTTGCCCTTGTGTGAATCTATGGCTTCTGCACTAAATCAAGCAGAGAAAAGGGTAGCAAATGGTTCTCACAAAGCAGAAGTCAAGAATTCTTCTATTAAAGGTGGAACTACTGGGGTTGAGTGCCATAGGAAGTCTAACATCCTGACTCCAAATATAATGGTGGAAGAAGGTAAAAGCGAGCCTCACAAGGCAGCTATGCATAATATAAATGGCATCCCATCTCCTGTTCCTTGTTTCCATGGAGTACCTTGGGCTTTTCCTTGGAATGCTGCTGTTCCTATGTCGGCTATTTGCCCTATTCCCTTCCCTCTTCCATTCTTCCCTACACCTTATTGGAATTGCAGTGTGCCTCCTTGGAGTAATCCTTGGCTGAGTCCACCTCTGCGAGCAGCAAACGAGAAAACATCAGGTTCTGATCCTACTTCACCTTTAGGAAAGCATTCAAGAGAAGGGGATTTGCTTAAGCCAAGCAATCCCGGAGGCAAAGAACAATCAGAACAAAAGTTTTCAGAGAGTTCTGTTTTGGTCCCTAAAACATTGAGGATTGATGATCCTGATGAAGCTGCTAAGAGTTCTATATGGTCAACACTTGGAATTAAATATGATTCTGCTAACAGGGGAGAGTTTTTCAAGGCCTTGCAACCAAAAAGTGATGACAAGCACAACAAAGCCAATACATCTGCAGTGTTGCATGCAAACCCTGCAGCTTTATCTAGATCTATCACCTTCCAAAGTGCCTAAAGATGATCCTATGAATATCCGAAAGATGCTATAGTGTCATCTCTTGAAATTAAGTACGACTCCGTTATCTGATAAGGGCTTTTTGGGGCCTAGCAACCAAAAAGTGACAAAGCTAAGATAATGCTTTAGAGAAAATATCTCCCATTGAGCTCCAGCAATGCCCTGCCTGATGGACACTTACAGCGCGCAGATCACTTACAGAGCTGTGAGGCTAATACCTCTCAAGTGATCCAGTGAAACTG
This sequence comes from Solanum sejunctum, assembly GCA_025642045.1. Classification (NCBI taxonomy): domain Eukaryota; kingdom Viridiplantae; phylum Streptophyta; class Magnoliopsida; order Solanales; family Solanaceae; genus Solanum; species Solanum sejunctum. The sequence continues at coordinate 18,120,097 of JAOTQJ010000096.1, read as the reverse complement.
GGGAATGACATGGAGAAGCTGTTGTAGAAACTTATGTTTATAGTTTTCCTGGTAACAATAAGAGCTATAGTTGGCTTGGTTTCTATTTTTGTGTGTTTTCTAATGTACATACCTTTTTACAGCTAACACTACAAATAGGAAGACAATAGATGTTTAGATCCAACAGTTGTAACATATTTAAATTAATGTCAATGTTAATTTTGGTGAGCCACTCCCTATTAGTACCTCTTTTCTTGGTGGTTTGAAGTCTTTGTGATCTTAAGAGAGATTGTGCCTCTTCTTTTGGAAAAATGTGTTCATAATAACAATTATTACCAAGACCTTGTGGTCGGGCCTTTCCCAGACTCAATAGCCTCCAAAGATTCTGCACAAAAAGTAGCCAAGTACTATTCTTTTGCAAATCCAAACAACTTAATAAAGTAGCAAGTAGAAAGATAATATCTTTGCTGCCCCAAAAACCGGTGGAAAGTGGCCACAAAAAATAGTTCACTTCAAATTCTTTTATTTATTTATTTATATTATATATGGACAATGAAATGTTAAACAAAACCAAAACTGATAGATACCTCTACTTGACCCTGCAGTTTCAAGAATTGTTTTGCCTGTTAATTAGACAAGATTGATAGATATCAGTCAATATTCACTACACTTCAACCACAAATTAATTCAGATTAGCAAATATCAATGACATAGATTCATGTGAATGAAAAAAAATCTTGATAGATACTACATAATGCTCTTCTTTTAGAAAAAATATCTAAATTAATCCGGACTTCAAAATAACAACAATCACTACACATTAAATTAATCATACAAAATAGTTTAACGCCAATACGAAACAAAGTAGATATTTTTAGTGGGGCCAGGAAACTCTAAGCCACATGTTTTGATTAAAATTTACATGCCATAATGACATTTAAAGGCATTAGGCACTTTCAACTAACTTTTGCTTTGCTTTTGGATTTTCCTTACCCTTTTAAAGGCATTTATTTATAACGTCTCATCTACATCTGCACGTTCTCTTGTTTTTCTGTTTATTAGATAACTCATTTTTCATGGTAGGGTTCATCAATTTCAAGCCATTCCTTTTTATTTTCCATAAAAAATATGAATTTTACAGCTCAATTAATTTTGGATAAATTTCCCTACACCCCTAAATAAATTGTAGTATATAAGAGGCCACAAAGCGCACAACTCTGGGATGATATGTCTATTTAAGTTGTGTGATTGGTGAATTTTACTCTAAAAAATCAATAATTTATGTATTTTGTTTTTTAATTTATTCTATATTTAAAAATTATGTTTAAAGTGTTATAAAATTATAATAATTAATCATTTAAAATAAATTATTATAGTCTGTGTACTTGAAAAAATTACGTAAAGGTACAAGGTTTTGTAAATTATAATCATTAACAATTTAAAATATTTTGATATCTAATTAGAGGCTATAAGTACACAACACTTAAACAATTCATTATTTAAAAATTACGTGAAAACTACAATAAATCACACTAATTAATTATTTGAACTATTCTATTATATAGTTGAAAAATTGTATAAAAAGTACTATAAATAATAATAACGAATAACTTAAAATATCTTTAAAAAATATATAATGAATTTGGTTGATTCCCATAATTCTATCGATGCAACCGAAATTGAAATTTGAAACATATGGAATGACATAGACTATATGAAAATTATGTAACAGATACTATTAATCACAAATCACAATAAATAACAATTAAAAATATTTAAATATTATACAAGAAATTTGGTTGACTCTCTTGATGCTATATATGCTACATAAATTATAACACAGGGAGTAGATACATTATCTGAAAATAGCATAAAAGTAATATAAATTATAAATTATCTATTTGAGATATTTTTTAAAATATATATAAATTTCAATTAATTTTCTAAATTTTACTTATGACATATAAATTAGGATAAATAATATATATAATCATAAAAACACAGATTCCAATAGGCTGTATAAGGCTCTATCCTATTGCCAAAATAATAACAATAAAATTGAGGGTGGATTAGTTCGAAAAAAAATTATTGGATAGATGGTCATGCGCCGTTGGTTAAAAATAAAGACAATTTATTCACAGTGCTCCATTTTTGTTAAATAATAGAAAAAAGAAATAGCTTTTTTGGCTATGATTAAAATTAATGTTTACGAGTTAAGATGCAAATTGGAAAGTCATTTAATATGTATGATTGTAGCATAAATTTGAATATAATTTATCTTGAGATATTATGAGAATGATATACTTCTTGTACTATTATGTATGTATTGAATGGATGATGTAGAGATAAATATTTTAAATTAATTATGTAGATTAAATTTTTATGTCTATCAAAATGCACATATAATTCTAATTTTGGTATTATTATTTTGTCTAAAAAATAAAAAATTTTCTAGATCAATATATTTGATAAGTTGAACGAAGACAATATATTTTATGAAATAATAATAATTGATAGAATTCATGATTGATGATACCATCTTACACATACTTATAAATTTTTATATGTATATGATATACCAGATCGGTGAATTATAAAATTAAATACAAATAACAATAATAATACTCAACATAATTTTACATATAAAATTTAAAAAGTAAAAAACCTCATTTTTCAATTGTGAAGGAAAAATGAAATAACTATATTTCCTATCCATGCATATACTTTGAATAAACAAAAACATATATATTAGGAAAGTGACTGTTTAGAATTTCATAAAACAAGATTTAAGTGTATATAATTACATGAAGTTGAATATGTTGTATTAGATAATACATAATTCTAGCGATTTAAGGCAATAGATAACACGGCGGCTAGTACAAACCAACCTAAAAAGAAATATCCCACTACGATTGTTGGTTCCACATCCTCTGCTTCCTGCAATAGTGTAGACATAACAATTAAAAAAAATCCAGGGTTCTCAAAGTTTTTGATGAAGTATTCATGCAAATATATAATTAATTTGAGCTTCAAATATTTCTTTAATTCTAACAAAATACAATTATTTAAGGTGTTTCTTAGGAAAAATGAGAGACTTGTTAGTTTCGAAGGTACAAATGAGCCAAAAAGATTAATAAAAGACATTTTTAAACAATTTTCAATAGTTCAAGAGCATTTTAGATCCTTTTCGTATACATAGTGTCGGCTTAGTTTTGACTCAAATTAATTTTTTTAAGTTAAAATCAAATCAATCCAAGTATAGTTTCTCCAAATATCAAATCAATTAAAAAAAAACAAGCCCCAAAACCTAAACTTAATAGACATATAAAAAAAGTGATAATTAATTATTATATCAACACTTGACTAATAATTAATTAAATGAAGTTAATACCTGAGGAGGAGGAGTTGCCGTAGAGGGTGGAGTTATATCAACCTCAAATGGCCATTTGTAATCTTCGGGTGCCTCACTCCTTACCAAACTCCAATCATACAGCCTTCGCTCCTCTGGTATTGACAAAATTGAATAGGATTCCTATTTCAAAAATCAAAAATCATCTTTCGATCTCTATCAAGTCTCACAAGTTAATAAGAATGAAATTAATACCTTTAGGAGCTCAAGCTTCTTGTTAAGCTCTTCTTCAACCAGTCCCTCATTCATAATTTCTTCAATCCTCTTCTTGTACGCTATTGGAACCTATATACATATATACAAGTCAAAACAAATATCAACCATGCTTTAATTTATCAGAAAAACAAACTTAAATGGACCTCAGCATATGAACATTTTCTTGGAAGTCCTAGTCTTCCATAGTGATCTATATCTGTTATTGCTGCACTCTAAAAATGAAATGTATTAGTCAAATAACTTTTGTAATGCTATATCACTGGTGGATTCAGAATTAACTAAGAAAAATATAATTTGAATTTGAAACTTGGAGATGAACCAAAAATCCCTAACAGATATGTTGAAGCACCTATGCCAAGAAGAGCTTTTTCAACATTAAGAGCAGAGATAATAGAAGGGGCTCCTGGTGGAAGTTCAACAGCTGAGCTTTCATCTGCGCCTACCGCTCTTTCGCTCTTCGAGTTTCCAACTATAAAATTCAATTTTCTGCTATGTTTAATAAAACAAGGAATGTAATTATGAGTTATAATTGCTGGGATTTTTTGGATGTAAATGTTCGGACTTGCAGCCATCCTATCTCTTTTTTAAATTATTCTTCCATCTTTGCTTCACATTTTGTTACCAATTTAGATAAAGGGATCAGCAATCCACCTCCATTCATTTTCTGGCCTCCCAATGAAATATTTTTTTTGAGATGGACCAAAAAAAAAAAGAGTACAGACGAGGTAACATATTTATATATGTAACAGGTGTGTTTGAGTGGTTTGAATTTTTGCTTGTTGAGTGAGTGATTTTGGGTTCAATCCTCGGCAATGACACTTATTATGTGTTTTTCTGAAAATAAAATAAAATTGGGATATTAAGTTATGAGTCAAATATAGGAAATAGGGAAAAAAAAATCCTAATATACTTCTTCCATTCCAAATCAATAATCAGGATTTCTTTTTAAAAATTCATTTTTGTAACTGAATCAAATTATATCATTCAAATTCAATATAAATAATTACACGATGAACGCTACTCCCTTTTTTTCAATTTACTCATCTTGTTTTAACTTATATTTTTAGTACCTCTGTAACTCTAACCAACTATCATTTATAAGTGCTTGTTTATACGTACCTTTTTATATACACATTTTTGGTACTTCTTTTTTCATTTTTGGTTTCCAATGTGCTCTTTGTTAATAATTTTTTCATATCTATGACTCGAACCTGAGATCAGTGGTGGATTCAGGATTTTCTTAAAGGGGGTTCAAAATTTTAAGAACTAAACATGTGAACTAACCGAAGTGAGTTTAACATTTATAACATATAGATATAAAATTATTTTTACCATATAAAAATAATATAATTTTTTATTAAAGAAGATTCGGATGAACTCCTAATCCCTGTGTGGCTGTCCGAGACCCCTAATAACTTTGTCCACTCACCACATCCTTTGGTGATATATTTATATTTAATCATGGTATATTCTCACTTAAAAGTTATCATTCTTATTAAGATTAAATTATTTGATAGTATATATATTTCTTTTATTTAATCCTGAGTTTTTTCTAAGAATATTCGTATAGTATAGTAGTATTTGATATAGATAATTGCGGCGTGGGTGGGTGGGTAAGTATTTACTTCGAAGTAACTTCAAGGTTTTCTGTGAAGTTTCCTTCCCTAAGAGAGTAAGAATACAGCTTTCTTCACAAATCAGTAAATGCAGTTATTCATTCGTTTTAAACAGAATGATCTAGTTTAATTTTTTTTATTATAAATTAAAGTAATACTCATATTTTAAATTAATTGAATTTTTAAGTCTTTGTCAAATAATTAATTTGTTCAAAATTGAGGAGGAATGTTTTGGCCTTTCATTTCAATGTGAATAAGTCCAAGTAATGGGAGCCATACTTGACCATTAAAAAACAATTTTTTTACGGCATCTACGCGGATAAATCAATTGTACTTTTACAGACATTTTTCTCTCTTTATTTTCTTTGAAGTCAAGTCTTTGCCCTACTTAGGCGTAGTACTAGTGATGTAAATTCCCATGAAGACTAATAATGCAACTCCCACAAACAACAACAATGTAAACAAGTAAACTTAATTTCTTTTCTCTGTCTGGAAACTTATTAACATTTTCAACATTCTTTCCTCTATAGTTTCCACCAATATTGGACTCATTCAACATGTCTCTATATATACAAATGAAATTACTACATTCATCTCATCAAAGACTTGTTAAGGAAAAAAAGAATAAATCCCAAGGAACACAAATCCATGGAGAAGTTCTTTTCATTCTCAGTTCAGGCTAAAAAGAGAGGTGATGCACTCAATCATTTTAATTCAACTATATTATGTTGTGTGATCTTTTGCCTGGGAATCACATTTCAGGAGTTCTGTTCTTGTTTTTCTCTGTTATTTCGAGCTATTCTTTTGGTTTTTAGTACTCCATTTAAGAAGCTTGATAATGCTAGAACTTCATCTAACGCGAATGTCGATAGTAAGGGGGCTATTAGAGGAAGATGCTGAGTTAGTATTGGACACACTAATGAATTTTTGCAACCATACAAATACTAATGAGGTTGAATTGGTTGAGGTTTTCGATTCATTTGATGAAACAGAGCCTAGTTTAGAGGAAGTTCAAGAAGCATTTGATGTGTTTGATGAAAATGGAGATGGCTACATTGATGCAAATGAATTAGAGAAAGTTGTTTGGAAGATGGGGTTCTTGGAATTATCGGTGTTGGATTGCCAGAGAATGATTGCTCCATTTGATGAAAACAAAGATGGAAAAATTGAATTTGGTGAATTTGTGAAGCTCATGGAGTATAGCTTTCAATAGCTCTTTAGAATTTTGTATCGTCATAGTAATGAATGAGAAACATGATTCTAGTTGCTCTGTATAGTAGAGGTTCATTGTTTACAATAAATTTTTCTGTTTTTGTTGTTCCACTAAAAAAATTTTACTAACTCATGATGACAAGGTTGGTTAATTTTCTAGTTGGAAAATGTTTGGATAATGGTATTGTGCCATAGGACTAAGCAGGGGCGGAGCTACATTCACCAAATGGTTGGAAAATTTTTTCTAGTATATAGGTTAAATATAAATATTTTGATATATATCAATTATTGAACACCATAGGTATAAAAATTATGTACCCATATTCTAAAAATATGAACAACCTTGACGAAAATGCTGGCTCCATATGCTGCAACAAGTTGTCAAATGGTCCCTTTCCTGTTAGATTGTGATGCACTATAAATCCCAAAAATGCTAACATTGCCAATCTCCCTGTAAATCCACAACATTATACATCAAATAATACCAGTGTGAATTTTCAAGTTATTGTTATTTGCACTTACACTAAAAATCTATCTGATCTGATAGTATAAAAATTCTTTGAAGCTCGATAATTAGGGACTTACCGTTAGCAATTTCCTTCTCCTTGGCCTCCAAAGTGGGTGCAAAGTTGAGTGGATTGAAAATGCCCCCTTAAAAGGACTAGAATTAATTGATACTTAAAAGGGCTATTTTGAATTATTAATTTCTTGCAATTTATGTATCATTTTGTACGAAACAAGGTGAATTAAGAACGTAAGGGGTGAATGGAGGCAATTTCTTCTTTGTTATTTACCATGTTACCTTCACTAATTAAAAAATATAGAAATTTATATTTTAAAAAAAGATAGATATAAGCTTTAAATTTTTAATTCAATTAGAGATGTACCATACAATATCACTTTATATGATACTTTGAGTGTAAATTCACATATCTATTTAAATACTTTTTAAAAATATAACATTACTATATATGATCTAGAGAGGGGAACATGAGTTCACATGGACCCATCGAAACCCCCTAGATATGCCCCTATTATCCGTTATTTTACAAATAAATTTTAATTTTTACTTGTCACGAAATAGATCAAGAAAAACAATCATTTTCAAAACTTAATGTGTATTAAACATCAACTAATATGAGTTGGATGATAAAATATAATGTTAAGTCATTGTTATGTCAAGTTCATATGCGATCAATGAAACTAAATAAGAGTACTTGAGAGGTAAATTTGGATATTTTCTCTTATTAATAAGAGAGAATTTGAAGTTGAAGTAGGCACGTCTTCAACAATGTGTATGTTTCAGTAAGGGTATTTTTCAAAAACAAAAAAATTATTTTTTTGTTCTGCTTTAATTTAGTTAGTCTTCTATATTTTAAAATTATGTAACCCGCTTTAACTATGATCTTAAATTTTAAATTTTATATCTTTAGTTATTGGCTTATTATTTTAAATTTCGGTAGCATTTATGTGTATTTTGTAACTACTTTAAGTAAAATAATTAGCAATTTAATGACGAAAAAAATACTTTAATTATGAACACCACAATGAAGCTCTTCACATTAGATTTGTGTGAAAAAACGAAATAATTTGCTACTACACAAATATATATTATGATTTATTTTTGAAAAATTCAAAACCATTTAATCAATATCATTTAAAATTTTTCAATGCTAATAATACTTATCAGGTACTAATGAGATAATTTAATATCATTTACTAATTAAGAATACTATACTTTTATGATAAATATTGGACCCATGTCGAGAATGAAATTCTCATAATTAATATTTTCTCTGTTCTATCTATTTTATGTGACATATTTTTTTAAGTCCATTAAAAAAAAATTATCATATTATTCTAATTAAAAATAATTTAGTTTTATCATTAATGAAATAATTCTTAATCGAATAAATATGTGAGAATTATTTTAAACTACAAAGACATAAATTTTAAAAGTATTTTTTTAATACCGTGCCAAATCAAGTATTTTTATTTATTTTTTCTTTAATATATAAAGCAAGAAAAGTAGAAGGCAAAGGGTGTATTAGTAAAATCATTCTCCCCTCTTGTGAAGTAAACCCTAGTTTCGAACCCTCCGGATTTCGGAGTGTGTGGTCACAGCTATAAAACCCCAGGATGGCAGCATTCGCATAGTAAGAACCCTAGCCACCAGCATTGTAATATTTCTACTCGTCTTTTGGGGTATCAATTTCTGATTTTTTGAATCCTTCTTATTCAGTTTTTATCTTAATTCATATTTTGTTATGATTCTTTTTTCAATTGACATAAGAAATTAACATTTCACAGGTTGGATTTTGTGTTGTTATGCTCCTCAGATTGTGGTAATTTTGTTTCTTGGCTTCATCTATCAGCTAAAATCTGCACGCCTCTGCCTATGATGGCATTAAATATACTTTGAGTATTTCGCTATGAAAACACTTATAATCTGAGGCTTGAGGCTTTGCCAATTCCTTATTTTTTCGTATATTTTTGCAGTCCTTATTTTAGCTTCGTGCTTTATTTCATGGAATAATCTTATGGGCTAATCGTATTGACTATTAATTGTATTTATAAACTTTTGCCAAATGATAAGATTTCAAAATGTTACTCCTTTTGTTGAATCTATTTTTTGAAATTCATCATGATTTATATTATTTATTCGTTGTGTCAATTGTCAAGATTATAATGTTGTAAACCCTTAGCTTGATTCTATCTCATTTGCAAATTCAATGCCGTATAACAGTAATGTTGCATTCTTCGTTGATGGTTCATAAAGAATTTGACCTGATGCATGCACTTGTTTTTTTAAAATATGATCTCGTGATAATCTCAAACCATTTTCATTTTTTAAAATCTTTTTTGCGGTTAAAAGTCTTCATTTCACTTGGTCCTTGCAATGATGATAGAACAGACAGGGACATCAGCACCCTCTGGGGATGATGATTTGTCGATGGGAATCTCTCTGATGCTCGAGACATGTGTAATTTTGAACTGTGTACACTAGTATTGCCTAAGTTTCATTTTTGTATTTCTAGTCCTGTTACTTAACCCGTAACTAGTGATTTTAGTTGCTTGAACAACCTCTCTTGTAACTCTGTTCTTTTAGTTGTTGTAGTTTTGGTTTAGAAAGAGCTTCCCAGCCATATATTTGTGAGCTTTGCCTGCCCATCGTATTGCATTGCTCTTTAAAACTTCGTCACATTGCTAGTTGTATTTGTTACCGACAAAGTGATTGTCACTATCAATCATCTCAGCAAGTTAAGCGCTGGAAATTTTTTGACTTCTCTTTTATGCTGTTTCTTTGGCTGTGTTCTTTTTAAATTGTGGTTCATATCAGAATAGTGAATAAAGAAAGATGATTGTGTATGAGTGCTAATTCTCTAAGGCCACCATTTGATACACAATACTATTTTGTTCTGTTTTTCTATGATTTTTGAGGTGTTGCATCTTCCTTCATTTTGAGTTGATCATGCAAGTGCTTTTCTTTACCTTGCCTAAAAGTGCCAGTGATGTTTTTGCACGTATTATCTTGATATGTAAAGATGATGATGCTACGTAATTGTCACTACCTCTGAGGCACACCTTGTTTTTTGACATTTCAGTTTAATCTTTTACTCTGATGGTATCTTCTTTGTCTACTCCGATATCATCTTTTTGCCGCTATTTCTCATTTTTGGTATAAGCCTGATGATTGTCAATCAAGAACGGAGATTCGAATGTTGCTATCTGTTGAAGCCTTCTTTTAGTTAAGTTGGGCTCCAGTGGCATCGCATGTGATAAACTTTCTTAAATATGATGAAGGCCTTTTCTTTAACAAAAAATAATCAGATACAGAGGTTTTTATTATCTATTTGTCTTCGAACTTGGCGAATTTTTTTCTTGCAGATGAATCTGTTATCCGTAAGAATGGACTGCTGGACCACAATGGATGAACTGTTAAACTACGATGGTGATAATCTCTTCCTCATTATTCTTGATGCACTCGTTTGAAGAAAACCAAGAAGATAGAGCAGGAACTTCCTTTGTTACCTGAGTGTATTAATTGTGTGACAATTTATGGTTACTGTAGTGTCTGCAATGCCGGGAGGTTACATGCGTTTTCCAAGTTGGGAGATTTTGATTAAGACATAATGTAAATATCTTTTACAACTAGTTTGAGATTGAGTTATATTTGATCCTTTGTTTAGTTTGTTATAAAAAATCTTCACATCTTTCATTATTGCTATTGAATATCATCAGATCTTGTCTCAAACCAAATGCAAATATATACATGCTCAAACCAAATTGGTTTAAAGAAGTACTATTGAGTTGTTTGTAACTGGATGACAAATCAAGAAAGTCCTGTGTCCAATAGTCTCAATTCGTTCTACTTCGTGCCTCCTTTAATTAGTCCCACCATCTTTAAATTTCCTTACCTGCACAAGTGCAAGTTCGACCATGTCAAGATAAACATTTGTGGATTTTAGGGTTTGGGTTTAGCAGTAATTGGGAGAATAAAAGATTTTTTTAAGAACTTACTGTTGTATTAGTACAGCGTGTGCACCTTTGTAGAATCTGAAGAAGGGCAAAACAGAGATACGAAGAACATTGCACATGGTTTTCATTTCTTCATAGTTTACTTTGAGAAATATGGCATTCGGATTTGTTTCAACTAAATTCTTGAGCATTTTTAGAAATTATTGAGGTGTTCGAGCCAGTTTGTTCACATGTCAACTAATTCCATAGGTATTTGCTACCTCTTGCTAATATAGTTATCAGGTAATTCTATCAACCATGACTTGGACAGATGAAAAAAAAAAAACACGCACTAAATACAAGAAGTTGTAAGGGTCCTCTACCACCATCCGTGACCACTGCCAACACAAATTTCTATTTGTGCACAAGACATTAGATAACAACTATTGCGGACTTTATCTCAAAGCTCAAATAAAATAAAAATGAAGGAAAAAAAACAGAAAGAATGAAATCAACATGAAAAGCACCTGTTTATAATCTCATGCACCCTATGGTTTCCCTAGAAATGTCAAATTATTAAGTTGCAAATTGCCATTTGAATAGCAATGATGATCAGACCCTTTGGCTGTGGAGTTGAAAAAACAGGGGCCGGAAACAGAGAAACCAGTATTCAAAGAACTTGCCACTACAATAACAACATAACTGGTGGAATCCCATAAGTGAGGTCTGTAGAAAGTAAAATATAAGCATAACTTATCACTACCTCATAGAGATAAATAAATTATTTTTGGATTACAATTCAAAAAACTTGCCACTGACACTAAAAGAAGTCCTATGATATGTCAAGCTTATACAATTAAAGAACTTAACTTTGGGGTATAACAAAGTTAGTAACAATTAAAGGCCTTAACTTTGGGATATAGTATCACCTTTTTTTTTTCCCAAAAGAAGGAAGCCCAATAAAAATGGTGCTTCTCTGAGGCATAATCAAATTAGTGTAATACTGTCACTTTTTCCCACCATTAATGTAAATTTTATCTTTGACTATACAAATAATTTCATATTTTAAAATTTAAAGTATGTTTTTTACATCGTCAGATCAGACCATCTCTTTAAAATGTGAAATTTATGAAAATAAAATAAGTTATCTACTAGAGGTGAAAATGATTTAATGATGTAAACATTTCTCACACTAATAACTATATTAAAATTAGTAACTTCATTCCAGTGACCACTAATGTAAAGATTTAAGTGGCTATGAACTTTATACATTAACATTTTATCCTATGTTATATGTTAATAAAAAGCTTCTATAAGTCTATAAGGTGATTGAGTTGGTGCAACAGATGATATCCGATAAATATGCTTTCTCAATTGAGCTCATCATATCATACTTTCCAATTTATATATATCCTATATAATTTGTGAACTATTACATAAAAAGGAATTTAACCTGTATATACTCAAAAAAATACATCCAACCTTTTTCTTTTTTTTTTTTAAAAAGGCTCTTATAATGATCTGTTTCTGGATATGTAGCTAGTTATAGGAGGTGCTTGCGAGTAATTGAGTTGGCAATTTTAATTTTTTTTCTTTTTGTCATGTTTTAGATGATTGAAATAAATGATGAGATGCAATAAATCCAAAAAATGGAAATATGTGCTGCATTATTGGTACTTCCAGTTGGGCATAATTTGGATAATAATTCCACCAACTCTTTACCATTTCCATCGAAGCAAAGCTCTTCATGCATGTTTGTTATTTTCATTCAACTAAAATTATTATATAAATTAAACGTACCATATCCTTTAACCCATTAGAAAGTGACAAAGTAACCCACTAGTCCACTACTAGCATCTGTAATTTATGATATGGGAAAAGCTTGATGTAGCATGAAAGATCCATTTACCGTCTATTTGGTTTTGTAACCTTTTACAATTTTTTATGTCTTTTATACGAGATAGCTTATCCTTTTTACACATCCATATTACTAGAAAATCTGTTTTTGTTAATAATAAGATTTGTTTCCTTCGTATACAAAAAATGGCCCATTAGCTCAGTTGGTTAGAGCGTCGTGCTAATAACGCGAAGGTCGCAGGTTCGAGACCTGCATGGGCCAACTTTTTACATTTTTAGCAGCCAAATATCGCTTCTCAAATATCTTGTTTTTCATGCGTGTGACCCTCTGATAGTCCTACTTTGCCTTTTGGATGAAAAAGAGAACACATTTTCAAATACAATAAAATGTCAGTGTAGATACGGAAATTCTATCCTTATTGACAATAGACTATGCTGGAAAATATTGATAAATAGTTTAACAGTTTATTTTATTTTATGTGATGTTATTTGATTTGATATGATATTTAAAAACTTTTGCAGTAAAACATATAACCATTAGGATCATATGGTTAAAAAGTTTTGTAGCCAAAAAATTATATATGTGGCAGATTTAGATCTTTTTTTAAAAAATTTTATCATTGGATTAAATATCTTTTGTTATACTTAAATATGTCTAGGTGGGGCACGTGTAAGCTCAGGATAAAATCACTGCATACTGTTATTCGTTAAATTAAAGAGAAGACTGGGCCGCCTAGATTGACAAACCGCCTACTCAACATGCAAAAATTCTTTAAAATTTGAAATAAATTTTATTTTTAACATTCAAATTATGACCTTTTCTGATTAAGTATTTGTACACATAGTAAAATATTTTTATTAGATATTTTGATTAAATTTTTGTAAATTTTTTACTTATTTTTAGGTGCTCATTGTATTATATTAATTATATAAGTGAACTATTTAAATATAACATATTCTTTAATTGTATGTATTAGTCTCAATAGATCGTAGAACCTTTGGTATGTTTCAAACTTTCAAGTGATGACGATGGTATATCAAGAGGAGGTGACCTAATTGATATGACTGTGTGATAAACACTTGGAAATGATGCAAAAATCTTTAATTTTAAAATTTGATGCGACCAATTCTAAGAATTACACTTAATTATATGATGAGATGCTCAATTTAAATGGAGAGTGAGGGGTTTGGACTTTAGAATATTGAAGAACTACATCAAAAATAGCATTAGGTTTGGCTTTACATGCATCTTGAATAGAACTATACAAAGTGTGGAGCAGCCAGTAAGCAGTGGCAATGAGAGCATCAACATACCCTTCGATTTAGATGTTATTGTCTTGTCTTGGATATATATATATCCTACACTACAACTTTATTTGTTTTTTTAATGAATATGTCTAATCTAGTTGTGATATATCCTACCAACGTTAGCTTACCTGCCCATTTCAACTATTGCCATCATACATCCTTTTATCTAGACCCCCTTTGAAATTAAACAACACAATGATTAAGAGGGAGGTTTTTCCTTAGGCCATAACAAACACTTGGTGGAACATGTAACACGTTTTTATTGTTAAGAATATATAGATGCATTGACAAAGACGGATGCAAAATTATACCATAAAATTTATAGTAATAATATAAAAAGGAAAAATTGCGCGGATAAGTAAATATATAGTATAGTTAATTAACTAATATTGCTATATTTGAATTGATTATGGTCCGTCGCAAATATTTTACTGTAATTATAGTTTGAGTTTTTTTGTATAATTCACACGATTTATACAAACACTGAGCGCGATTCAAATTGTATAGTGAAATATAAAAGCATTGTGAATTGTATAGTAAAATATACAAACTCTGTACAAAAATTGCAATTTGTATAGCAAATCATACAAATGTATACACATGCTGAGAGAATTATATAATGCTGCTACAACTATGTAATTACCTAAACTGTAGCTATGAAGCACAATTAGACTTTATGTATTCGCCATTTATGAATTTTACTACTTCTTTATATTGACATTACACATAACTTGAACCAACTCGAATCTAAAAGCATGGAATAAATTAGTAAGTATACAAATAAGTTAAACACATGACCAACTGTGTAGAGTATATATATATAAAAATATTTGTACTAGTAGTCTATTTCAACTTTACACTGTTCTATTGTCGACTTCACAAAAATTAATTGTAGTAATTTTAAAGAATTTAAGCGTAAGATTCATTAACAAAAACAATGTACTTAATTTTTTTACCATTAGAATTCTGCACCTATTAGCTCAATGAAATCTGTTACTTAATCATCAAGAATCTTACTAACTAATCGAAGGACACGTGTACGTTTAAATGGCATATAGTCAAAATAGTTCACCAAGCTTTGGAGCATGAGAATTTGTGAAGCTGGCACTTTTGCATCCATAGACTAAAAGAGAGTTATAATCGCAATTATATATTATAAGTAAGCCACGTACCTAATAAAACATATAATATGATCTCTTAATCATATAAAATTGATGTGCAATATATATAGTGCGGACCTCAACTTCATAACAAAACAAAACACACTAGCTTCTCAATCACCATCTTATCGTAATAGTCAGCTAATGCATGAAAATATAGACGATCATTGTGTATTGCATTTGAGAAAGTACTTTTTAAAGATAGGGAAGGAACAAAAGATGGTTAGAATTGACTAAACTGTAAGCTTTTTGTGATTATTAATCGTTTAGTGATGAATTAGGTTTTAGCTTTTTGTGATTACTAATCTTTTAGTAATGAATTAGGTTTTAGGTCTAACTCACACCCAAAAGCTAGATCAAAGGGAGAATTGCCTAAGCCTTATAAGGAGTTCACCCATCTCATTAACCACCAATATAAGACTTTTTGTCTCAACAACCCACCTCACGCCCAGTGCTTAGCATCTGGTGCGTCGATAATTTTTTCCGGGGGCCCAACATTGGGTGAGACAGGTCCTGCTCTGATATCATGATGAATTGGGTTTTAGGCCTAACTCACACCCCAAAAGCTAGCTCAAAGAGAGGAGGGGGAGTCCACCCATCTCATTAACCACCAATGTAGGACTTTTTGTCTCAACATTTACTTCTAAAAAATCACATTTTATCTATTCTTTTGTCCCATATTAATTACCAAGTATTATATTATTGGGTATTTGTCGTGAATTTCTTATCATAACCGGGGTTTTCTTTTTAAAAAAAGAAAAACAAAATTTCTCCATATTTAGCGAGTTCTTTTCTAGTAGAAAAAGATTTATAATTCTATAAATAGAGGCTCATTCTTTGATAACATTCACAATGTAGCCATAAGCTTGAGAGTTGTGTAGAGAGAGAAATTGTAAGACACAAGTGTATGTAAATCTCGTATTCCGAGTGAATTGATGAGGTTATTTCTCTCGATATTATTTAATAGTGAATTATTCATTTTCTCTTGTGGATGTAGGTTGGTTACCTAAACCACATTAAATATTTGTATCTCTGATAGTTTCTCGTTTATCGTCATACTCATGATCCTTTGAAATTGCTTTGCTAGCATCCACATGACACCTACATATATTTTCTTTTTTCCATGTATATAATTTAAAAAATTATAAATACAAAATATTTTTCTTAACTAATTTATCGTAAAACTCTTTTTGATGTAATTTGAATCAAATTGAATGTATAGTTGCGTGAGGGTTTCCTAATCTTTTTGTTATTGGCTGGGGCGGCACTAAAGTTTTTCTTTTTTATCTTTTCGTCTAGAAGCTTTTTTTTAAGCTCCTAAGAGCTTGATTGACTATTTGAACAAATTTAAATGGAGTATATATTGAGGTTACATTTTCCTTTTAAAGGTAAGGTTTGAAATTTGTCCCTTCAATAATTGGTTTCTATGTATACATTTAATTTATACACAAAAGAAACGAATTTTCTTTTTATAGTCCTATCTTTTTCTCGGAGATGAATAAAAAGGTCTTCTAATCAGATTTCTTTTTTACTCTTTTCGTTCATTTTTAATTGTTCATTATATTTAAAATAAATTATTATTATTATTATTTGAGAAGATTTAATTTATTAATAAAAAGATGTGTTTATGATGGTAAAAGTAATATATAATAATGATGATAATGGTCATCGCTAAAAAATATGTAGCGATTGATAATAGTTGATCGCAGTATTAATTGAGATGATGGAATTAGTTACTAGTTGGGACAATTGACACTAATGGTGTTAGTGTTAGAGGAGGTGGTGATGACATCAATGGCTTTGATAACAGATATAATTATAATGATGGAGGTGCTAGATAGGATAGCGATTGATATAAATGGTTGGCAGCGACGTTGATTGTTCATGATAGTTCTAATGACAAAGGTGATTGATTTGGTTGACAACTATAATCGATCATTGATAATGGTGATAATGACCGATTGTAATTACAAAAATAGTTATTGATAATGACCAATAATTATAAATAAAATAATGATAAATATTATCCGCACAAAAATATCTCTTAATAATATTAAGAAATTAGGTATCTTGCAAGCATAATAAATGAATAAAGTGTTCTCTCTCTCTTTTTTTTTCACCTCTTACATAAACTTCACGACTCACAAGTGATTATGCAGTTGGTGCATGCATAATAGTGAATCATCAATTCTTTTAATTTATGTTTTTTTTCCTTAATTTTGCTTTTAGAAAATTAACTCAACGGATTTCAATTTCTCATTTTCTTCTAAAGAAAATGGCCAACTTGCTCAAACTTAGGTGGGTAAAGGTACCTGTGTTAAAGTAGATGCATATTTTTGTATATCCATTTTTACTTGTCACTATACCATGTTGAATGTTTAATAATATTTGTTCAATTTATATAATTAATAAATAATTTATTATTTTTTCTATCTATTTTATCCTTGTTATTAAATAGTATTCACTTTTCAATATTTAGATGACTTATATTTAATAAGAATGATTTGATAAATTATCATTATCATTTACTAATTCTTAAATCTTATGTCAAGTCAATAATGAACAACTATTGTTAAACAGAAAAAGTAATTACTGAAGGACCATTTTTTGCATACTCCAAGTTAGAGAAAATGTTTACGTCAAATTACATTGCATATGAACACTAAATTAATCCATACAAAACTTATCAAAACATAGAAAAAGAAACAATTGAATTGATTTCTTAATTGATATAGTCATAACTAAATTCTTTTTTTTAAAAATAGAATGTATATTAATTTAATTCTAAAATAAAAATAAAAAATAAAAAAATTGATTTTGAATTGGGCTATAATCCGTTGTGTGTCCAAAATTGACGCACTCATTTTGATACAAGCGATCATTGGACGAGTTATGACACAACTTACATTAACTGAAATGTAACCAAATCTGCCTATTTGATCTTTAATTTTGATTAAGTTTACTATTTTGTTCATGAATGATGAAACCATGAAATCTCAGAAAGAAATCTTTTTGGTAAAGGTCCTTATAAGAACAATTTTAATTTATTTGCAAGTAACAGTGAAAGTGGCCCAAAAGTACTATGGACAAAGTCCCACATGAAATATAGCTACTGATCTTTTAAACAACCCCCACCATAACAAAGTATTTATAAAGACTAAAAGATGACTTCAATTTATTTTTCTTTCTTTTTTTCATGTACATAAAGACAATTAATCAAGTTGAGTCCAAAAGAGTGTCTTTAATTAGCTGAACTTCCTAGACCCATATTGCCATATGATTTCCCATAAATGTAAATTATGGCTAATTAGCTTTTAATTTTAACTATTACATATACTTGACAATATAAAGTAGAAATGATAAAATTGTCCAATCTGTTTAGATTTGGCTACACCAACAATATTAATGATATATTCAATGAAATCTTACAAGTAGAGTGTGAAGAGAATAAAATATATGTAGACTTTACCATCATCTCATAGAGATATGGAGACTGTTACCTCATGGAGGGTCAATTTGGCTGCATTAATGAATAATAATCCATACATTGATTCACTAGTATAAATTGACCAAGGAGAAGACTCATCAAAATAATTTCATATATATA
>JAOTQJ010000096.1:18087250-18098089 GCA_025642045.1 Solanum sejunctum | reverse complement strand
AGGGGTTAGGCTGCGTACATTCGACCCCCCTTCACCCCGCAATGAGCGGGAGCCTTCTGAGGCACTGGGGTATGTTGTTGTATTTTTAGTTCTAGTTTATTATTATTAACTATCAAGAGTAAAATAGAAAGAACAATGTCATTTATGCATTAATTTTATGAAATAACATATATTAAGGACCATCTATTTATAGTAAGGACGACATATCAAATGAGACCAGAGGGAGTAACTAGTCAATTGACTTAAATAGTACCACAATTATAAAAAGAAGTTTATATATCTACCCCATCCCCCCTTTTAACCTCTCTTGAAAAATAAATAAATGAACATATAAAAATGACAAAAGCAGTTGAAAATTGTTACATGCATGGTTTTAACTTTTAGGGATGAGTTGTATTTGGTCAAATTATTTTTTCGTATCATGGTTAAGAAGAGTTAAAGAGAAGAAGGCCTAAACCCCCCAACCCCAACCCCCCACCCCACCATAGTTAATTCCTTAAACTTCACGTATCTATTTCACACAAAAAAAACTCTATTTATGGCCTTGTATTCTTGTTACTTCTTTCTTTCAATCTTAGTTCTCATGGATTTTCTCTATTCTAATTTTTTCCACCTTTTTCCATTCTTGATTTAGTACTCTTGCTCGTGGTTTTCTTTAAGCTGTTTGGCCAAAACCTCCTCATTTTTATAACTTTATCTCAGAGCCAGCTGGTGACTCGGTGGTCATGAAAAAAACCATAGTGTATATGTATTAAGGCTGAAGCAACTAGTTTTTCGGTATAAAAAAGGAAATTTGTATACATCTTGAGGTTTAATAGTGATGGAGAATTATTCTGGAGTTGTTAAGGATGATCATCATCAGGATCAGATGGAGCTGCCACCTGGATTTCGATTTCATCCTACTGATGAAGAATTGATCACTCATTATTTGTCTAACAAAGTTGTCGATAGTAATTTCATTACTATTGCTATTGGTGATGTTGATTTGAACAAAATCGAACCTTGGGACCTTCCATGTAAGCCTTTTCATTTATTTAATTTTTTTCATATAGCCGATTTCAAGTGGATTATTTTTTTTGCGATTGAATGTAGGGAAGGCGAAAATGGGGGGAAAAGAATGGTACTTTTTTTGTGTGAGAGACAAGAAGTATCCAACAGGGCTGAGAACAAACAGGGCAACTGCTGCAGGCTATTGGAAAGCTACTGGAAAAGACAGGGAGATTTTCAGGGGAAAATCTTTGATTGGTATGAAGAAAACTCTTGTTTTCTACAAAGGGAGAGCTCCAAAAGGTGAAAAGACAAATTGGGTTATTCATGAATATAGATTAGAAGGAAAATTGTCTCTTGAAAATCTGCCAAAGACAGCAAAGGTACATGTAATAATCCTCAATGTTTTCAATCAAGATTCTGTTTGTGTTTTTTTTTCTTCTTTTTTGTAACTTTTTATTTTTGTTGTAGAATGAATGGGTGATTTGCAGAGTGTTTCAAAAGAGCTGTGGTGGAAAGAAAATCCACATTTCAGGGCTTCTGAAATTGAATTCTAATGAAAATGAAATTGGGAATTCCATTCTGCCACCATTGACAGATTCTGGTGCTGCTTCCAAATCCAGCCACGTGCACTGCTTCTCCAATTTTTCAGCTCCTCAGAACAATCCTCCTCCTTTCCATCTTCTGTCAAATCCAGTGGATCATTTCCCTCTTCTGTCAAATCCAAATACATTTTCTTTTAACCAAATAGCCCCATTCACTACAAATCCAGGTTCATTTGGGGTTCAAGATCCTTCATCAATTCTTTTAAGGGCTTCACTTCAGAACTACAGTCAGAACTTCAAGGAAGAGGAGATTCTTAATGTACCCCAAGACACAGGGGTAATTAGCACTGACATGAACACTGGAATTTCCTCAATTGCTTCAAATCTTGATATGAAAAGGAGGTTTCTTGGAGATCAGGTGCCATCAGTACCTATGTTTGGACTACAGGGTCTTGATTGCCTCTGGAGTTGCTGAAATTCTTGAAAAGGAAATGTCAAATAAGACCCCACCCCCCTCCACCCCCCCAAAAAAAACAGAAAAAAAAAAAGCAGAGAAGAGGTAGAACTTTAGTTATTTTGGTTTGGAATGAACTGTATGGGCATGGATTTTGGTTTGTTTATTCTGATGGCATAAAAATTCATTTACACCCATTGCACAAATATTACTAGTATGTTAATGTTAATGTTTGTTTTGTTGCTTTTTTGTTTCTCAAGTTGCTTCTTTTGAACAACTTATTAGATGGTGATGTTGAAGTTATATATAAATATAGTAGTAAATGGTGTAAGCATGAGACTGTGGGAGATCAAAGTTGGTGAATTTATGATATGTTTTTTTCTATGAAAAAACGATATGTAGTGGACCCTCTTCCTTCTCTACTATTTGTATTTAGTTATATGTTATGATTTAAACATAATATCTCATATACTAATTGTGCTTTGATCCTTTTATTATTGGCTGTCGATTAGTAACAAAACATATTAAACAATATTGCACGTTTAGTCTTTACATTATTTGATAGTATTTTCCATCGCCAGAAAAGAGGATGAAAATGCATAATGGTTTGATCTTGATTCTTGTGGATCGAAAAGTAAGTTAGACGGGACCTGCATGATTCTCCTAACAATATTTATAAATGAATTTGTTTTCAGTAATAAATGAATAGAAAAAATTTCAATTGGAAGCCGCATTTTGAAAGGTGAAGGCATGAGGTGAGCCGTTTTTATAATCTTAATAGTAAAAAAATAAGCAAAAGTAAAATTTTCAATAATTTTGCAAATAAATATAAATAAATCATCAATAATACAGAAAAAATATTGTCATTGATATTTGAGAAAGGAAATAACACAAAAAAATTCCTAAACAATTTCATTGCCTCGCTCTGCTCGCCCCTAAAAGCTTATTTCATTTGCCGACAAAATCATCTTTCTAGTCAAGCACAAGAAGACCCTGCAGAAGTCCTCCATCCATACGTAATCGACCTGACCATCTATTTGTCATTGAAATCAGAATAAACTAGTATGATACTAGGCGGCATAATTTTTAAAATAAAATTATCATCCACCACCACATTTATTAATCTTTCCCACCCTCAACTCACTAATTATTATTTATATATTTCAAATAAGAAAAGGATAAAAAATAAATGAAGTTGCCTAAGGAACATATTGCTATGAAATTTCTATTCTATTAGTTTAAGACATGATTATCTAAAAAGTATGATAATTGTATTATTTTCCTATATATTTTAAAAATATTATATATTTTAAAAAATGTGATAACATAAAGTATAAATATCATTCCACCTTAATAAAAAATATAACTTATAGCAAAAATACTTTAAAATAATAAAAATAAAAATTAACTCTCAGAATGTATTTTTATGCTCGGGGTTTACACTTCAAATTCTATGACTTACCCCTTCAATTTACGGCCCGGAGCGTTTTTATTATGGCCCACCCTAAGATTCGCTCGGGAGCTCGCCCCCAAAACGTGTTTAATAGCAGTAAATTTTGGAATTGGAAGGAATAATGTTTTTTAATTTGTTTTTTGATCGAACAATGTAAACATCAATGACTCTAAATTAGATCAATTTCTCTTTAATAAATAAGTGCTTGAAATCTCATCGGTGTGTTGTTATTATTATTATTGTTGTATTTTTGATAATCATTTACTTTTTTTAAAGAAGTATGAGCACCAATAACTAAGCAAATAAATTCTCTAAATATAAGAAGTGATTGATGGTTAAATAATTAAAATATCTCTGAAATTATTCGAGTTACTGATTAAATTTAGAGAAGTATGAAAGATTTGGAATTTGAGGCATTAAAAAAACAACTTAGATTCAAAGATATTCAATTATTAGTTGAATAAATTTGGAGAATTTATGAATTAAATGTTACTAGAGAAGATCACAGGGATACAATGTAAGTTGACCAAAGGAATTTCCTTCATTTAATTAATAGTAAAATCAGGTAATATTCCTCTTTTTGATAAAAAGAAAAGGTACTCATATTCCTCTTAATATTCTAAAAGAGTCACTTTAATTAATCTCCTTTCCCTTTGTTCCTAAACACAACAAAAATTGGAAAGTCAAGGTCATCCTAATCAACCAAACTATATTAGTTATCAGTAGATATGCTAAATAGTTATAAAATTATTAAGATATTAATTTATTAGTTTAACCATTAAGATTTGATATAAATTTTTATTATTAAAAATTACTTAAAAATAAGATGAGAAGCCAAATGAACCATATATATGAGTTGACAAATTATATCTTGCTCAAACGCAAACATTGTCACATTGTAGAAAAAGTGAGAGTTAGAGAGAGTAAGAAATAAAACTGTGAAAGTGTGAAGAACTTTATATACCGAATGATATAAATATAATTATTTAATTTACTATCAGATTATTCGTTAACTCATTAAGAAAAAACTTAAAAATGTTAAAAATTGATAATTTGATAATAAAAAAATTAAAACTATTATCAAAACTGCTAATTAAATCAATCCTCCAATATCAATAAATCAATAATTTTTTTCAATTCGAATTATCAATTTTAATTCAATTTTGAACGATCCAGCTTTTTACATTGAAAAGTGCCACAATCCCTAATTATAAAATAGTGAATTTTAGGTATCATTAGGTTTTCACACACGTCAATTTGCTAAATCAACTTTTGGGACAAACATTCTATTGTGACGCTATTATTCTCATTATTTGGCATACTCACCCCCACTAATGATTTTTTTTTTCAATATAATTCACGGTTACATAGAAATAATAATTAATAATCTTTTTCGTCATAATGAAAACAGTGTTAAAGATTCTTCTTCTCTACCGTTAGATAGAAGCATATAAGGTACATACAAAAAGAAATATACTAAATTACTAACAAAAAATCTACTTCAATAAAAGATATACTAAATTCCTATGGAATATGCAGTGATATCCCTAAACAATGATATCTTATTGATTTCTTTTTTATGAGGTTGATTTGAAATTTGTGATCTTAAACGTATTATATCATTTTTGTATGACTATAAAAAATTGTCATTATATATAAAATGAGAAGATAAAATTAAATTAGTTTTAAATTTAGAAAATTGTTCTTTAGGGATTAACGGACTAACAAGAAAATAGTCTCTTTTTCGGATGTGGAGTATATATTTTGCTTATTCACTCCAAACAATTAATCTTTATATCAATTTTTCCAAATCAAAAGTAAACCTCAAATCATGATTATCAAGAATATTCTGAGCTTTTATAATTGAAAACAATTTTCACCTTTGATGTCAATGGCGAAATCAAGATTTAGAGGGTTCAAAATTTTAAAAAGTAAACACACGAACTAGTCAAAGATGTTCAACATTTACAATATATACATAAAAATAGTTTTAACCAAATATAAGTTATATAATTTTTTGTCAAAGAATATAAGATGATTTCGCCTGTCATCATAATTCATATATGACAATATATAATTGAGAAGTGCACGTTACATACATTAATCTTAAGGTAATGAACAAACTTTGTCTCTATGTTGTTCATTTACTACTATATAAACATTTCAACATTGAGTTTTGGAATATATCACGTTTTTTGTTTTATTTTATTTTATCTAAAGCGCAAAAACATACTAAATTAAATTTCTGAGATCTCCCAACGATTTAATTTACAATAAAAAGAGAAGTGGGTATTAACATGAAATTAATCACATGAATATCCACTTTATCATAAAGAATATTAGTCACTAATAGCACACAGTATCAGAATTATATCATTACTAAAACGAAATTTTTGTCTCCTAGCTAAGGGGTTAATAAACATTAAATTTTTTTATTGGAGAATTTCTACCAATCATACATAAGGGCTCACGCCAAACAATCCTCCAGATAATTAAACACTAATTAAAGTATATTATTAGGTTTAATTAAAAAAACGTTAACATTAATTCTCACGTGTATCCTACTATATATCGTTATGTCGATTGTTGACCTTGAACTCATCAATAACCAATTAATTTCATAGTATAATGAGTAATACTTTTGACACGTAAATCCACAAGGTTATGAAAAATGATTTGACTCTTATATAACTATAAATTAATATATAGCTTAATTAAAGATTTATTTTTACGTTATCAGTAAAGTGTAACATAGTCCAGAACAAACTAAGAGATTACTGTCATTTTTTGTTATATAATTACATCGTTTGTTTAGATATGCTTGATTGCTACAATAAAATATTATTTTAAAATATAATTTAGTGAAATATGTTATAGAGGATTATTATAGAAAAATTTGACTACAATTATCATTTTTATGAATTTATCAACTATTAGAAATAGGAGCTCACCCTAACCATAAAATTAGGGTTGTGAGAAAACAATATAAGTATTGCGATGTCATTGCATAATATGGTATAGTGAATGGGGTAATTCATTCCTTAACTAAAGGATTTCGGTTCGAATTTTAACAATGGAAAAATTCTTGATAGGAAGTGTTTCTTTTCAAATGCAAACCCCACACAATATGAATTCGAAAATAGTCAATCTCCAACGAGGATACCGAACACCTAGTGAGATATATATCATAAGTGTGGCGTTGCTAAGCGTAGCATTCTGACTGACTTATACGCATCTTTCAAAACTCCAACATAAAGAAACATGAATGGAAGTATCAAATAATTTACATCCCTCGAGCGCTTAGCTTCAAATTAGCTCTAGCTGCACAGATTTGAATTAGAGTTATCTATTTTGACTTACAATGCCTTGACCTTTTCGCGGTTATGAAGTTGTATCATCAAGATCTATGGTTTTCTCCTTGATTGTAAGACCAAAACATGATTTATGTCTGAACATAATTCCACCAAATTCACTGTCATCAACTGGGGTTGTACTCAAATATGAGTGATGCTAAAGCAATTTAGGCCAGGCGGCACGCGATCATGTGCCTGTAGTGAAATGAGATTCTCCATTTCTTGCCTCTTGTAGGTTGTGCATCCTAGTCCATGGCGTCATATTTCTGACAACTCTTTGAATTGACAGGTACAGCTTCTCCACAGTCATCCCCTGCCAAAGCCTCCGCAGGATATTGGCCATTGAAGACTGAAATTTTGCATATTTCAGAATTTAGCTACACATCTGAAGGGACACTTGAGCCTTAGTGATGCTCAAATCCAGAAATTTGAGGTGGCTCACTTCGGTTTCTTTTGCACTTTTACCTAATTGCATAATCGATAGCTCCCCAGAGATGCTCATCTATCATCAGCACAAATCATAAGGTTTGGTGCTTCTCAGAAGATACTGAATTTTACAGACAAGGATGCCTCTAACATAATAGTTAGTTAAGTCAACAGGACACTGCTATTACATGATTTTGTAGGCTCTGAATTACCAGAATCTTTTAATTCCTCATAACACTTACGAGTTGAACTGAGATCAACCATGTCTTGGTAGCCCTTGAGCAAGACCTTGTACATGAAAGGATGAGGCATAAAACCAGCCTTTAACATATCTGCCTTGAGCATCATGACACGAGTTATATGCCTGCCCTCAAAATGACGCTGTATCATCATGGCATAAGTGGGTAAATCTGGATACAGGCCATTGCGTCGTAGATCCACAAAAAACTTATTGGCTTTGAAATACTGCCCATCTTTGCATAAACCGTGGATTAATGCATAATAAGTAACATTGTTAGGGAAAGAAAGAACACCACTACAACAGTCTACTTCGACTCCTGTAGATCCAGAACTGCTTATTTTCAAGAAAAATTTGATTGCATCACCAATCATTCCATTCTTCAGAAATCCATCAACCAAACAAGTAAAAGTCAAAGAGTTAGGAGCAACTCCAGCCTCCATCATCTCTTTATGTAGCCTTAGAGCAGCATTTGTGTTTCCTTTTTTGAAATGAGCGTCAATCAACGCTGTATAAGCAACCACATCAGGCTTCAAGCCTTTAATAATCATTTCAGTATAGACACCCATTGCAGCGTCTAGATCCCCTGCCTTGCCAAAACCATCTATCAATATAGAGAAAGTGACTACATCAGGCTGGACGCCCTTCTCTATCATCTGAGAACACAATGCCAATGCCTTCTCCATATTTCCATCCTTGCAATACCTATCAATCAGCTGATTATAAACCACAGAGTTCACGATCACCACTGCTGCATCCATTTTCAGCAAAAAGTTCTCTGCTTCGTCCACTTTCCCCAGAGTACAATAACCCTTTATCAGCGTACCATAAGTCACAACATCCGGAGAAATACCAAGCTTTTTCATCTCAGAATGCATCTCTAGTGCGGTAGACATATCATACGAATTACAACAGCCATCAATCAGACAATTATAGACAAATAAATTGGGACTTACCCCAAATTTCACCATAAATGCGAATAAATTTCTTGCCGCAATCACTTCACCCACTTTGCAAACCATGTCGATCAGGA
The DNA here is from genome assembly GCA_025642045.1 of Solanum sejunctum. Classification (NCBI taxonomy): domain Eukaryota; kingdom Viridiplantae; phylum Streptophyta; class Magnoliopsida; order Solanales; family Solanaceae; genus Solanum; species Solanum sejunctum. The sequence goes on along the minus strand of JAOTQJ010000096.1, from coordinate 18,089,600 downwards.
TACCAAAAGTAACAACACTTGGAAGAATTCCATGATTCACCATTTCTTGATAAAGTTGAAAGGCTCTTCCGGTATCGGCCCTCTTGCCATAGCCATCCATTAAAGTATTATAAGTGAAAAGATTAGGCATAACTCCAATCTCCCACATTTTGTTGAACATGCTTTGAGCTTCCTGTATCTTATTCTCATTGCAAAACCCACGTATCAGAGTGGTGTATATCACAACATTTGGTTGAATCCCTTTCTCAGCCATCTCATCATATAGCATTTTAGCTTTCAAAATCTCACCTTCCAGACAGCATGCATCAATCACTACTCCATATGTCACTACACTAGGACATAACCCAAAGGAGAGCATATTCCTATAAATACCCCACATGAATTCAAACTTGCCCATTTTTACATACCCATCTAAAAGAGCATTACAAGCATGCAAAGGGGGTAAATTTACCATCTTTTGGTACACCCAATAAGCGTCATCAACAAAGCCCATTTCCGATAACGCAATAATCAACACCCCAAACACCTTACAGCAAGACCCAGAATCTATTTTACCAAGAGCATTGAAAATTAAAGAACAAACCTTTCTGGGGTTGCTGTTTTTTCTACTAAGATTTTCAATGAGGCGTTTTATCAAACACCTGGCGTCAAGATACAATTTTTTCCGGGTTAAATAATGAATGATGGCTGAGTGTAGTGTAAGATCCTTTGTTGGGTTTGTTCTTAAGGTTGCTGAATTGAAGAGCTGCATGGCTTGACTACGGGTCTTGGCATTGAGAATTGCGGCGGTTAAATTTGATGAAGAAGTAGAAAATGGCAACGCTGTAATGGTTCTTGAAATCACTGGGGACTTAATGAGGAAAAGGGTTTTCAAGTTTCGAGGAGAATACTTCGCCATTGCTGATGATCAGCTGCTTCCATATCTACATCTCCATTGAACTCTTCTGCTGCAGCAGTTCCTGTGAATACATCTTGTTTGGGATTGTAAATGATTTTATAAGCAGTTAAATAGAAGTACTAAAATTAAGTTAAAATATTTTACATTAAAAATAATGAAAAGATAAAAAGTTGATCTAGCTAGAAATTTTCTGATTTGTCAAAATTACTTGACTTGATTGTTATGGTTAATATATGATATAACAGTCATTTGCTATAATAACATAATTTTCTTTGAAGTTAATTTATCATGTTATAGTATTTATTTTAATATAAAGTAACATTTTACCCATAATAACAATTTCATTTTATAACAAATTTGTAACTAAATCTTTTATTGTTTGGGGATTGATTTTTTTTAATTTAATTGCTAATGATGCTAACTCTTTTAGACACACACATATATATTGATAATAAGGAGTTCTTTGTTTAAACATAATTTAGAGTCATTATATATAAAGATAAGTATACATAATATAGTTTTTATTCCATCTCTTTCAAAAGCATAAATATTAAATGCAAAATTAAACTCTCAAAAATATTTAGCTCGCATCTATTCTTGACTCACTGGTGTGCAACTTTATTAACTTCTCGATATATATATGTTTGATTACTGTCCTTATGCTTTAGACAAATAATTTTTGAAATATTATGTCCTAGTACAATAATTAATCCTTTTAGCTTTGATTAAACAACAAAAAAGATACAAACACCCTAAACAATTTTAAAATACAGTTTCATCACATCACCAAATTCTACATTTGTTTATTTATATTCATTCATCTCACAGTTCGAAACAGCTAAAAAGAAGAAAAAAAAGAGATGAAAGTGTAGAAAAACTGTTGGAAATCAAAATTCATGGGATTAGAGATAGGTTAGTGGGATTATACTTATTATGAGTCTAACTAAGGTCCAAAAGGTTGGTCATTTTGTTAAAAAAATAATTATGATTTATTTTTATAATTATTAGTTTCTAGATACGTATACTTTATATTTTCAATAAAGTTATAGATGATTAAGTGAGCCTAAATAAAAATATAAATTTAAAAAGTTCAATAGGGAGAAAATTTTAAAAAAACAAAGAAAAAGATACAACATACACATTCTTCTTAAAAATTTTATCATAATAGTATTGATGGAAAAAAAATATAGAATCACTACAGATTTTTCAACTAAAGCATGAATCAAATAGTAAAAAAAAAGATATAAATATTTTACTACTTTAACTATAAAGTGAAAAAAATAAATTTTGATAGAGATTACATGAAACAATAAAGATAAATTTATATAGATAAGAATGGAGGAGTATCAAAAGATATCTTAAATTTTTAAATTAAATATTTGGAGGTTATCAATATAAAAAGTGTAAGAGTTATAGATATAAAGGGTAACAATTTAATAAACAACTAAATAT
>JAOTQJ010000096.1:18045528-18087150 GCA_025642045.1 Solanum sejunctum | reverse complement strand
ATATTATATTTTCTTATCTATTGAATTTAAAGATTTAATAATATTATAATATATTATTTGGAGTTATGAATTTGAAAAGACAGAGAAATAATAAAGATTATTAAAAATAAGAGTTATGAATATGATAATGTGGGAGTTAAAAGACACAAGAGTGATGAATATTATTAGAATATAGGTTGTGAAAATGAAGAGGTGTATTTATGGAGTTATTTTTTTTAATGAAAAACTAATTTTTAAAAATAATGTTAAGAAAATAAATCCATAGACATGAGGTATTTTCACAGTTAATTAGTTTAAATTTTTTTGTTGACTATTAAAATTAATTTTTTTTTGTTACAGTGCCATTTTAAATTTATATGAATAGCAAGTCAATTCCATCAAACTCTATTCCTGTTCATAATAAGCTTTCTTTTAATTATTTTATACAAAATTTAACATTCAAAAAACAATAAATAGCTTCTAATTATTGAAAAATAAATGACAAATCAATTCTTTCTTTGCATACAATTACTAAAGTACAATACATATATTGGCATGCTAAACTTTAAAATATTACATGCTAAGGATTATAATATATGAGTTTAAACTTTTCGTCATAATAATATATAAGGATTGTGTATTTCAATAAATTAAATTTGTGTTAATTTATTAAAAAGCTAACCAAAAGAGGAGGTACTGAGGTAGTGATCCCTTTGTAGCCAATCATTTATTAAAAAAATTTGATAAGCTTAACACAAAAGCAAAAAATGAAAGTATTCCATTAACTAATCAGGTAATCAAAAAAATATTTTAAAAGTTATGCAATTTATATTTGTGGTCAAGCAAGTATAATTATCAATCATACAAAGACTTAACTTATAAAATCTGAAAGTATTATTGTGTGTAATAATTTTCATTTATTTGTCGAATATGAGTTAACTCAAAAAAGCAAATAGTATTTTTTAAAATGTCAAAATAAAAGAATACCTTTAAAAAAATAAGAAAAAAAATATTATAAATGAAGCTAAAAGTGATAATGAATGAAGAAAAGTGACCAAATATGTAGAATGACATGACTTCCAAGTATTTTATAATAATGGAGAAAAATAGTATTTCATATAAAAATAGGAATATTACATTGAGGGAAGGAAACTTAATTGCTACTAAGAAATGATTTTAAAGCAAGCATGAAAGTTATATTCAGGAGAGGATAGTCAATTGTTGTTAAGATAGAATTTAATACTCATTAACAGATTACAATTATAGGTAAAATACAACATAAAAAAGAGCTTTTAAATTTCAAATATATAATATGAACGTTTATTGATCATTAAAATAGAACTCTATAATCTAAAAATCAGTATTGAAGCAAGAAAATAGAGATTAAGAAGGAAGTAATTAACAAATATATTTTGTATTTAATTATTTTGATTTCTATACACCTCACTTTTACTACTCACACACACAAAAAACACACCATTTGAGTAGGAAATTCAACAATTTTGACATTAGACAGCTCATCCATGGTATATATTAGCTTTCATACTTAAATGAATTCAAATTAGACTACAAACAAAGATAGAAAGATACTAATATAAAATTATTTAATTACTGTCAACTTCATTAAAATTAGCTTCTAACTTATTTTAGGAGATGTTCTTTCCAGTTACAGTTGGTAACATGATTCTTTTTCAGTTTGAAAACTTTAACTGTATCAACACCAATTAGTAGAAAGACTTTACAATGCAATTAATGGGTCAAAGCAGAAACTTTCGACAAACAAAAAATACAACTATACAGTAATTGCTTCAAGAAGTAGAATTCAGAAAATCGTAAGTTGAGCATAACTATATAATTTGTAGGTTTAGATTGTTATACCGATATATTTTAATCAAATAGGTACTAAAATATTACCATTACAATTATCATACCACCTTCACCCATATGAATTCACCAATCTTCATGAATAGCATCAATTGAAAAGCGAAAGTTGTAATTGTTGCAAAAACAGTGAAGTAGATAGTATAATTTATAATTTACCAGAACAATCAATTGAAAGGTTTAGGAGTGGAGGAATGATCATACTTCTTTTCTCCATTAGTGTTTTTCTGCGTATTTAAATAGAAAATCTATTATGATAATAAAATGAAAGACAATGCAATTTAGTATCCTGTAAAAGTTTCAAGTGTAGTTAAAAAAGAATAAAGACATCTCACGACTATCGTACCATTCTAATTGTACTATCATTACCGAATAAATTGCACTACGACTATTGCAAACATAACAAAAAGGACAAAGTAGAGAGACTCAAAATAAAGAGTAGAAGATTGGGAAAAGGGAATTTAATTCCTATTAAGAAGGAATTTGAAAGAACACATGATTGTTATGTTGAGGGAGGTTACCACTCAATAATTAATTACAATGGATAAAATACTACACAACAATGGGGCTGCTGAACTTCAATAAGTGACGTAACCATTAAAGTAGGATTTTATATCACCTAAAAACATGTAGTGCAACATTTAATAGCCATTAAGATTTATTATTTAATTAATATTTTAGAAATAACTAATTAGATTATTTGCGTCATTTTTACTAACAGTGGGATAAAATGGTTTGACCACTAAAATAGGACTTTAACACGGAAGAACATGCAGTGCAGCATTAAAGTAGTAAATTAAGATTTAATATTCAAGATTCATTATTTAATTAATATTTTTTGCAATAATTAATTAGATTATTTATGTCATTTTTATTAAAAGTGGGGTAAAATAATAATTCAACTTTGAAGGCTAGAGCTTCACACTTTTAATAATATATGATGATGATACGATGATTGTGTTCAGGCAACATTTGCACACCTCTACTAATTATATTTCACAAGATGCTTCTCACCTCTCACCACAACAGGAATAACTCACGTGTCACGTAGTGTTTTTATTTCTGCTTAGATTTGAACCTGAGATTTCATGTTTCTCAATCTACTTCATTGACGTCTTAGTCGCACCCATGGAGGCTACAGAAAACAAAAATGATTTGGGTTCTACTTATTGCGTGTAGTTGATCGTGTAAATGTAGGGACATGGTCAAGTAAAGATGAGTTTGGTTCCGTTCATATAATAGCGCGCTAAACAGCAGTTGATTATATTGTCTTTCATTGGATTTCTAATTGGCTAGGTGATCCATAGATAAGTATTTGATCTTCTCCAACACGTCAAGCTGATGCAAAATGATAGATTGGTCGCTATCTTTTGCATTACTTTTGTTTTTGTTTGGTACCAAAGAGGAATTTATGCTTTCAGAAGGAAAGCTGACTATAATTGAAATTGCAGTTACACAAACTGCAAATAGAATTAGCAAAACCACTTTAGTTTTCCTTCTGCTAATTGAACACACGACACAAACGTATATACCCAGCTAGAAGTTAGGCCTGCTTTATAAATTTGGTAAACCAAACTTCCTGTTGGATATAGCTCATGATCATGTATATAACAAACACAGATTCGATAGAATTATGCTTCTTCTAACTAAATGGACATGGGTGAGAGCATTATTGCAAGTGAAAATGGTAGCAACAGGGATCATGTTATGACCAATAATCTGATGGATTTGAGTAATGTGAGGGTTCTGCTTTGTGACACTGACCTCGAGAGTTGCCCGGAAGTGTTAGCCCTTCTTAAGAAATGTTGTTACCAGGTAATATTTCTGCCAATACCTTATTCTATATGACGAAAATAAGCTGCATTGCTTCCTAATTATCATTGGCACCCTATAGTATAGTCCTTATTGTTGTTGTGTCCAACATTGCTTTCTAAATCACTCTCTTATAGTTTTCATTTTGGGAAAGTATTAGATTAGGTATGATATTCCTTAATTACATAGCATATTTGTTGACAAGTTAGGTGGGAGAATATTGAGCCACTTTTTCCGTTCCTGTATTATAGAATGTCTGCATAACTAATACACGATTAACCAAATTGATTCCCCTACGGGAACAGAGAAATTTCCTAACTAAAGCTGAACAAGAAATTTGGATTTGTTGTTCTTCTTCTTTACTCTTATTTACATTGAGATGTTTTCACCTTCTATTTTTGCTTCTGGATGCACAGTTACCCCAGTGTATTCAGCAGCAGATGTGTTAGATGCACTGAACTCTCACGGTCATTGTATAGATATCATACTTGCTGCACCCCTCCAATGGCGCCAAGATTTTCAATTTCATCAATTCCAGTGATCAGTAAGCTCCTTTCCATTATATTTTTCTACTCCAAATAGTAGAAATCATGTACAAGGTATCTTTTTCTTTTCGGCTAATGTCTCTGATTTTGCTGTGGAAGTGATGTTAGATGAGGACGAGATCCCTCTCGTCTTGAAAGGTTTGATGCTTGGAGCAACAGATTATCTATTGAGCAGTAATGAGCTAATGAAGCTCTGGACTGACATGAAGAGAAAAGGCTCACAGTTGGTATATTAATGAGATTCTCTTAGTGATGTTAAGTGTGTTATCATTACTTAAGAATAATAATCAAATGTTAGTTGGTCAACCAGCACAAGAGCATTAAACCAATGTTGCTCATGTCTGTCGAATGGCTGATTATCTATCAATATAATTGTATATATACAAATAGAATATTTATATAATTGTATATTTGATAAGAAATTAAAGAAGAGAGAAAAAGAAGAAAAGAAAAGAGAGAAAATAACAACTAAATTCTAACTATAACTATATCATAACTTTTTCTAGTTATAATTATATAATACAAATACATATTATATATTTGTTCAGTTATATAATTTTTCTTTAAAACAAAGACAAGGATACAAAAGAGCAGATATTTAGCTACATATAGTTGGTGTGACACGTGGGAATAGAAAGTGGATGGCACGTGTCAATAAAAGGAAAGAAGGATGGCTTTTAAAGTTTTTCTCCAACCAAATTAAAGCCCATGAAAAATCATATAAATTCTGAAAATAATTGCTTTATGTTTTTAAATATAGGGTTAGGTTGCGTACATTCGATCCTCTCTTCTTTTGTAATGAGCGAGAGCCTTTTCAGATACTAAAGTATGTTATTATTGTTGTTGAAAAATCATATAGATATTTGATGCCACTCGTGCATCGACTTTTAATTAGCAACTTAGTCCCTTTCATTAAAAGCATAAAATTAAAAGAGTAGAAAGAATTATAACACATTTTCATTTCTCCTAAATCAAATAATTTAAGTTTGATTAAAATTTTATATAAGAAATTATTAAATTTTTTAAAATAAAATTTATATATTTATAAATTATATAAAAAGTATAAATTATAATAATTGATAATTAAAAATATTTAAAAAATATATGAAAAATTTATAACCAAAAATAAATTTATTTGAATGTTGAATTCAACAAAAGTAACATAAATTGGACAAAGAAAGCATTAAGTTTCTTTCTATATTTTTTCGTCCATTTTTACTTATTCATTGTATTATTTTGAAATGTTCAACAATACTTGTCTAGTTTATAAACATCAATGAATAATTTATCATTTTGCGTCTACTTTATTTGTTATTAAATGATATTTATTTTTCAATATTTAGATGACTTATACTTAATAACAATAATTTAGTAAAATTAATTCTATCATTTATTATTTCTTAATTCATGTGTTAAATTAGTAATGAACAACTATTGTTAGACAGAGAGAATATATTTTATTTTTAATTTATCAACTTTTTTTTGCAATAACTCTAATTCTCCTTCATTATTATTTAAATCAGATTAAATTTTTTTTTCTGTTAACTTCATAATTAATTAATGCTACAATTCTATTAGCCAGACACACCATATTCCAGCTAAAAAAAAAACACTCTTTGTGGTGACCGATGACCGACTCTGCATGGACTTGATACAATAAGAACCGACGCCGCAGAATTGCAATGCTACCGTGCACCGTACATTGCTAACGTGCGCCTGATCGGCCGGCAACGTTTTTCTTTTGGCGAACGTGGTGTCTAATATCTTCCTATATTAGTGAAACAGAGTTGCCGGAAGATTACATGCTGAAGTGCGCCGATTGGTCCGTCAACGGGGATATTTTTGTTTTTCTTTTGATTCGTGATTCCTAGTTCCGACTTTATGGTATGTATCGTACGGCGGCACTGGGGACTTGGTGAAACAGAAATGGCCGAAGTTTCTCGATTGATTGCTCTGCTTTCTTGTTGTACCGTGCTTACTGAGTGACCACTGAGGAGCGTAACGGTTTGTTACTAAATGAATTGGATTGGATGACTACGTGATCAGAAAGATGATATTGTGCTGAACTGGTAGCTATAACTCTAATTGCAGTTTTTGTTATCCCTGCAGTAGAGCGGGAAGTGTAATGGAAGTTCTCAACTTAATAGTTTTGGAAGAGATAGCTGGGGTTGTATATGAACCGTAATTTGTTGTTTTTTGCTAATATTTCTGTGTGGTGATTATGGAGAAGAATGAGATTGTGAGGACAGGGGATGGGTTTATTGACAGGAGTAGAGTTAGGATTTTGCTGTGATAGCGATGCCAAGAGTTTGGGGGAAGTTTTTACTCTCTTGTGCAAATGCTCTTATCAAGGTCATAATCAATTCTTACGGTTAATTCACACTTTAGTGTTTGTAGCTTCTGTATTTGTTTTTATCTGATAAAATTCACATTGCTAATTGATATCATTTGACTTTGTCACCAATTATCCTCTCTCTATTGCCTGAAAGTAGGATACTCCTAATTCGAGGGTCAAAGAGTTTTAAGTACTTTAGGCACTTTTGAGTGTATGATTTGTTTGAATTTGTTTACCTTAGGAATAATTTCCTAAGAATGTCCTTGTAAAAAGTTTCCTAAGAATATCTTCCGGGAATAAATTATGTTTTTGAGGATAGTAAGCTTCACAAAGCATTATAGGCCTCCCACAAATTCTATTCAATTTCAAATAACCTATGCTCAATTATGATAGCAATAGAGGATTTCTCCTCTTTTAACTTATTGTTGAGTTTTACTTCTTTTTTTGGTTTATTTTGATAACAATGTGTCTCTGCTGGCTAGGTTGCACTTCAACTGATCACCTATCACCAACACAAGTACCAAGTAACTCGCTTGCTAGGCAGATGAGAAAAATTCACCTTGTGTCACCTTTGTTAGGATGTGGACTTTGGTTTACAAGGTTGTTACTCTAGATTTTTGTTTGGATATGTAGGAAGTTTAGTCTTTCCACTTGTTAAAGAATCAATATCCGGAGTTCCTCTTCGCCCCCTTCCCTGCCAAAACCCGGAGAAAAACAATAAAAGAAACACATGAAAGAGAAAAAGGGAAAAGTTTACGAAATTAATGTTAGTAAGTTACTCTTGTTTTCTGATGCTAGGTCAATCTTCAGTTGCTTACCACACAGTAGACTCAACTTCTGAATGATCTTATGCCTAATTGTGATGGTTGTTGCATTACAGTTATATCAGTGAGGTCACCCAGACAGGTGATAGATGCATTGAATGCAGAAGGACCTCATATAGATCTCATCCTTTCAGAAGTTGACCTTCCTATATCTAAAGGATTTAAGATGTTGATGTACATTATGAGGGATAAGCAGTTGCAACGCATTCCAGTGATCAGTAAGCTTAAGTTTCTGTAAATTGCACACTACCTTGAAATGTACTTATGAGTGTCGTCAAACATACTATTTCATTTTCTTTTTGTAGTGATGTCATCGCAAGATGAAGTCTCTATTGTTGTCAAGTGCCTGAAATTTGGAGCAGCTGATTACCAGGTAAAGCCTCTCAGAACTAATGAGCTATTGAACTTGTGGACACACATGTGGAGAAGAAGGAGAATGGCATGTCCTTTATTCAATCACTTAATCTTTTCTGGTTTATTGTTTGCTTTTCTAAATCTTTTTATTTTTAATTGAAATATTTATTTATAGCATAGATATCTTGAAATTTAGGGTAGGAAGTATGTGAGAGTAACTGCTATAAACAAATCTTTGATGAATGTCTCTTTCTCCGGTTTAAATAAATATATTCTTGCTTGTTCTAATATGAATGGAAACAGTGTCGGAACCCTCCATTCTGCCATTTATTTTTGTGTTATTTAGGATGCATGTGAAGGAAGTTCTCCTTGTACTACTTTTTGATGTTGGTGATCTGCAAACATTCTATGTTTAACATCTCAGCAATAATCATTTTATATTGCTTTGTTTCATGTACAGCTCGGACTAGCGGAGAAGAATATCTTAAATTATGACTTCGATTTGGTTGAATCAGAACACAGTGATCCTAATACAAATAGCACGACTCTTTTATCGGATGACACCGACGATAAGTCATGGAAGTGTGTTAATCGAGAAATGTGTCTCTCTGCTATGCAGCAAGAGAAGCAGGATACAAGGTGGAGAAGCAAGTTCTTTCAAAGTTACTTTTGAAAGCCTATCTTTGCAGTTTTATGTAATCACCAAATTCAAGTTGCTAATATTGTTGATGGATGCTATTCCATGACTTGTTCTTTTGAGGTCTTAAAATTTGGCTCTTATTTTTTTTCTTTTTTGGTTGTATTTTCCTATTACATCAGGGAGGAGAGGAAAAGGGGAAGGGGGAGAGGTTTCTGCACTACTGATGGGATTTGAATCCTCCACCTACAATGTGGAAGGCAGGGTGCTGACCAATTAACTGCCTTCCAATCCCTTGGTGTAAGACCTGAGAGTGCAAACTGTAGCTAAACTCATGTATGAATGGTAGCAGTATGACTTTTATTTTGTGACTTTCCTAAAGGGGGAGGGTATCATAAAATAACATGTTGATGCCTGCAATCTACAGGTGGGCCACACTGCTTTCTCCTCTAGATAAACTGAAAGATAAATTTGTTTCTGACCTTTGATAAATTCAGCTGGTTCATATTTCATTGCTAGTCGTACATTCTAATATTAGGGTTAGCTGCTGAGTGATTTCTTCATTCAAAAATGACATGTTCTGGAGTGTTTGTGTATAAAACTCAAAGACATTTAATAAAAATTGAAGTTGCAATTCTGATATCCTAAAGCATGAATGGTACATTTTATTTTTGGTAGGAGCACCAGTTGCTTCTTGAGATCCAAAACCTACTAGTGGGAAGTTGTGTTTTGTAGCTACAGATGATAAATGCACCTTTGTATAAATTGCACACGTGATGTTCTATTATCCTAATACCTGAATGGTAAAGTTTATCTTGAGCAGCAATCATTTTAGTGCTCCTTAGTCCAAAATGTATTGGTGACAGATCATGTGCTGTAGCTACAGATAACAAATGTTCTTTGGCAAAGTTGCTTCTTTATTAAACGTTGTTGAACTAACATGTGTATGTTGTCCTTTTATTGTCTATTGTTGTCTATGTTTTCAGTTTAACACTTCCACTGATGCTGCTCCCATAGAGACTGCAGTTGTAGTTCCATTTGAGCATCAGCCCGATGCACCAGGAAGTAATGATCGAAGGACAGGTCAGTGGTTCACATGATTTTGGAACAGCTAATGGAAGTATTATTTATCTAAAACTACATGTTGACAGTTGATGAAAATTAGAAGTCTTAATTTAGAAAAATAATGATCAAGTTAATCATTATCACTGAAAAGGACATTATTGAATTTGGATTGTATAATTTTATCTTCCGCTATGTCATGTTTACTTAATCCTATAAGATAGAAAATGCGTCTGTATATTTGACAGTGTAGCTATTAGTTGTCAATTTGTTATATGGCTCAAACCCTTTCCAGCAGGCCCCCCACAACCCAACCCAAAAAAATAAAGTAATAAATAATGAATGTAGCTTGTTGAAAGTGGTGGTGTGTGAGATTTTCTCTCACTTTGTGCTTGACTGCTATCTAAGTTTCTAGGCACTTGAGTATTTGTCCTGTTGCTTTTGCCTTGAACTATTAGTTTTGCTTTGACTATTAATTGCTTATACTATTTAGAAGTTACAAGGCATGCCTAAGAAAGCAGAAGTAAGTTTTATGTAACATGTAGATTTGGCATATATAGTAGGCAAAATTAATAAGTTCTCGCTATACTACTGTGCCAAAAGTCTGAGGAAGATATGAGAATGCTGTACTCCAAGCCTATTAAAGAAGCTATTAAGTTCTTGTTAATTGATGTAGAAATGACTGTGCATAGCGTGGTGTTGTGAGCAACTTGATGGAAGTCTCTCTGTTCCTTGCATTCTGGTTTTATTTGGATTATAATCATGTGAACTAAATTCTTGTGTCAGTCAATTTAACAGGTTCTAAAATTGATTACTAGGTGATATGTCTTGCTTTTCATGCTTAGAGAAAGTGAATACGTTCTGAGAGATGCAACTTCTCTATATCTTCAGATGAGTTTCAACTGATATATGCTTATGTTTGACAGGAAAAATTTCACCATTTCCAAAGAAGAGTGAATTGAAGATAGGTGAGTCTTCTGCCTTCTTTACATATGTCAAGTCAAGCCTGCCAAAAAGCAATGGCCAAATCCCAACCTCTATTCATGGAAGTGTGCCTCAGCAATTGGGGATTGTAGAAAAGACTAAAATGGACGGACATGAACACATTGATACTAACATACAAGTCACTGGAGATGTAGAGAAGCAAGGTGATGACTATCCCAAAAGTAACAATATTCCAAATTCCTTTTCTATTGAGAGGTCATGTACTCCCCTTTTATCACAGGAATTTCCACATTACAGGAACTCAAAAATGGAGGAAATCTCTCAGGTGCATATGAATCTCAAAAATGAGGTTCAGCATGATGTTTCCAGTTTTCATGCACAAACTCCTTATCCCTATTATATTTCAGGGGTAGTGAATCATGTCATGATGCCGTCAACTCAAATTTATTACGAGAGCATGCAACATCTCCTTAATCATGCTAATTTAGCTATGGTGCCTCAATACAATCATATGCCGCAATATCCTTATATGCATGGAATGCCCTCATATCCTTTCTACCCTATCGGCATGTGCTTACAACCACCAGGTCAAATGCCAACAGCACATCCATGGCATTCATTTGGAAGTTCAACTTCTGCTGAAATCAAGGCGAGCAAAGATGATCTTAGGGAGACAGCTTTGATGAAGTTCAGACAGAAGAGGAAGGAAAGATGTTTCGACAAGAAGATTAGGTATGTTAACCGGCAACAACTGGCAGAGCAGAGACCACGCTTGAGTGGACAGTTTGTAAGGAAGGTCAATGGTGTGAATGTAGATCTAAATGGGCAACCTGCTTCAGCAGACAATGACGATGTTGAAGAAGAGCAAGAAGACAATGACGATGTGTAATTCAAGCTCTCGGTGATCAGAAACTTTCCAAGAAACCTGCATTTTCTTCTTTTTGCTCACTCTACAGTTCCCTTGTTCTCACTCAACTTTGCAACTCAATAGCCATCATCTCAGCCAATGCAACTTGTTTCACTCTCCTATTTTTCGCCTTCAATATTTTTGATTACGGATTCAACCTTTCATCTCCAAGATCCATTCTTTTTCTTTCAGCAATAGGAGCAATGATTTGTTCAATCATTTTAGCCAGCACTCTGATCATCTGCAACTTGGCACTGGTATTATCAGGAATGGAGAAAATCGGAGGGTATATGGCGATTCTCGAGGCTTGTTTTCTAATCAGAGGGAAAACTGCAACAGCATTATCATTAGCCCTGGTTTTCAACTTGGCCTTGGCTGCAGTTGAAGTTCTATTCCAACACAGAATTGTCAAAGTTTATCATCAGAAAAGAACAGGCTTTTGTGCTATTGTTTTGGAAGGAACGTTGATTGCTTATTTGTATGCCATTCTTCTGATTCTTGACACCATTTCTAGCTGTCTTTTCTTCAAATGCTGTAAACCTGGTTGCCAGATGGATGAAGATGGATGTTCCCCTTATCAGATTGAGACTAAAGACAGAGATCACAATACAGTTCTGTTGATAAAGACCTTAGAACAGCTTTCGTGAATTTTCTGAGTAATTTAACTGATACTGTGTCATGTATTATTCAGTTTTCACGTGGATTCGTCCAAATATAGGTTCCTACTGCAGTAAATATTGCTTCAAACACAAAAGATAGGAAGCAATTCTTCAGTTTATTGTTGTACAAGTATATGATCTCAAGAAGACTCATTAAGAGATAAGGTAAGGCTGCAAGTTTTATACAATTCCATCTCTTACTGCAATGATTTCTTGTTATAAATAGAGGAAATTCAGACAGTAGATTATCAATATTACAAGGTATTTCTTGAGTAACATGTGGACGGCAAAGTATGAAAAATAACAAGATGAATGAAGATATCATATTATTTTCCAAAATTTGATTCTAACAAATGTGGGAAACTAATCCTACAGCCTACATTTTGTTACATTGCTGTTGCTACAAACACCTATTTCTATCCTCTTCTATGCTTTTCTATACAACTTTCCGTGTTGGATTCGCATGATAAGGAACCCGTTTCTATTTAACATTGAAAAGAATCAACTAGAAATCTAAATACAGGGGTTAGTAGGGCTTTGTACAAACCTCTCGTGTTACACTTCCAATTTACAGTTTGCATGGCATAATCTCCATCAAGGTGAACACGCTGACACTTGAGTAACAGCATTTGCACCGACGATGACTCCACCGTATAGTTTCAACAAATGCATACCCAAACTTGCATTCTTTACATGCATTTCTTGGTTTAATCATGCAGCACAGGCTCCAGGACGGACGACAGTCATGATCACCCATCAATAACAAAATCCAGACGATCGATTTTTGGACCAACGGGTTGCTTGCATCATCCAAGAGCTCAGGCGACAGTGTGTCTTCTTCAGCTTCTCTCTGCAAAGCACTCCAAGAGCCCAGATAAGAATGTGTCCTTTTCAGCTTCCCTCTGCAAAACACTTCTGCTGTTTCCAGGTTCACGAGCTTTATTGTTCGACGTTCTTTCTTGAGCCCAGAGAAAGCCAAAGCCAATAGATCGACATTGGAGGCTTCTGGTTTGACTTAAGACCGGTGACCTTAGTCAACACAGTGAACCAACAGCCACAGGCCACATGACACCAAAATTCCCTGAAGCAAGAATCATCCCCATTTATTTCTCACCCTTTTTTTTTAAGCTGCTTCCTTCTGCATTCTCCATTTCGGCTTCCTTCTGAACTTTCTTCTTTTCTTGTTCAGCCTGCTTCAAATTCTCCTCATGGGCTTTCCGAAATAACCTCACAAAATTTAAGAGGGTTGCAGTGACTGCACAGAGTATGAAACAGATATCACACAACAAATTATTAGGAGTCAAACCCTCAAAAACACTAGTGCATAAATGAGAACAAAGATGCACAAATGAAGCATATAATAAATCAGATGCACCGGAATGAATAAAATGCATTGTGGACATACATTCAGAATTTCTCTGGTAAATTATTTGCATGTAACACAAATACCAGGTGATGCAAACTAAGTCAAATGCTGATTTAATTAATATTAGCTCATTTTAACTAGGAAATACAGTTTAAGCTCCATCCACAGCTATGCCCCGAATGGTTTGGCAGAGAACTAGCCACATATGCTAGATCTACCAAGTCTCATAACTTAGAAATCTTATTGGTAAATCCATGTCCGGCACAATCTTAATTTAATCTAACTTATGGAAAGAGAAGTTGTGAACCTGTAATACACCTATTACTATGCTATCATATTTGGTAGTGTAACTCTGAAGGACATCAAAGGCAAAAATGTAAAGTTCACAACTTGAAAGACCCCTTTCATCAGGTCTTTGTTAACAGAAGGCTAAAATGTTTTGTACAAATGCTACCTTGTTCAAATGGACATTTGGCAGGATCCTCATTAAAGTATAGTGCGAGTGCATCTGCATTTCTGCCCTGTGCATCAAGCACAACCATAAAACATATCACTGACTATAAAATTTGATTCTGTAACCTAATATGACAAAGAGGTAACAAAATGCAAAGGAAATTACCGCCACAGAATACAACTCCCGGAGAGAGCCCACCTCTGCTTCAGATGCACCGATGAATTCCTTTACAGTCTGGTTTACCGACGTAGAAAATCAAACTTTTAAAGACCAAAAGATGACACGGATTATACTGATTTCAAGTTAAAAAAAGATTGCAACTTAATACCATCATGGTAATGAATCCTATCAACTCTTATTTTATTGGATACCAAATTGAAAGAAAGTAAAAAAAATGATAAAAGGTTAAGATATCCAATTACATGAGGACGCCAAATAGTGCTAGACCATCAAAATGCAGCTGCAAGCTAAAAGACTAATCTATCCATCAATCAAGTAGGAGGAAAAAATGACAATCACAATTCTTCGTTATCTCCTATCCAAATGTAAACAGCAGTGCTTTACTTCTCCAGAAAACTTTTACCCTCTTCTTGGGGAAGAGGGGAAATACATCAGGGAAGAGAAATAAGAAAAAATTTCTCACTAACAGCAGCAACTTATCCTGCTGTCAAACCATTTTGGACTGATTGAGACATAAAACTTTGTTTAGTTTTATCAACAATCATATCTGAATATTTGTAAAAACTATACACTTAAAAGTTAAAGGAGACCAAGGATTTTGTAAAGAAAACGGACCATGGGCCTAACTCAACCTAAAGAGAGCTCATAAGGTGAGAATTGCTCAAGTTCATATAAGGAGACAAACAACTCATCTCTCATTCAATGTGAGGCACTTAACAACTTTCTCTTTGACCAAGGAACACTCTTTCACATATCACATAAGAGGTCGAATTGATTTGTTTAAAGTTAGATTGCCTTTATTGTACATTGACTGCTTAGCAAGCATATATATGTATGTATGTATGTACGTACGTATGTATGTATGTATAATTCATCTCTATTTGAACTTGATTTGATTAAAGTTTGATAAACTTCAAGAGCCAGCTGTTTTTTAAAGCTTGATCTTCTTTGAGGTTAAAAAATGGAGTTTACAAAGAGAGAGTGAGAGAGAGTGGGATGGGGGAGCAAACTTGAAAGATAAAGACCACCTATAAATGCGGCTGGTCTTGGTAAAGGACAATTTGTAACAGAAAAAGGACTTTTTGACCCAATTTTAAATTCTACAGGAAGAGAGAACTAGGAAGTCCTAAACTGCAGTATTTCAGCACCCTTAATGTGTAGGACACTTAAAATGTGAACAGATAAAACTGAGAAATCGTTTATGAAGGATTTACAAGCACCTTCTTACCTTGCAAAAGATTTCAGACACGGGGCCATCGTTCGCAGATGACTCTAGTTCCTTCTTAACTTTTTCCAGCCCCTTGATGATTGCCTGCATTTCTTCTGCCAAAGATTTCAATTGAATCTGCAAGGAGAAACTGTTTCTAACCAATCTGGATAAATTAAATAACTATCAACAGAAAGAGACAAGTAAATAGATAACCTTTGATGCAGCTTCCATGCTAACAAGATCTTCATGGAAGTCTAAAAGTGCTGGTGTCTTGGAAGCAAGAACCTGAGAAAAGAGAGATAATGTTAACCGGACAACCTCACAAAGTATAATCAGTTAAGGAGGGAAAATAAGGATAGAGTAAAACAGGATAAGATATTCAGGTAAAAGAATAAATAAAACGAAATGAAGAAAAAGATTCTATGTGAGAAATGTTCAATCAACAAGTAAAGCAGCATTACATGGAAGAGAAGAACACCATGAATAGTACGAAAGGGAATCGACGAATCCTTTACCAGGAAAAATTTAAAGCAATGAAAAATCAGTCGTATGAGGTAGAATATAAGTGATATTTAATATGAGCATGGCTTCATTAGAACATTAAAAATACTTATGTTCTTCAAGAGGGTAATTAAGAACATTGTGTAGAATTTAAGAATCCTGAAAATATCTTTATTTCATTTAGCTCAAAGTTCCTTCATTAGAAGCACGCTTAGACTTACTTAGAAGTCTACTTCCAAGTAAAGAATATTATAATATAAGAGCTTATTGCAGGATGTATAAAAACCAAAGATATTGATAATGCAATCTCTTTATTGCTACATCACTATGAGCTCCAGAGCAAGTGCAATCCAACTTTTTCTTTTGACATTGACATGAAATAAAAAGTTCAAACTTTCTGTGCAAGGCTTTGATGAAACAATTTCCAACTTAATGCTTGAGTTACAAAATGATGGAATTTTAACCATCTTAAAACTAATAGAGGTTGCAATTGCTTGATTGCAGATTTTATTTCAGAACTCCCATCCTTTTCGGTCTTTGAAGAAAAGTTTTTCAAATGCTTTTTAGACAGTCAACAGTGGAAATAAAAATGGTGAAAAAACAAAAACAGTGGAAATAAAAACTTTCCGAAATATTAAAGAAGGTTTAAGGCATTTTTGGTCATGACGTACTTTCTACTGATAACTGTATAAACAGTAGTTCGAAAGGCTTGAGATTGGGGGACTTATTATCTCCCATGTTATTCATCTTGGCAATTGGAAGCATTGAGCAAGCTGATGGATAGAGTTATAACAGGTGGTTACCTAAGGTGATTTACTGCAGCGATTGGTGGGTGTTTGTTTTTTTTCGGTGTGTGTGTGGAGGGGGACAACACATGAGTGGTTTCTGTCCAATTAATTATGGATAATACTTTGATATTTTGTGATGTAATAGGAACCAACTGAAATACTTAAGGCAGGTGCTTATATGATTTCAGGTAGTGTCAGGTCTCAAGATTAACTCTAGAAAGTGTGGGATCATCGTAGTGGATGAAGTTGAGAACATTGACAATTTAGTAAAAGTGCTTAATTGCTGGGTTTGGAGCTCTTCCCAGCAGCTACATTGGTTTGCCCATAGGTGCTTCAACAAGGACAAATCAGCATGCAACCCATTGATAAAAAAAAAGTAGAAAAGAGGCTCTCAGGATGGAAAACAAAGGTATTTGTCAAAATGAGGAAATAAAATACTAATGAAGAGCATACTATCGAGAATTTTCACACACTTGTCGTTGTTACAAGCTCCAACAAGTAATGTAGGTAAAATTGGAAAGCATTAAAGGAACTTTTAGGTTCTCAGCAAATGGAGCTTGGAAGTTTCACTTGATTCCCTGGGAGACTGTAACAACGCAAAGAGTTCGTGGGGCCTTGGGGTGAAGGATGTCCGGGTAGTTAACAAGGCCTTATTAGTGAAATGGCTAAGTCGAGATGGAGAGAGAAGACTCTATAGATGTAGATGACAGCAGGAAAATATGGGATTATGAAAGGAGAATGAAGGACACGAGAAAACTCGTGTCCTCTTTGGGTGAGAGGAACATTTTAAATGTTTGGGGAAAAATTCAGTAATTGTTACTTACATGGCAGGGGAAGGGTTCAGGGTTAATATTTGGGGCACATGTGGTGTGGAGATAATGCATTGAGATTCACAATGCCTAACAATTATAGAATTTCCAGCAAAAAAGAGATGACACTCCAACAGGTTCAGAGGTTATATGAATGGGCGTCTCACTGGGCTAAAGGACCGAAAGTTTAGAAGAAACCTTTTTAAAATATGGCTGAATTATTATAAAACAGAGTTATAGCATTACAGCTAAGACTCCGGGAGGCAGAGAGCTATCTCCCCATCATAAAATTATTCTACCTTCTCAAAAAATAATTAATTAAACAGAGGGGAATTGTGTGAACATGAGAAAGCCATTTGGAAACAGCAAAATTAAACGGACAGTACCTGACAAAGATAATGCATGAGTGTCATTTTGTTGTTAGTAGCACGTGTATCAGTGAGCTTCAAAAGACTGTCCAACTTAAATCCAATGGCAGAACCTGGTGTAAAGAATTACATGGAATTTAATCTTGAAATTTTGTTGACCAAAACTTCAAACTTCTTGTTCAGACACCTTATAATGTCCTCAACATGAAATGAGGTCTAAATTCCATTGAATTAATTCAGTCACATAAATAAAGCATGATGTTCTTAGTGCAAGAAGCAGTAGTAAGTTATAATCATACTCGCATTTTGTATTCATGAAAAACATAAGTCACATAAATAAAGCATGATGTTCTTAGTGCAAGAAGCCGTCATAAGTTATAATCATACTCACCTTTGTACTTATAAAACACTGACTATATTTGCAAAATTAGAATCTACACTAAGCTATCCAGATCCAAAATAGCAATACCAACCAACTTTGGAGCAAAACTACGAGTCAGCATCCTGAATATTGAGTCATCTCTCCAAAAAAATTGCAAAGTCTGTCAAATTAATGATTATGTGGCTAAACTTTCTAAGTTTGCACCCTGATCATAAAACTAAATGGATTCCAACGAAGAAGAATGAATATAGAGGATTCATATTGCCACCTCAACTGACTATGGATTTCCAAACAACATACTTAGGGGTCAATGCTAATGCTACTTATTTAGGTAGAAAATGATAAAAAAAAAAATGAAACCAAACTTCCCACTAAATTAATCAAAAAAGTATTTCCCGTTCTAGCAACAAGCAATTATTGTTTTGAATTTTCCCCATAACTAAAGAGCATTAAGTTCCACCGTTGCAACATTCAAAATATCCATTATTACATTTAGAATAAAATTGTTCCCATTACTTTATATTTGACAGAGTTGAAGGTTTTAAAACCTACATGATGGGCATCAATGGTTGTAAAAGAAAAATTGCTTGTAATGCTCATGCAGACATTCTAAAAACAGGAATTCTTACCTCTTGCTGTTCCCTGATTTAACGTATTCCCTAGAAAAAGAATTTTCTTCAATATATCCTTCAATTTTAAAGAACTTCGGACCTGCTACATGCACATTGAGTTTTGTTAAAAATTAAGATAAAAAGAAAGAACAAACAAGAGATACGCAGAACCTAGCAAATTACCTCTTCGCATGCAGAGTTCACAGCAATTAAGCTCTTCTTGAAGTCTGTCACCTGAAATGAAGCTAAATTCAGATTACACAGAAATTACTTTAGTACAGGAGATTTCTAGTTGCACACAAACCTGAGACTTGAACTGAATCTTGAAAAGAAACACTCTTAATTTCGACTCTACTCGTGGCACCTTCATCAACTCCAAAAAGAACTGACAGTCAAAGGTAAAATCAGGAACACCAGAGAAGCATGGGATCTAAGCTAGAAGGTACAAAAATGAAAGCAAGTATCAGCTATTCCTCAAATCTTGAAATTTCAGGACTTCCAAAGTCAGGGTAAAGAAACAATTATTACAAGAGTTTCCCAAATGCGACAATGGAATAAGGGAGTACATCATAAATTGGACTTTGACCACTCTAATCATTCAATCATAAGAAAGTGTTACAATTGACGAAGTCATCATACTCATGAATATCTGTCACCTGCCATGATCTTTTTTTGATGACTAGGAGAACCCACAGCCGCTACCCAAAAGGGTGCGCCACAGGGTAAACCTCAGCTCCTATGTAATAGCTCGCAAACCACATAGGAGATGTAACTCACACTAAGAAAGCCCGGTGCGACGAGCTCAACCAGAAGACAAACCCCTTGCTGTCGCTGGCAAGGGATTCCGAACTTGAGACCTCCAACATGGAAGTCTCAAGCTCAAACCACTGGGCCACCCGAAGGGTCCTGCCATGATCTCTCAACTTATTTATCTCTAGAACATTGAAATTAAATATAATTAATCCTTTTTTCACCAGAGGAAGGCTACTAGTCTTGTTAATGATTTGTTTAGAACTCAATGTGTTCATCATTTAGTGAGAACTAAATATACTGCCTGAGCAATTAAAATTTGGTCAATGAGATCTCGTCATTGTAGATTTTGCAAACTTATTATCTAATATTGTTAATTTCATAGCATTTGGTTTCTGTGTTGGTTAAGATATCCTCACTAGCCAAAATGAAAGAATAACTTCCAATTATACTAAGGTGACACCAAGGTCAATGGGTGTCAGCATAACTGCAGTTGCTGATGCTAGTAGATGGTAAAAGAAGACTTCAGAATCTCAGATTGTGCAGACTTGTCCTGTTACTCAAGGATTGCTATCATGGCCAACCTAGTAAAAGCTACATTGCATAATTTAAGATCCAGTCATCATATATTGGTTTATAAAAGGTTTCTTTAACACCCAATTCTGTTCCAAAATATAGCTAGATGTTTCCTGATAACCAATTGTAACTTCATAGAGTACCTATGAGAAGATATCGCAGTAAGGAGAGATGAAAACTTGAAAATGATAGGCATTTGTAAAATATAACATAAAACAAAGAGCATCGGCATGCAGTGATTAGATAGTACTACAAAATTGATGTGCTAACCTGTTCACACTTTCCCAGAAGCTCCTTGTCACCAGTGTAATTCTGAGAAGTATTAGTAAACAATCATTTAAAAGATTTGAAAGTAAGAACATATAATACTTTCAGAGATATAAACAGAGAGAGAGGAAATTGAAAGGAGTAGAGTCGCAGAATAGAATGAGAAAATCAAAGTCAGGAGGGATAAGATCTGCAGACCAGTAAACTTTACCTTAAGAAGATCCATCTCCTCTTTCGTAGGACAAAACTTTATCAGATTCTCCACCTGATCTGCATCTAAAACAGACTCATCCATTGCCAGCGCAGCTGCCTATGGCCATAACAGAACCATTGTCATTGCGTTTACAAGAAAGAGAGGACTAGAGAACATCACGAGGACAAGCATGAATATCAATCAATTAGCTTGGCCTCAATCTAAGACCAGTTGGTATGCTATATGCATGCTTGATATGCATTTTCCTTTATTCAGTCCTGTTTCATTCCAACACAGCATAATGCCTTTTATTCGTTAAAAGCTTGTCTTTTCATGTAAATTAGGGGCTCGCTAAACCTCGCACTTCAACACCGAAATCACCAAGGGGCAAAGCAAAACTATTCAAGAGAAACGGAATCACTTAGGTCTACCAAGCAGAGCCCTGTATGTGAAACCACAGCGAAAAGAAAGTTTCTAATTCCATTTTCTGCTCTCCATCTACCCGGATTTCAGTTTGTACACATTTCTAGTAAAATTTGGCAAAGAAGGACAGACTGTAGCCTACAATTTGCCACATTGTGTATCAAAGGACCAAAATAGTCGAAAGAAAAAGTAGAAAGACGAAGGAGAACTAATAGAAGAAAGGAAAGTCCTGTGAGGTCTCATCATCTTGCTTGGGGTACTAGACCATTTGAATGACAATGAGAAGTCTAATTAATAACAAAAGTAGATGCCACATTGACATATCAACCTCAGTTTAACGAGGCTGAGGATTCTAAAAGCCTGAGAATTCTTCTTTTCTCTTCCCAATGAACTGAGATAAGTTGGATTAAGAACTTATATACAATCTATGTCAATTGTTCCCCATACTTTCCAGTTATTGCTGTATTCTTTTCAAGCTTAAAGTAAAGGAGGAAAATAAATGAAGGATCTCTTGTACTATGACTCGATAAGTGTGGGTAATTTGACTGGGCATCCCAGATGCATTTAAAATATATCAGTTTTTCTTTCTGTACGACCCAAACGTACTCTGAATTATGTGAACCATGCTTACATGACCAGGTAGCCTTCCTTTGTCTCTAGTATTCTTTTACCCTATATTACAACACATGTATTTAGCCTAAACAATTTTATGATATGATCTGGAAGAAATGTTTGAACTAGTAGGATATTGCAAAAAAAGCAAATTATTGAGTTAGGTCACTGGAAAGGGATCGGTATTTCCTTATACTATTAGCCATGCGCAGTTTAAAATTTGATGCGGACAGTGCAGTCTGTGACTTCTAGACGAAAAATCTCACTATCCTAAAAAAAGATATAGAATTCCACATTCTTATTCAGTTAGCATGACTTGATCGTCCACCCCCGTCTGTGTGGGGGGGCATGTGCAATCCGGACAGGGAGTTTGTTTCTGTAAAAATAAAGGAGACAAGCCTTCGAAAAAGAAAATAGAAAATATTTAAGAGAAGCACTAAACCAACCATCATGTCTGGAAGTGGCATTTTAACCTTTGTGAGCATAATTTCCGTATTGTTTGCCCTTCTTAGGTCAATCTACCAAAGAAATACAAAGGAAAGAAGTTAGGAAAAGAAGAATTCATGTGAGGCAATTAAACAAAACAAAGAAAAAGAGTTCCTCAAAATCATCAATGTCAAATTCTCATAAAAAGCAACTACAGTTAATCATCTAAGAAGGATCTGGCAAAGGAAAAAAAAAAAGAAATAAACGTGACAGAACCAGGAGAGACCACAAGAATAAAGCATCAAAATAAATAGCAGTCTTGATTTGTTATCTTTGCAGGCAGTTCCTAGAAGAAAGGCATTGAGTAGTACTAATTACCAGATGAACCTTGTCTGGTTTAGATTCAGCAGACTTCTTCTTTCCTCCAGATTTACCCGTACTACTTGACTTGGGGGTGGCTGAGAAAAGAACCTCAATTTCTGACACATCAAACTCTGGTGCACTTGATTTGGAGCAAAAATTATCAGTATTTCAGTTGAGTTGAATATAAGCATTGTCAAACTAAAAAAGCATGGAACATACACTTGAGGCCCTCCATGTCTCTGCAGTTCCTCCCATAGGCTTCCCTGTAGTGCCCTGGTTACCTTGCTCCAATGCAATGGTTTTAAATTTGATTTCGACCGTGAAAGTGCTGGAGCTCTCCCAGCAGGAAGTCCTCTGCCGGCTGCCCCAGGTCCTTTAGAGCCAAATGGTGGTGGAGGAGGAGGTCCACCACCTGGAGGTCTTGGAGCTCCAGGTGGGGGAGGTGGACCAGGTGCACTACCTCCTGGAGGTGGGGGCGGAGGTGGACCCGGTCCTCCACCTCCTGGAGGTGGTGGGGGAGGTGGACCCGGTCCTCTACCTCCTGGAGGTAGTGGAGGAGGAGGACCAAGCGAGCCACTAGGAGGTGGTGGAGGAGGGGGTGCTCCACTAGGAGGAGGAGGAGGTGGTGGAGGCCCGCCACTGGGAGGAGGCGGAGGTGGTGGAGGCCCCCCGCCGGGGGGAAGCGGAGGTGGTGGAGGCCCACCACTGGGGGGAGGTGGAGGAGCTGGTAGGCCACTGTAGGAAGGAGGTGAAGGAGCTGGAGGAGCTATTGAGCCACTGTGAGGGGGAGGAGGAGGGGGAGGAGCTGGCGGGCCACCGTAGGAAGAATGCGAAGGAGCAATTGAGCCACTGTGAGGGGGAGGAGGAGGGGGAGGGGGAGGAGCTGGTGAACCACCGTAGGAAGGAGGAGGAGGAGCTATTGAGCCACTGTGAGGGGGAGGAGGAGGGGGAGGGAGAGGAGCTGGTGGGCCACCGTAGGAAGGAGGCGGAGGAGCTATTGAGCCGCCGTGAGGGGGAGGAGGAGGGGGAGGAGGAGAGGGAGGAGCTGGTGGGCCGCCATAGAAGGAAGGTTGAGGAACTGGAGGGCCGCCACAAGGTGGAGGAGGAGGAGCTGGAGGTGGTGGTGCAGCTCCTTGTAATGGAGGAGGAGGAGGAGGAGGAGGTGGAGCTGCCGACAATGGAGGAGATGGTAAAAGTGCAACATGCAAAGGAGGTGGAGGAGATGGTGGTAGTGCTCTAGATAAAGAAGATGGGGTGGAAAGAGGGTGAGGACAAAGAATTGAAGGTGGAGTTGGAGCAGGTGGAATATTGCATGAAAGGGGTGGGGGAGAGGGAGCTGCTGCTGGAGCATATCTTGAAGGAGGTAGGGGTGGAGGAAGTGGAGGCAGTGGTTGAGTTGGGGTCGGATCATTTCTTGATGCAGGTGGAGGTGGAGGTGAGGGAGGTGGTGGAGGCAGAAATGACATCGGAGAGTTCCTTGAAAAGGGTGGGTGTGGAGGTGGAGGTGGAGGTGGAGGTAAAGGTGTAGATTGAGGTGGAGGCGAAGCTGGAGGTGCATTTTGTGAAGGAGTTGAGGTTGGTGGAACTAAATCACTCTGCAAAGGTGGTGAAGGTGGTGAAGATGGTGAAGGAGGAGAAACCTGTATAGGAGGTGGCGGGGGAGGTGAAGCTGAACCACTAAGTAAGGAAGGTAGCTCATGTGGAGAAGGTAGCGGTGGTGGTGGTGGTGATGGTGGAGGAGGAGGAGCACTCACTGTTAGCAAAGAAGAAACTCCAGGCACAATTGGAAATGGTGGAGGTGGTGGAGGGGCACTGTAAATTGCAGGTATAGGAGGAGGGGAAGGAGGGGGTGGTGGTAGAGAAGAAATACCAAACCTTTCTATCTTTGGTGCATTAGGTGCATGTGGAGGTGGAGGTGGAGCTGGAGGTGGACTTATTGTTATCTGGGAGGATATTGCACAAGCTGCATTTGGCAAAGAAGTGGGTGAGGGGGTTGGTGACAATTCCAATACAGTAGATAATGTGGGTGGTAAAAGTGGGGGGGCAGAGGGAGGGGGAGGAGAGCTACCCAAATGAGCCATTCTCAAGCCATTTGATGATGGAGGGGAAGGTGGAGGTGGAGGCGGGGGTGGTGGTGAAAAGGATTTGATATTTTGACTATGGGAGATACACATACGAGTCTTTCTCAAGCTATTT
The DNA here is from genome assembly GCA_025642045.1 of Solanum sejunctum. Lineage (NCBI taxonomy): Eukaryota > Viridiplantae > Streptophyta > Magnoliopsida > Solanales > Solanaceae > Solanum > Solanum sejunctum. The sequence continues at coordinate 18,062,735 of JAOTQJ010000096.1, read as the reverse complement.
GATGGTGGAGGTGGAGGTGGAGGTGGAGGTGAAGGTGGAGGTGGAGGTGGAGGTGGTGATAAGGATTTGACATTATGACTAAGTGATAGGATTTGAGAAGGAAGAGGTGGGGGTGGGGGTGGGGGTGGGGGTGGAGGTGGGGGAGGGGAGGAGTGGTGGGTCACACAAGTAGGTATAATGTGGCCTTCCTGCGAAGACTCAGGTGGCGTTGCAGAAGCTGGCATGTTAGTACTTGCTTCCTGAATAGGAGGCAATTCAAGTGATAAAGTACTTGGATATTGAAATGAAGGCAGGGGACTTGGAGGGGATACATGAAGGTCAATTGCCTGACTTTCAACTGATTCTGATGAAGAGGTCATTGCAACAGGTGCCTTCTTGACTGCTGACATGTCTAATGATGCAGGACATGAAGAGCGTTTCTTTGGAATACGACCTGCTCCAGCTAGAGTTTTAGCTTCTGAAGAAGCTCGAGGAGAGGGCGATTTTGATTTTGACCCAAATTGAGAATCTTTGGTTACAGCAAGCACAGGTGGAGCACTCTTATACCTTGATGCTGGATATGCCACATGCATTGAATTAGTGTAAGAACCTTTATTAGAAGGGATCCACCGAGACACTGCATTTGGCTTTGCTAGTCGCGACAGAGTTCCCAGAGTTTCTTTTTGTTTAGATTTATTTTTAGGTCCAATCCCATCCGCAGCAAGTTTGGAGTTGGACGCTGGTTGTTTCATTATACCATCCGCAGCAAGTTTAGAGTTGGATGCTGGTTGTTTCTTCAGAGATGAAGGTGACTTTACATTCTTGCCGTTATTGATATCAGCAGTCAACTGTGAATCCTGCATCTCCTGTCTAAAGGTGCCTTCTGCATCTTGCTTATTCTCCCCTTCTTCTGACATGACGCTTGCCCTCGGTGATTCTGCTTCTGAGTCCTTGTGACTAGAAACATCAAACGTAACAGCCTCCGAGTTTATCAAGATGTCATTATCCGCTAAACCATTTGTTTTTGATGCTTGCCGAGTAGAATCCACATTTCCTTCTGGTTTGCGATTACCTTCAATAAAAGCAGAGTCTTGAAAGGCATGATGCTCCAACTCTTCTTTCCATGTCTCAATGTTGTCATCGTCCTGCATACTCTCCTGAACTGAATGGGCATCAGATTCCCCTCTTCCATCCTGTCCATCAACAGCATTGCTGAATACCTCTTCCACCTCAAAGAACTCGTCCGGTGAAGCACCTTCAGTCTCATTATCATCTTGATCTGGTGCTTCAGTAGTGACAATAGGTAGAAGAGCACCAGCATCTGAAAAGATTACCTGGTACAGTAATGAGCATTTTTCAACTCCTATAGCTCCCTGTTAAAGGATAATGAAAAAAAGAGCCAAGTTCAGAGGAATAAATACCAAACCTCTGCTTTGAACTCCCTAGACAATTGGTCTTTTGCATCCCATGGGACATCAACTTCATCCCGAGTTAACATCAAAACATTTGAGCGAATAAATGCCGTGTGAAACATAACTCTGAATATCATTACTTCCCTAACTAGATCATCTTCCAAATGGATGCACTCAAGAACAACATCTCCTTGAACACGACAGTGGATATCTATTTTCACCAGTGCACATTCTTCCTATAGAGGGGAAGTCAGCAGAATACTTCAGATTTCAGCTAATTACCTGTAAGTCTCAAACATTTTAAGCTTAGCATTACCTGTCGGTAGAGGCGACCATGTTGTATTGTCTTTGAAGTTGAAAAGAGGAGTTTAGAACTCCTATTGGACGTTGGTGAAGCAGGGTCCAAGCCATAGGCACGAAGCCCCAGTCGGCAGCCCCTCCCACCATCAAATTGAGGAAGGACCCTGAGTATAATACAATCTAAAGCAAAAGGTATATCTGATGGAAGCCAATCTAAGCCAATATTTGTTCTGGTGATATAGTGAAGATATCTAAGCTGAGATGGCTGTGGATTTAGAGGTGATAAAACATAAAGAAGTTCCCTAGGAGCTTGCCTGTATACCATATCAAGAGTCTTCTGCTCACCGGTGTACTGTTCTCTGTACAAAAGAAGGCCAGCAAGCATGAAAGCAAGTACAGGCCACCCTCCCCTCTCACAATGCATCAACAGCACATTTTGTTGGCCCTCAAGTGAAAGCCAGCTCTCACTGGATCGCAAGAAGTGCTTGATCATCTCCAGTGGCAATACAGGACACCCCTCATATTTCCGAGGATAATCCATGACAGTCATATCATATTGCGTCAATATATCTGATATTTGGCTCCTGTGCTCTCCTTCTTTGAAGTTAAAAACCATGAAAGAAGAATCTGGATAATGATCCTGCAGCTGAGCTACAATACCTCCCAGGTATGTCTTGTACTCATATTCGTCCAATGCGTCCGTTGAAAAGCAACAATCAAACACTGTAAAAGTGTGAATTAAAAAGGCAAGCAGAGAAGCATCAATAATCATAAAACTAACCACATATATTATTGGTCTAAGTTACATCCACCTTTAAGATAATGAAAATAACCAGACCCCACTTGTGGGATTCTATTGGATATGTTGTTGTTATAGTTGTTGTTGTATGCTTTACGGATATAACTTAAAATGGTAAAATAAAGTTCACCTTCCAAGCCACAGCACAATAGCGAGGCAACAACAACATACCACAGATGGGGACTAGGGAGGGCAAAATGCACGCAACCTTTACTACTAACTTGGGAGATAAAGAGCTTGTTTCCCCTAGACCCTCAGCTTAAGGAAAAGCAAAGTAAAGCTCATCGGAAAAAAAAGAAACGACAGAAGTGAAGAAATCATGGCCATAAAGCATTCTGAAAAAAGGAACAATAACTACAACAGAGCACGATAGCTAGGCAAACTACCAAAACAATGGAGCATCAGATTTGAGTATTCTTTGATAACAACTATACATATACATATACATACATTTTCAGCTCATTCACTTTTCATAGAAATTTGTGATATTTCTCATAGTTAAACTGAACGACAAACATTTCAAAAATGTGTAGTCCCAAATGTAGCTAAAACTATGATGATCATTTACGCATTTGTTTCAAAAATTGCACAAATGTTGGTGGCAAAAAAATATAGAAATGTCAAAACCAATAGAATTAGAGGGAGAACAAACATACCATAGACCCTTTCAGAGATCTCTAGAAGCCGATCCGGCGGCTTCCTATAGAAGAATCGTCTGAACAGCGCCATCTAATGGCGCCGTTTCTCTATCAATCGCATCCAGAAAAGCCTTAACTTCCAATGCACACCAATTGATCGCTAAAATGTCTCAATGGATCCTCAACTAATTCCCACAATACGACATTTGATCATTTAACAAAAATAAATCCCAAAATGGAACAACAGGGTCGTCGATCAATGCAGAAATCGGAGCTGGGTTTTTGTTAAAATCAACGCAGCTCAGTTACAATTGAAAAGAAATTGGAGAATGAGAGAAGAAATTGTATTAACAAAGATTTAGAGTAAGGGAAAGTGACAGTAAATTGATGAAAAATTGAAACAAATTTTAGGTATTAGAAAATGAGATTGCCATTGATGAAAGTCCGGGAGGTGGTAAGAGAAACATGAACCGGATTCGGGAAAACTGACCCGAACCTGTTACGGTCCTTGTTCGTTACATTGTACGATCTAATTTATATGATGTACACGTGGCGTATCCCAACACTGCTGACACAAAGAGAATGTCAGAAAGGAAATCTTAATTTTTGTTTTTTTACTCGCAGACAAAAGACCCACATCTTTATAAATCACAAAACGCACTATTTTGAACCTAGTATTTTGTCTTATTAGGGGTCAATTTTTCTTCCTTCCTTTTTTGTCTTGTTCAATTTAATTTAAAAAATAAACCAGCAAAAAGGAAAAAAAATGTACCCCTTCAGGCAGGGGTGTACATAGTAATTTGAAAATTTTAAAATATTTAAGTTGAGGATCATTCGCAAATAGTTTCTCTATTTCTGTGAAATAATGGTAAGATTTTGTATATATTTTATCCTTCTCAATGTGAGATTTCACTAGGTATGCTATTGTTATTCCTATTTAAAAAATTACTATATAATTATTTTGTATGATTTGATGTTGATATTCTGTTGTACGATAAATTAATAACTATAATAGTTGTTTGATTTCAAAGTTACATATGACATAATACAAAATTAAAACTTGATTTTTCAACAAAAATCTCAATTATATTATAGTAACATCTTAAATACGTAGAAATACTTTTTTTAGAAATACATATAATTAATTCCCTTTTGTTAATCAATTACATAAAAATATATTTCAATTAAGATAAAATTAATAGTAAAAGTTTCCAACGTCTAAATAATTAGTTTATACTAATAGTAGTTCATAAATTTGTTAGTAAAGAATATTTATAAGTTGTATATGTAATTATATTTTCGATACATTATTGGTATTAAACATAATGACTTCCTATTGGTCTGTCCTTTTAATCCTCCATACTTTTTGGTCAAAGGGTATTATGTGGGATGATTGAAACTAAATTGGAGGATACTTTTGTAGTTTATAATGATAGCACGTTTATTTATATGTTTTTTTTCTAAATAAATAAAGTAAGTAATGGTTGACATTTGATTGCATATTTTATGTGATGCTGCATTCACGTTGTATCATTCTGCTCTGTCAAGAAATTGAAATTAGAAAAAGAAATGTCCATTAGCTTAAATGAATAGTAGAGAATTAAACTTCATCAATTACATTGCACTATTCTCATTTTCGCCAATGTAACAATAACAACATTACCCCAATGCCTCAAATGCTCCCACTCATTGTTGGGTAAAGAGGGATCGAATGTACGTAACTTGATCTCTATGTTTAAAAACATAGCACAACTTTTTTCGATCATTTTTGCCAATGTAATAAATGTTATTCCCATGTCCAAAGGAGTATAAACTAAAAAACATTATTCCTAATTATGCTTCTTAGTTAGAGTTTGTCTAATTATATTCTATGATTATAGTTTCATTTATTATAGATATTTTTTTTATAATTTGCTGCCAATATACAAATTAGTTTGTATAATTTGCTGGCAATATATAAATTCATTTGTATGATTCATTGTCAATATACAAACAGGATAAATATATACAAACACTATATTTATACATTCATGATTTTTTCAAAACTTATACCAATTAAATATATCGACATGATAATTATATACAAGCTACGGTAAACACGTACAAATTATGGATTTATACAAGGAAAAATTAATTAAATAGATCTGTTTTAATAAATAATTACTAATTTTAACTATACTTTTTATTTATTATCATTTATAGTAATATATAACAATACTGTGATAAATTTGCATTTATGTAAAAGTGCATCATGCATTTAATATAAATATATTATAACTGTTTAGTGAAAATAATTTTTTTTGCTATAAATAGTAAATATTTTTTTAATCTAGTATATCTATGTAAGTTTTCCTTTATACAATGAGGAATCAAATTATAAATTCTGAATTTATATAATTGAAAGCTCAATTTTATGAATTCTGGGCATTAATAGCCATTATCATCAAGTTATAGTTGTGAATTGTAATAAGGTAAAACTATAGCTATGTTAATTAACTCACTAATAAATATTTGCTCAGTTATGTTATTTAGTTTACTTTTTATCTTTATAAACGAAGAAGAAGAAGAATTATATTTGCTCAGAATTATGTTTGCTTTTTATGAAGAAGAATTTGTAGCTAACAGGTGCAAAAGTACCTATTTGGAAAAATAAGTATCAAACCTTGGAAAAATTAAGTGTCCGTTTGATGGCAAATTTATATATGCCTTTCGTTTAAAAAAATAATCTACTTTTTTTTTATCTGTTTAAAAAAAGAATGAATTGTCTTTTCTTTTTTTTTCATTTGCGAAACTTTAATTTCAACTTTCCAGATGACATGTTTAATATTATTAGATTAAATGACATTTTGATACATTTAACATTACTTTAACTTAGAACTATAAGATTGAAAAAAAAATTTCTTAAACTCCATACCAAATCATATTAAATGATTTTTTTTAAACGAAAGAAGTTTCTCGTTTTAGGACAATGACTATATATGGAAGCAATCTCCTTGAAGTTGGAATGAGCTAGCCCAGCACTATTAGTTCAAAGAGAGAGGCCCTCGTAAGTTGAAACGAGCCCATGCCAGCACAGATGTGTACAAGGTATTCTACTGAAAAACTGATGTAGCTGCAGTATATTAAAAAATTATTTATCATCTACATAAATAATAATTTTTTACTCAATAATTATAATATAATTTTAATATATATGATAAAGAACTATTTATAAAATATATATAATACAAGTTTTATTGATAGATAATAGATCACATTGTGTCAATTTTTTACCAAATAAGCATAACATATTTTTAAATACTTGTAATACATTTATATTGCATACATAATTTAGTTCTAATACAAGTGTGAATTTATCATATAATATTCTACATATTGCTAATTGCTAAAATCAATAATTATTTATTAAAAAATACTCACCCAAATAATTTTTCCTATTCTGATTCTTACGTAATTGTATAAGTGACAAAAAAATTCAACTAAATGATCACATTGTGGGATTTCACTGGGTATGTTGTTGTTATATATAAATTCACATACGTTATTTATACAATATTTACATGCATATATTTTTCTTTCAATTCTAACTAAGTTAGATCTTCTTTAAAAAGTTTTAAATTAATATATGAGATATTTTTGATATTTTAAATTCTTGATAAATTATTTCTTATTTTAATAAGATAATATATTTTTGAAATGAACTAAAAAAAAGAACATCATATAAAATAATACGACGAATATTATACTATATTACAGTGAGCATGAAGAACATTCTTAGAGATTGGTCAAAGGTCAAAACCTGTTTGCTGATTAAGTTGTAATTATAAATAATTCATATATTATATTATATTATATAATGAATTAGAAGAATCCCCACAGAAGATGCGTGAGCTAGCCATCATCAATAGTGCTTTTATCAATATTCTTTGAAAGTTATAACACACTTTTCACTTATTCAACGAAATCGACAAAAATATACAATTTCTTAATTTTAATTTTTATTTATTTTACTTTTCTTTAATTAATTTTAAAAAGTATTTCTTTTAGGGACAATTATTAATTAATTTTAATATTTTACATAATATATTTAAATTCGCAAGAGATAGAGAGATTACTTTTGAAAGACCTTCACATCTTAAAAATATCATCCCAAAAAGTAGAAACTACTATATAAGAAACAAAACAACTAGGGTAGAGAGCAATGATAATTCATAAATATACTAAAAATAACAAAACAAATAATGGGCAATAATAACACAATATATGAAGACTTGACTATCTCAACCATGTTACTATAACCCAAGGTCAGATAACATCTTACTCCTACTAATTGGCTAACATTTTATCCTAATACGCGATAGTCACTTCTTTCTATCTAAGGTCATGTTCTTGGTGATACAAAGCTGCGTCATATCCTGTCTAATTAAATTACCTCTCTCCAATACTTTTTCGGTCGACCTCTACCCTCCGCGTAACCTCTAAATTCAACCTCTAAAAGATATAAAAATAATATTTTTCTTGAAACCAAAAGAAATAAATCACATAAATTAAAACGCTAGATGGAGCAGCAATTTTCACTTTTAGGTACGTTCTATACACCAATTAATCACAAACTAGTAACTATGCAATCACAGATTATAATTTAGTTTACTTGATGTGCACAGGAATGTGGAAAAAATTAAATTTTTATCATATAACAAAGTCGTCTATAGTCCAAAATTGACAAACCAAAATATGAATAGAGAGAGACTTCCAAAACCTCATGTGCTTTACGTACAAACAAAATAATGCATGCATTTTTTCAGCGTTCACATGTGATGTTGAACGCGTGCGACTAAAGGTTGTCTCCGAATTCCATGAAGTGAATTTACGTGTTTTAGTTTGATTTGAATTTTTTTAAATACGAGCTTTAATTTTGATTTTTTAAATAATTAAGTTAATTAATTTTTGTGATCTTTAAAAATGTGTATTTCATTTCCTTTTTATTTTTTTAAAGTTTTTATCTTAATGATTGACACACGATATAAGTTAAATTTTAATGATTAAGATTTAATTGACTCATGCCATTAAATAAAGAGAGAAAATGATCAATTAAATCTCAACTATTAAAATCTAATTTATGTCATATTTCAGTTATCAAAATAGAAACTTGATAAAAAGAAAAAGAAAAAAATGAAGAGGAGTCTTGTCCATAGATATGATATTGTGCGTAATTAAGAACCTAGTAGGGATGACTAAATATAGAAAGTAACTAATACTCCATTTCTTAAACAAGCTAGGAGCTTGTGTGGATTTTGTTATGATTTTTGGCTTACTTTACTTCCTTCATTTTTTTAAAAAAATGACTTGATTTAGCTTGGCACAGAGTTCAAAAAATAAAAAAAAATTTAATCTTATGATTCTAAATTAAAATTATGTTAAATGTATCAAAATATCATTTAATCTTATAATCTTAAATATGTTATGTGAAAAGTTGAAATAAAAATTTTGCCAAAAAAAGAAAATAAATCATTCTTTTTAAATAGAGGGGTAGTTATTTTGTTATAAAATTGAATGTTTCAAAGCACTTCTTTTATCTTATCAAAATACTATAAAAGTGCTTCAAAATTATTTCAATTTAAAAGTATTTAAAATAAATAAATTCAAATGCGCTCTAAATTTTATAGTTATATCTGTACTATCATTATTGAAGAGAATATTTTCAAATCTTCAACTAACCCGTCAGTAATTCCCTCTTCTTTTAATTATATATATGAAAAAAAAGATATAATAAAAGACGTATTCTTGACTTCTTGTTGTTTACCATGCATAATAAAGCCCTGGGTCAACTAATTAGAGGAAGAAAAATGAATAAATATAATGTCAGGACTTAGGAGTTAGGATAATTAATATATATATTCGGTGCCAAATTGAGAGTACAACCTAATCATCTATGTAATTGGAAATTCTAAAAAGACTAAGATAACTTCTCCCTCCTTTCCATTTTATCCATTTTATGTGGTACCCTTTGACTTGGTATGATATTTAAAAAAAAAAGTAGGACTTTTAAAATTTGTGTTCTAAAATCATTCTGAAAAATTTATTTGGTTGAGATTCATAAGGTTACATTTCTTTTTTGGATGGATCAAAAAGAAAAGGGTGTCACATAAAATAGGACAGGTAGAATATCTTGATCGAAATGTGGATAATTAAAAATTAATATTTTATTGGTGGAAAAATAACAACTGTATAATAAATTAATTGAGGTACGCCAAACATCACTATTATACACGACATACATGTATAGAACTGATAGGGGTGACAAAATTAAGTCCAATCCGCTCAATCTGTTGAAGTTTGGGCGGATTACAATTATTAGCTCAACCCATGTCAGCTCGATCCATTTAAAATTGGGTTGATATGCAACTCGATTAACTTGAGAGAGATCTTGTTAAAATGTTTTCAAAATACTTTTTTTTCAGTTTGATATATTTTATATAGCCATAATAAAAAATATAATTTAATTAAGTACTAAAATATTGAAAAAGAACAAATAAAATAAGTAAAACTTAGTAAAAATTGAGTCTAGTTGGGTCTTGACCCGCTCTATAACTCGTTACTCAACCCTTTTTGACCTAACCCATTTTGATCCAAGCAAATTTGGATTGAGTTGGGTCTTAACTCATTTAGTGTCTTGACTCATTATAACAAACTCAAATTTGACTCACCCGCCCAATTGTCATCCCTAAGAACTGTGATGTAGGCAGACAGGGATGCAACGAACACATTTTATTGAAAAACTTACTATGTAATAGGGAAATTTTTTTTTTTGCATATATATATATATATATTAAGATCTCACAAAATTCAAATATGCTTTGTCCTTAAATTTCTTGTCAGGTTAAAATCGATCAACCAAATTGAAATGAAGGGAAGAAACCATTTAACTATTCGTGCAAAAGGGAGTAAGAAGGGTAAACAAGCACCACACACCTAATACTTATATCAAGTTGATAAATGATGTTTAATTTACACATAAACGATGATTGATTAAAATGAATTTTAATAAATTTATGTGACTTGATCTAAACGCCGAGGTCAAAAATGGTCAATTTTTTGTTGCAGAACTAGTAAATCAAAATCTACACAATAATTTTTTTGACTACCAGCCATGTAAAATTAAGGTCAAGTTGGGCGGCTTGATTTTCCAATTGTCCCACACACTTGAGACTACCAAACTTTTCTTATTATTCCAATTACTACAAGACATTATATTGGAACTTTAAATAACACCACAAGAGTCAGTTTAGTCAAAATTAAACTACTAAGAGACCATAACTAATTATTAAAAATGTATAATTATACGTGCATGTGTTCCAATTTGTTTTGGCTCCATCTGCCTATGTTTATTCCTCACATGTGATACTGTTCCTAAATTAAAAAAACCAACTTTCCCATTGTGTTACTCAGTAAATACAAAGAAGAAATAAATTTATCTAGGAGAAGTGGAGGAAAACAAGATTGTAACTGACACTAAATTATCATGTTAGAAGTGAAATCTCATGTTCTTCTTCCCATTGCATTGCTCAGTTTGTTCATTCTCATAACAGGTATGTATGATCATGTCATGTTTGATAGTCTTGTTTAACTGGTGTTACTTCAATACCAAGCATTGAATGTTTGTTTGTTGGAGAGTTGACTTGTATTTATATACAGGTAGGCTTGTTTGTGGAGAATCAATTGAGACAGACAAGCAATTGCTGCTGAACTTGAAGTCATTTCTTAAGAAACAAAATCCTATTGACAAAGGATTCAAATATAACCATTGGAATCCTACTGATTTGTCACCCTGCAGATGGCCTGGAATTTCATGTAGTACTTCCATCAATCGTGTCGCTGGGATCGACCTATCGGAAAGCAACCTGTCTGGGAAATTGTTTGATCACTTCTCAGCCATGACAGAATTGACCTCTCTTGACCTGTCCAAGAACACATTTTCAGGGTCCATTCCACCAGACTTAGGCCGGTGTCGAAACCTGAAGTTCTTGAACTTGTCACACAACATCATTGTTGGTGAGTTCAACTTGACTAGTCTGAACAAACTGGAAGTTCTTGATTTGACGATGAACAGGATTCGTGGACTAACAATGCCTGAGATTTGTGACAACTTAGCTGTTGCAAACATTTCTAACAACAATTTCACTGGTGGGATTGGAAGAGTATTTGCTCAGTGCAAGAATTTGAAGTATCTTGATCTGAGCTATAATAACTTGACAGGGAATCTGTCCTTCGGGCTTGATATGCTGGATGTGTTTTCAGCATCTCACAACTACTTCAGTGGCCCTCTGCCTTCCTGGATTTTCACCCAAAATTGCTCCTTGCAAGTTTTGGACTTATCAGAAAATTTATTCTTTGGTGAATTGCCTACATCCATCGCGAATTGTAAAAGATTAGTGGAGTTGAACTTGTGGGGAAATAGCTTTTCAGGGCCAATCCCTAGAGAGATTGGATCAGTACAGAGTCTTAAAGAGCTTTGCTTGGGAAGTAACAACTTTTCAAGTGATATTCCAGACACTCTATCAGGCCTAAACAAATTGGTCTTTCTGGACCTAAGTAGAAATCATTTTGGAGGAGAAATACAAGAAATTTTCGGGCAATTGACACAGGTAAGATTTCTCGTGCTGCATGGAAACTCTTATATTGGAGGCATAGTGTCATCAGGAATTCCAAACTTGGTGAACCTTTCGCGGTTGGACTTGAGTGATAACAACTTTTCTGGTCCATTACCAGTTGAAATTTCTAAAATGAAAGGTTTGGAGTTTTTGATTCTTGCCCACAATCAGTTTAGTGGCAGTATACCTTCAGAATATGGAGATCTTACTGCACTTCAGGCTGTTGATCTTTCTTCTAATATGTTAACTGGTTCTATACCACCAAGTTTCGGGAAGCTAAGGTTACTACTGTGGTTGATGCTTGCAAACAATTCACTGAACGGTGAAATCCCATCGGAGTTAGGGAACTGCAGCAGCTTGTTATGGTTGAATCTTGAGAATAATCAACTTACTGGTCCAATTCCTCCTCAATTAGCGAGTATTGGTGCGGATCCAATGCCTACGTTTCTGTTGAATAGGAAAAAGGAGAAGCTCACTGGTAGCCCAGGGGATTGTTTCACCATGAGGAGGTGGATACCAGCTGACTACCCTCCATTTAGCTTTGTATATCCTCTATTGACAGGGAAGAATTGTAGAATCCTGGGGGATAAGTTGTTTATTGGAGATGGTTTAATGCCAGTCTGTGAACCTGGTAGTAATGTCCGAAAGAATCAGGTACCAGGATATATTCAACTTAGTGATAACAAATTGTCCGGTGAGATCCCTCCTGAGATTGGCAAGATGAAGAAAGTAAGTATGATGCATTTGGGTGCAAATGAATTTTCTGGCAGGCTCCCTTCAGAGATTGGACAAGTGCACCTACTAGTCCTTAATGTTTCACAGAACAAATTTTCTGGTGAAATCCCAAAGCAGATTGGTCATATTAGGTGCTTGCAAAACCTTGACCTGTCATTTAACAATTTTTCGGGTCCATTCCCAGCTAGCTTTAGTATCTTGCATGATCTGAGCAAGTTCAACATCTCTTACAACCCATACATCTATGGAAAAGTACCAGAAAGCGGGCAACTGCTTACATTTGAGAAGTCATCGTTTCTTGGTGATCCATTGTTGCGTCTTCCATCCTTCATGCACAAATCTACAAACAACACAGAAGGAAACATGAATGAAAATCACAAAAAGCCCAAAAAGGTGGGTGCACTTTTAGTAATTGTGGCTCTGGTACTAGCTTTCCTAGTCTGTGCAGTCATGTCATTCCTTGTCTGCCTCCTTACAAAAGCGCCAAGGGGTTCCTCGGGAATATTACTGGAGGATACAGAAGGCAGACATGATACGCCATCAAGCACTAGTGAATCCTCATCCCGATTGTGTGCATCCTCATCACGGGGTTCTGATGATGTTAAGGTTATCCGTTTGGACAGAACAAACTTCACACATTCTGACATACTGAAGGCCACGTGGAACTTCTCGGATGATAGAATTATCGGGAGGGGAGGATTTGGGATAGTTTATCGAGGAGTCTTGCCTGATGGAAGGGAAGTAGCAGTGAAGAAGCTACAGAGGGAGGGAATCGAAGGAGAAAAAGAGTTCAGGGCTGAAATGGAGGCCCTCAGTGGGAATGGCTCCGGTTGGCCTCATCCCAACCTTGTCACTCTCTATGGGTGGTGCCTTGATGGATCAGAGAAAATTCTAATCTATGAATACATGGAAGGTGGTACCTTAGAGGACGTCATTCCAGATAGAACAAGGTTTACATGGAAGAGGAGACTTCAAGCAGCAATCGATGTGGCACGTGCTTTAGTCTACTTGCACCATGATTGCTACCCTTGCATTGTCCACAGAGATGTCAAAGCTAACAACGTGCTTCTTGACAAGGACGGAAGAGCAAAAGTCACCGATTTTGGCCTTGCTAGGGTCATGATTTCTGAACATACTCATGTTAGCACAATGGTGGCAGGGACTATTGGTTATGTTGCACCAGAATATGGGCAGATAATGCAGGCCACTACAAAAGGAGATGTGTACAGCTATGGGGTGCTAGCAATGGAGCTAGCAACTGGGAGGCATGCTATAGATGGTGACGAAGAATGTCTAGTTGAATGGGCGACAAGGGTCATGGGAGACGGAAGGAAAGGATTCACTAGAGCCATCATACCAGTTGCTCTATTGGTATCTGGCCTGGCAGAGGGAGCAGAGGAAATGTGTGAGTTGCTTAGGATTGGGATAAGGTGCACAGCTGAGACCCCTCATGATCGGCCTAACATGAAGCAGGTATTAGATATGTTGATAAGTATTCCTAGCAGCCAAAGGGGATCCAGCCATAGCTTCGGATCAAGTCGTAGCACTTCTCCATTATTATGATACACTTTCTTAGAACTCAAGAGATGTAAGTGTCAATAGTTCCTTTACATATGTAACACACCTAGCAGATTCTTCTTGTAAAACAGTTCTTTGCTTTTCCCACTTTTGTTAGTCTACGAAAATGTAGTCAATTTTGTTTGTTTGGATCACAAAATGTTGTAGAATATCAAATTTTTTCTATGAAATTGAAGCAGACAAATATTTGACCCACCTACAGAGCTACAATACAGTAGGTGGCAAGCTTGTTCCCCTAGCAGGTACATAATTAAAAGTTACTATTTCAAGCAAGAGTCCTTTGCCAGGGATTGTGCAATAGCAACTGCAAACAGAAGTTGTCTCCGAATCTCAACTTCTGGACCACATCTCATGGAATATCTTAGTATACTTCCACTGCATCGACACACACACCGCCAAATGTCAATGCCACATTATTTATTTTCATATCAGGCTGGATTCATCATCCGTGCTGCTAATAGAAGAGTTCAAATTCTTGTCTATCTGCTTAAGAAAAAGAAACTACACATAACCTTTACTGACACTCTTAATGACTGTGAGACCTTTCAAGAAAAACAGTTTGAGGTTGGCTCAACCCAACCAGTATCCTATCATGTTAAGAATATCTTTGGACTAACGTAACGATGGAGTCCATTAATCTAGGGGTCACCTATCATTGGCTATTTGCTTAACTTTTTAATATGTTCTAGGCATTTACTTAACAAGATTATCTGAAAGCTGCTCCACATTCTTTCAAACTATAATGACACTGTTGAAAAGTTGTAACCTCATCACATATGTGCACAGTAAGAATAAAAACAAAATACCATTAGCCTCCTATAGGCTTTTATGCTAAATTTGAGATTTTATTTCATCCTACAGAGATCCTTTGACCCACCGAAGGAGGCAAATATGTTATAGAAGAAAGATAAACATGCTGGCAGTACAACAAGCTGCTGGGGCCCATATAGCGGAGTGAGTAATAAAATTTAGGAGGAATAAATAAGCAAAATAGACATCAGAAAATTTAACGTAGTTCACCCAAAACTTTTGGGCTACATCCACAAAACACTTCTATTATATTTCTTCTACTATTATACTGTTACAAATAGTAGGCACAGATGTATAATTTTCTCTACTATTACAAATAGTAGGCTCTCAGAAAAAAAAAAACCAAAAATAGTGAATACACTATTTTTTTAGGAAAAATATTTCCTAAGCACACGCTCTATTTTTTTCTTCACACAGACTATTTTATTTTATAGTCTATGGTATACCTCACAACAGGAAAAAAATACTCACTTTCTGTTTCTCTCTGTGGCTCTCTCTGTATTTTTCTATCTTTCTGAATTGAATAAATAAAGGAGCTAAGGTGCTCCTTATATAGGCAAAACTTTGCCTGCAACTTTCAACAAAGTAGGCAGCCAAATTTGGCCAAAGTTGATGGCCAACTTTGCATGTAGGAATGGCAACCAAGTTTGACCAAAGTTTGTGGCCAACTTTGCATGTGGGAATGGCAGCCAAAATTTGGCTAAAGTTGGTGCCAACTTTGCATGTGGGTCCTTTATTTTGAGGGACCCACTTAACAATTATCCCCCTCCCGACAAATGGAGGGCTCTGTAAATCATGCAGATGATCGACAATACTCGAACTTCTCTCTTGGCAGAATCTTTGTCATCATATCCGATCCATTTTCATCAGTATGGATCTTTTGAAGTTGTAGTAGCTTCTTCTCCAATGCATCTGCTATTCAACGATATCTTACATCGATATGTTTGAACTTTGCGTAAAAGGAGGCATTCTTGCAAAGATGGATGACACTTTGATTATCATAGAACATCTCAAACTTATTTTGTTTGACATCAAGTTCTTTAAGAAATTTCTTCACCCATAACAACTTTTTGCAAGCTTCTGTTGCTGCTATAAATTCTGCTTTTGTAGAAGACAATACAATATACTTTTATAATTTCGACTGCCAAGACCTCCCTTGCAACTGTAATCAGATATCCTGAGGTAGACTTTCTTGAGTCAACATCGTCAGCTAAATCTGCATCTATGTATCCAACTAACACAGGTTCTGCCTCTCCAAAACATAAGCATATTTTGGATGTACCTCGAAGATACCTGAGAATCCATTTAACAGTTGCCCAATGTTCCTTTCCAGGATTTGAAAGGAAACGACTCACTTCTCCGAGGATAACTTGAGTAAAAGAAACAAACCCAACAGTAAAATTGAAGCATAAGATAGATTCTCAATATATTGTCCAGATGAAAGCCACATAATCCGAAATTTACGATTCAAGTACCGCAAATGGGGTGAGTTAGTCGTGTTTGTCTACTAGACTCCACGATCATGAAAAGGTAAAAAAGGACAAATTAATTTATTGATAATCTTGTACATCAAAACAACACAAAGAACAAGAAAGTGAACAAATTGAATTCACCACGTTCCAACAACTTGAAGTAGATTAAATCCAAGTTGACTAAAACAAAGAAAAAGTGAGATTAGAGCGAAGCTACGTTCATCTAAAGGGTAGTTTAATAAATACTGTTCGTCAAAAAATTTTATAAGTAAAATATAAATATTTTAATATATATGAATTATTGAACAAATTTATACAAAAATCATCCATCCATAAAATATAAAATTCTTGATGAAAAAATTAACTCAAGGATATAACGTGGAAAACGGAATTGTCCCATTAATAGACAAGTGGAAAACCTAAATTCCGAGTAAAAATTGAGGCTGGGGCATGGCGGAGGCACCAAGCAACTTTTAGTAATGAGTTTCTGCGATTTAATAATTTTAGTTCACACTTTTATATACTCATATTTTTATTGACTAGAAGCATATCTTAAACTTTTTTATTTCTGAGTTTCACATTTTATTTGGCAATTATTTCCTTTTTCTGTTTGAACTACAATTATCATCATTATACATCAATTATATTCTTCCATCATTTTATTTTATATGATATTATTTAATATGGTAAAAAAAATTTAAAAATTTATTATTTAAAATAATTTTTAAATATTTATGTGATTATAAATCATCTCATTAAAAATTAAAAAAAATTAAAGCTAAATTACTTTAAATTATAGTAAGATAGTGTTTTTTTTTTGTATTTCCATCAAT
>JAOTQJ010000096.1:17982665-18036296 GCA_025642045.1 Solanum sejunctum | reverse complement strand
GTAAAAAAATTTAAAATGTTTAAAAAATTTTATTGTATTTTTTTTATAATTTATGTAAAAAATAATAATTTTTTAATTTATGTAAAAAATTATTTTTTAAAAAAAAATTGTAATTTTTTGTAAAAATTATTTAATTTTTTTATTTTTTAGGAATGTCACGTGTAAAATTATGGAATATGACGTGTACACTTTATACTTACGTGGACGCATGTGACATCTCGGTATTGGCTGAAAAAATACGTCATCATGATTGCATGTCACGCGCCACGTCAGCGACTGGTCTGTGCCTACTTGTTCAGGAATTGCTAAGTTGAGGGTCCTATTTGTTCACTATGAAAGTTTAAGTTCCAACTTATAAAATGGTGCCAAGTTAAGGGTCCAACTTGAGGGTTTACCCTTTCAAAAATTAAAAAGGAGGCCATTTCTTGCCAAAATAAATATTACTACAAATTTTTAAAGCTAAAACAATAAAAAAAGAGATTACTTATTACCAATTTACTCTATAAGTTGTTATGCTCTGCTAATTTTTTTAAATTGAGAATTGATGATGAGGAATTTTGATAAATAAGTATCTTAGTTATACTATTTAGTTATAGTTTGTCTAATTATACTTTTTAGTTATAGTTTTCATTTACTATGAATATTTTATTTATATAACTCTGACTATACATAAATCTACTGGTATAATTCGCTGTCAATATATAAATAAGATAAGTGTATACAAATTTTGTATTTATACATTTAAAAAATTTTCAAAACTTATACAATAAAATGTATCAACATAATAATTATATTTAAGCTAGTAGTGTCTCTTCTTAAAAATTTGCAAATTTGTAATTTTAACAAAATTTGGCATGTAGTGTTACACTCAACCTAACCTTATTATTTAAAAAAGAAAAAAATTAAGAAAAAGATAATTTAATTCGTTACAATTATTATTCTACCTTGGATTAAATTAGATTTCAAGGTTAAACTTCTTTAATATTGAACTTTCTTTATTTTAATTTTTTCTATTTTTTAAATTTATTTTAAAAATAATATTTTTTCTTTACTTGGCAACTCTTTGATTCTAATTTTTTACATAACATGTTTAAAATTATAAAATTATAAAGTATTTTTGTACATTTGCTATATTTTTAATTTAAGATCATAATATTAAAAATTTTTATTTATTTACTTAAACTAAATGTTAACTAAAATATGACAAATAAATTGAAATGAGAAAGTATTTACTTTGGTGAAAACTACTACCATATCATATCAATCTTAACACATTTGTCTCTTGTACTTTGTCATTAATACCACCAACAATATTTCCTTAAATATTTTTTGTTTCTTCATTTCCTTTGATAAAATATAATGTTCATGAATAACATATAACGTAATTAATCCAAATTAATTATACTTATTGGGGAATTTACAAGGTAATTCATTTATATAATTGCTTATAATTTAACACAAAAAGATAATTGCTCATAATTTAACACAAATTAATTATATCTATGATTAATTATTCGAATCTTGAATAAGAAATGATGTTTAAGGGAAAACAAATTGAACAAGAAAATCAACCAATCATTATGACAACCTAGATAATAACATGAATAATTATCATCTACTTTTCATTTTTTAATTTTAAAAAAATGGACTTTTTGTACAATCAACACAAATGGAAAAACACACAATTTTTTTCTCCTTATGTTAATTGCAAATTAAGCTCAATAAAGATTCATACTAATTCAATTGTTGGAAATGTAAGCTACCTATAAAAGCAAGTAGAAAGCCATGAAGGTCTATGTTTTGTTTTTGGTATAACCATTTGACATTTAAAATTTTTCTATCCGGTTAATTTAAATTCATTTTACGTTAGACTCATAAAGAAAATCTTTGTTTCTAAAATTTAAAGCCGTTAATTAGTTAAAACTAAAGGAATCTCATATCCTACTATACATTTTGGTTAGTAGTACATTATAGTAGACCAAAGAAAAGATGAAGATATCGGGGTGTCTTTTTGTACTAAAAAAAATCTTTTTATATTTTTTTATGTTGATATATATATCAAAAATATCATTTTAAAAATATTTGTATATAATCTAAATAAATACGATATGAAATGAAATTAGGGGGAGAGGGAGGAATGACGATGACTTATGCCGAAGGTTTGAGACTTGAGAGAAGCCACCCTCAGCAGACGAATTCCTTAAAACGTAACTTTCCCATGGCAATCGATCGCCAAAAAAATTATAGATATTACTTCTAGTTGCTATTCTTTCGAAAATATGCCTTTTAAGTGTCAAATAAATAGAGAATCATCTTAAATTGCACGTAAAAGAAGACGAGGAAATTTGAAGTCAAGAAATGAAAAGTATAAGATTTTAGTTCATGATGAATATTGCATTGTCATTCTCTATTATTCATTGTGTTGCTTTTATTGTCTTTTTATATCATCATGTGCTTTTCAATTTGGTCGTATGATTTTATTTATAGTATTTTGTGTCCAATATTTTGTGCCTTTGGTAATGATATTTTTAAGATAAAAATTTTTAGAAATAATTTTTTTATCTCTATAGATAATAATAAAATTTATATATATTTTATTCTTTTTATATTTCACTTCTTTGTAAGAGAAGTTAGTAAAATTATTTTTTAAAAATTTTAAAGATTATTTTCAAATCAAATCCCAAGTATTGAAAGAGGACAAGACAGGGGGTGAGAATCTAAAAATATGATCTATTTTTTATACAGTTTGATCACCAAGAAAAATCCAAGAATAGATCCAATGTCTTGACGATTTCCATGTCTCTCTCTTTTGCCATGTCAGTTACTGGAGTGCTAATTATTCTTCTCTCTCTTTCTCCATCTTCCTTTGTGTAGTACATACAGAGTGGTCCCAGCAGATCCCCAAAGCTCCATCCTTTCCGCATTTCCTCCTTTCCCCATGACATTGTACCATCTAACAAGTATCTTTTTCTCCACACCCTTTTCTCTAAAGTTCCTCCGAGTTTCTTCTCTTTTGGGTTTATATGGTGAATGGGTTTTCTTGGAATTCCTTTCCTCCTAGTAAGGAGCTGTAGATTGAGCTACTCTTGAATGACAGATATATCTTGCTGGGGTTTGTTTTTTCTCCAAGCTGTTACATTTTTAAGACTTGGGTCTTTGGTAATTTCTCGAAATTCTCACCTTTGATGATAATCTTAATCGGTTTCTCTAGCTGGATGGTTTGTTTTTTTCCCCAAGCTGTTGCATTTTAAAGACTTGGGTCTTTGCTAATTTCTTGAAAATCTAACCTTTGATGATAATCTTGGTGGATTTCTCTTTTGTTTTTGCCCCAAGCTCTTGCATTTTAAAGACTTGGCTCTTTGGTAAATTCTTCAAATTCTGACCTTTGATGATAATCTTGGTGGATTTCTTTGCTGTTTTTTTTTTCTTTCTCAAGCTGTTTGCATCTTTGTTTATGTATTTTGCTGTGTTGGAATGTTGGTGTTGTTGCATCTTTGTAAGGTTTTTTATTTTTGGGTGTTTTTAATCTGTGCCCTTTGTGTGTTACTGTTGATTCTTCCTGTTGGATCTGTGCATTGTGATCTTTTTACCTTTAGTGATTTTGTTCAGGTTTTTTTTAAGTGCTCTGATTTTCTGTTTCTTTATCTGTATAACTGGTTATGTATGCCTGTTTCTGAATTTTGAAGAAAACTCAAAAGTCAGATTGGTGCCCTTTGTGTTGAGTGACCCAAACAAGTCCTTCTTCCTCTAATTGGTTGTTGGATGAGTGGATGTCTGAATTTATATTTCCAACAGCTAACAATTAACCAAATTCTTTAGCATTTTCCAAATTTTGTTTGTTTTCGTTGAACTATCTCGTTAGCTCATTTGTCGTAATGTGTACGACTCTGAACTAGGTATATTAGTCTTCGTGTTCCTCGTGTGAGTCCCTTTTGGGAAAACCGTGTGTGTTTAACCTAAGCACAGATAATATCACACCATATTAAGAGTATCTTTTTTACTCTTCGTATTCCTGGATGAGTGGATGTCTGACTTTGTATTTCCAACAGCTAACAATTAACCAAATTCTTTAGCATTTTTGAAATTTTGTTTGTTTTCGTTGAACTATCTCTTTTAGCTCCTTTGTCGTGATGTCTACGACTCTGAACTACGTATATTAGTCTTCATATTCCTCGTGTGAGTCCCTTTTGGGAAAACTGTGTGTGTTTAACCTAAAGCAGATAATATCACACCATATTAAGAGTATCTTTTTTAGTCTTTGTATTCCTGGATGAGTGGATGTATGACTTTGTATTTCCAACAGCTAACAATTAACCAAATGCTTTAGCATTTTTGAAATTTTGTTTGTTTTCGTTGAACTATCTCATTAGCGCCTTTGTCATGATGTGTACGACTCTGAACTAGATAGATTAGTCTTCATATTCCTCGTGTGAGACCCTTTT
This sequence comes from Solanum sejunctum, assembly GCA_025642045.1. Classification (NCBI taxonomy): domain Eukaryota; kingdom Viridiplantae; phylum Streptophyta; class Magnoliopsida; order Solanales; family Solanaceae; genus Solanum; species Solanum sejunctum. The sequence continues at coordinate 18,031,854 of JAOTQJ010000096.1, read as the reverse complement.
GGGAAAATCGTGTGTGTTTAACCTAAAGCAGATAATACCACACTATATTAAGAGTATCTTTTTAGTCTTCGTATTCCTCGTCTGAGTCCTTTTGGGGAAAACCGTGTGTTTGACCTAGAGTAGATAATATCACACCATGTTAAGAGGATCTTTTTCAGTTTTCGTGTTCCTCGTGTGAGTCCTTCTGGGGAAAAGCGTGTGTGTTTAACCTAAAGTAGATAATATTACACCATGTTAAGAGTATCTTTTTTTGAGTCTTCTTGTTCCTTGAAAAAGTATGGGCATTGCCTGGTGGAAATTTTACTACAATATATTGAAATTGAGGAATAATGTGTGCCATCCAGTTTTCTATACGCTTTACATTATATGTTGTGTTGGGTAATAGGCAGGGAACAAAGAGCAGCAACATTCTAACTCTTTGTTGTGTTCCGTTCCAGGGAGAAGGTGAAAATGCAATGCACTAACTATCTTCCAGGATATTACTACCCAAGAGATAATGTTGTCAACATTACGGGTAATTCACGATCAATCTCCCACAGTGATATCACTCGCAACAGTAGTAGTGGCTTCCATCTTTCATTTCCTCCGTTAATTGTAGATGAGACCCAGGATTTAGTTTATCAGAAGGAAATATTGAGACAGACAATACTCAATCATGAAGCAACATTTAGATATCAGGTATATACATGGGTTTTTCCTTTGGTTAGCCTCTGAAACAGATTATTGCCATCTTGATGCTATATTCAACCAACTCTTCAATTTATTTTGCATGTAAATGAATTGCACTTACACATGCTTTCATGTTTCTGGAATTAAACATGCTTTCACATTTCTGGAATTAACCGTCCTGATATATTAACTTGCTCTTTCTTGTGGATTACAATAAACCTTTCATAAATGTTACTATATTTGGTGCGTCTTCTTCCTATATATTCTCTCTTGTGTGTTCTGTTTACTTTTTCTTTCTCCACTTCATTTCATTCTTTCTTTTGAAGAATATAGTATTTGATCATTTTTGGTCTTGAGCAATGATGACCTGGGAGTGCTTCATCACTCGATGATTCACTTAAATGCATCCTGATGGATCAGAAGTTTGAATTGTGTTTTCTTTCAGGTCAATGAACTGCATCGCTTATATGGAAGACAACGAGAATTAATGGATGAGATGAAAAAGAGACAACTAGTAGATGATAAGATGCACTTGCAAGCATCGGAGGCAAATACTTTTATGTCTCTATTTAGGTCTGAAATTTCTGAGAAAAGCTTTAGGCGCCCAGTAAACATCAGGAGCATTGAGCCATATGCACCAAGTAAAGAATTGTTTCAAGATCCCTTAATTTCTGGTGCTGATAAGACCGTGCAACCAGGTGGTGACTGTTTTTCAGGTCTAAACATTTTAAACGAATGCAAAGCATCATCATCGAAGAACAATACAACAAGGAAGAGAATGTTGGATCTTGAACCTACAGCAGAAAAAACCATTAATAATGAAGACTGGGAGACATTTCAAGAAGAAAATCCTGCTAAAAAGACAATTACTTTGATCTCAGAACTTCGATCTCAGTGTTCTTCGAAAGTCAACATCGTTGCCTCTGGAGATTCTTCCAGTTCTCCCGCAAGTTGTAGGGGTACCTTTCTGTTGTTTGACCTGAATGAACCTGTACAGTCTATTGAGTCGGAGTGTCCAAATTCTTCATTTGAGTCGAATAACATTCCCAAGGAAATCGGGGACAAAGATCTGGATTTACCCGGTGTGGCATGTGCAGAATGCTCAACTCTGAATAAAGAAGGTATCCTAAATTTCCCTTCAGAAAAGATTGTGATCATAATTCTGAAGATGCCATCATGCTCTTTTCCTTTTATTATCTTGCACAATACCTACTTTTATTTCTTATGTTGCAGCAGTTACCAGTTTTTCCTAATGACTGGTTCCTCCATAGGAATACAGCCTAGCAGGAAGTTTACCCCTCATCATAATTTTGTTATATGCAGTTACAGGTAGAGATGAAAGCAACTTGAATTCATTTGAGGAAGATTCTTCTGTTGGAAGAGCACTTTTTCCTTGTAGTCAACCAGCATCATTGCCCTTAGAAAATGAAGACCAGATTCATGCTGAAACCAGAACTGACAAGTCACCGCTGATTTCTTCTTGGAGTGAATTTAAGCAGATTCCTGTTGCAGTACAAGCACTTTCATGCCTTAATACAAATGCATCATTCTGCAAGAGTACTGAGTCCTCTGTTAGGAACTCTAGTCTCACTGCAAAGAAGTTTAATATGAGCCTAGGTCCTCCATCCTCTCCAACTTCTGGAAGTTTAACTTCTTGCTTTATGCAGCTGGATGCAAGTGATAGTACAGGTGAACAGATCGCTGCTGTAAAAGACAAGAAGTTTTCAGAATATACAAGTTCTGAGAAGGGTGTGGACTTGAATTTGACACCTTCTATCCATCTGTCCCACTGCCAGTCTGCGCCCTCCTCCAAAATTTCCCATCTTAATTTCCCTGAAGGCAGGAATGTAGAGACGCATAAAAAATCTGAGGTTCCTGGCAGTAACATGGTTCCTGATTCTACAGCTGAATATAGAAAATGCACCAGGGATAGTCACCTTGTAGGTTGTAGAATTGATAGCCAGCTTTCAACAGCTAATATTTGCATCGACTTAAACTCCTGCATCAAAGAAGACCTTTTATCATCTAGTCCAAGTGAAGCAACAAAGTCTACTGAAGAAAGAGATCTAGAAGGTCCTGTTAGCCCAGAAAATAAGGAATGCTCTCCACCTAGAGGAGATTCTCAGGACATTAATAGTGGAACATCAGTCCATTTGCCAAGAAGAGGCCATGATGATCCAGTCAAAGAACTTGACACGGTTGCAGCTGATATACTTATTTTTATTTCATCATCTATGGTCCACAGGTACTCAAAGACTGCCATTGGTGAACCATCTGAAAGTTCTAGCAACAGTCTACGCCAGCTTGCTGAAGTTGCAATTTCTTTGGCACGTAGTCAAGAGAATGAAGTTGAACAACCTGTCACAAAAAAGAAGGTAAAAGGTATCGTGTGTAACCAGCCAAGGAGGAGGACAAAGAATCAGAAGGACCTTCAAACAGATGTCTTACCTGAAGTGGAGTCTCTTTTGCATCAAGTAAATGAAACAAATGTTGATTCAAAATCCGGTCCATCAAAAAAAACTGCGAGTAGGACGAGTTCCAGAGGTAGGAGATGTTCCAATGATGGAGAGAGAACAATGTGCTCACTCCTACTGCAGCATACTTTGGATAACAAACATGGGATCACAGGCAAATTTTTGAAAGGCTGGGGGGTGACCAAAAAGCGGCAAAGGGCTCGGAGAGCTCAGCCTTATGTCTCTCCTCTTTTCTTGTCTACTGAGTAATTTAAAGGAGTATATTTCTAGACTAATGAAGTTGATTGCTAGACTTTTTTCTCCTTTTTTTTTTTAAAGCTCTTGTGAAGATGTTATGTACAAATATTTAGCTAAGAACTCATACAGAATCCTTGAAGTAGTCCAATGGAAATGTTCATATTCAAGTTACAAATAGCAGAGACTACACATTTTTGTTCATGGTTGGTAACTTGCTTTACATTAGTTTGGAATGAACAGCTTTTGCTTTGTGTATATATTTTTTTTCCCTATGAATCTTGCTATTCCTTAATTGTTAGGTAATGTAAATGAGTATGTATTTAGTTGTTTGGATCAAAAAATATATATATTTTTTTAATTTTTTAAAAAAAGAGTTTCACTTCAAAAGTTAGCATCAGAATGCAATAATTATATCTACTAAAATGTCTAGAATTTATGACATTAAATTCAAAAGATATAAAGAATAACTTATTGTTTTAAGACATTTTCTATTTTTACTTTCTGTGCTTACTATAATTTGTTTGTGAAGATTTACTCTTTCTATAAAAATATTCACCTTTGCTAAAATTACGCTTGTTCTAAATCTTTCTATAAAAATATTCACCTTTGCTAAAATTACGCTTGTTCTCAAATAAATTTATCAATTCAACCAATAATATGAAGCTTCTTTCTTATTCCCTTCTTTTCACAAAACAAATTTCAACCAATTGTTTGGGGTCCCTCTTAAGGAAAAGGTATAATTTCAACAGAACTATTTGATTTTCTTCTTCTTTACATTTTTTCTTTATTTGGTGGTTAAAACTTCAAAGTTTCTTGATTCTTGTTTTAGGAATTGAGTTTTCCTCTTGATATGATCAAAACTTCTTGTTTCTATTATTGGTGGTAGTACGTTTTGTTACTTTTCGGTAAGCCCCAATGGTATGATTTGTTTATAGTAAAATTCATCCTTTCAAATTTTTAAAAAATTGATCTTTTTAACATAATTTGGTTTTGAAATAACCACAATTAGGAGATCTAAATTCTTGGAATATAAGCTTGTTTATCATTTAGATGAAGGGAGTCATATGAAAGCTGAGTTTGGTATTCTTGAGACAGAGGATCTTTCGGAAATAGCCTATCGTAGTGGTAAAATTTGCGTACATTTTACACTTTAAGACTGTGGGATTGCACTGGGTATATATGTATGCTGCTGATAATAGGGAACATTAACTATATGGAGAAATTTCACCTGAACAAAACGACAGAGATGTAAATCTCACCCGAACAAGAAAAATTATATATTTGATGTCAAGAAATGGAGATGTTGATTAAATTATCTGACCATAACATCTGTCCTAGAGTTTATGTTCTCAGCCTGTTTGATGTTAGTGATATAGCCAAACTTGAACATTGGGATTTTTCTGCTTATTGTCAATTAGGTGATAGGAATTTGTACTAATCTACTAGGATTTATTAGATGATAAGAGTTCGAGTTTGAGTTCAAGTTGGTGGAATGGACAGATGAAAGCAGTAATCGAAAGCTTCTGAAAAGAACTTCCACTCGTTGTCGTTTTATCCTGTCTTTTTCCTCAAATTGTTATGAAATAAGTGATTCCTTTCTAGCTGCTCGAGTTCATGTTAGCAACTGTAGGTTATGAATATATTGGGAACTAAATGTATATCATTTTCTTTTTGTTTGTTTATCTGCATTTTATGCTAGAATGCATCCCCACCTGAATTCACCAGTCAACATGTCCTTGTTTCTGTCTAATTAGGATGCCAAACGTGTGAAGTTGACGATTCAAAAAGCACTCTGGCACTTCTTACTTTCTGGTCCGGGTGAGTACTCTTGTTTTGGAGTTTGGGAAGTAGACAGAAAACAAGCACAAAAAAAGAATAAACATACGTTGCCGCATGCAGGGGTGTTGGTTTGCTATTTCATTTCCTTCTCTTACGATGGCTGATGGGATACCTGATAACCAGGAGAAAATCGAGCCTATAGTAAATCGTATGAGAAGGAATTCAACCGGAAGTGTAGGGTTTGAAATGGGTGAATCCAAGGTCTTGTCACGTTATCTTGGTGTTCCAAGAAGTTCGTGTCATGATATGTGCAAATATGGTTTTGAACATGATTCTCCAATGAAGGCAAAGATTCCCCGGCCCACAAGAGCAACATTAGGGAAACTCCCAGAAAGGAAGGAAGTACCAGGCTCAACTAAGCTACCTTCAGAGATCAAGAGCCAGACAACTTGCCAAGTCAATGGACAGAAAATGCAAGCGTCCACCAAAAGAGTAGCGCCTTTTGTAGATCATCGAAGTGATTCCAAGCATAAGCCTTCGGAAGAAAATGCATCAAGAAGGCATCACAGAAGATATAGTGACAACTTTATACCAGGGAGTTCTTTGAAACTTCAAGAGTCTCTATCGAATGGATCAAGCAGTAGACAAAACCACAGCTGTAAAATGGAGAAAGACAATGGATCCTCCGAGATAAGCAAAAAAAAGGGTGTTGTTACCTCAACTGTTTCATCGTCTGCAAAATCTTCTTTGAAAAAGGTATCAAGCACAACATCCAGTAACAACTTCCCGAGAAAGGCATCACAACTTAACAGTAGGACTAGTCATACACCAAGCAAGAAAGTCGGTCATGAAAATGTGACAAAGAAGATGTCGCATCTTAGAGAATCAAATACTAAATGCAACACTACAGGGATTTCCCAGGACAATAGTAATGCCAAAGAATCCTCTTCGCATAGAGATGGTCCAAAACGAGGAAAGACAGTTTCATCATCCCTTTGTTCCCCATCACTTCCACCATCTTCAAGTGGTGGTAGTTCAAGAAAAATCGACACCAACACCCAGTCATCCGTTTCCTCATCTTTATTGATGTCACGATCATCAAATTCAGCAAATGAGTCTGCTAACTGTGATGGAACAATCTCTAACACCAGTCAAAATGGAACTACAACTCAGAAACAGGACACAAGATCTCAGAAGGCTGGACAATTTGGCTCAGAAAATGAAGATTGCAGTCCTAAACTGCTCAAATTCAAAAAAGGAAAGACAATTGATATCCAACGTGAGAATGACAGTCCACAGAGACAAAAGCTTAGGCAAGTCACCAAAAAACATGAGCTCGAAAATGAAACTGGTAATGGTAATGCTAGAGGAAAAGACTTGAGAAAATCCACTGCTGATGACCATTCACATGCGGCGAAAGACAAAGTTATGACAGTAAATCTTCGATCCCAGGGTATAGAGGATACAAAAGAAACTCCAAGTTTGTTCAACAACGTGATTGAAGTTACTGCAAGCAAGCTTGCCAAGATTAGGAGAAGCAAGGTCCAGGCTCTGGTGGGTGCTTTTGAAACTGTAATCTCCCTTCAGGATCAAAAATCCTCTCCCGTAACTGGAAGATCATAACTTACATTTCTCTTTGACAGAAGGAATCTGCGCCGGTGCAGGATTCTAACCAGTAATCTGGATGATAATTTGTCAATGTCCTTGTGACTATTAGTTTAGGTAGTTGTAGGGATTGATCACTCAAATTTGATCGAGTTAATGAGTGCTTAGAACAGTCTAATCAGACAAATTTGGTTAAGACATTCTTTGTTGGGTAACTCACCCATGTAAGCTTTCAGTAGCTGGGGCACTTGTTAGAGTATTAAGTCTTACCATCAAGTACTGGATTTTATTCTGCATAACAGAATAGTCCAGACTTCAAAATTCTCTTTAGGATGAGACCTAGTTATCCTAATTCTTAGTTCCTGTAACAGAAATTTCAGAGGATTACTCTGAAGACAAGGAGAAATCAAAATGTTGTATTTATATTCATGTTTATCAAAACATTCTTTAGCTTTACAAAGCAGGAAAAGAAGCATAAGTCCATCAATTAGTAGAACATTGACTGCTGCTGACAGTAGTAAGATTTGCACTCTATCTTAAAAATTTAGAGTTTTGCTTCTTGAAATGCGTTTCATCTCCCATTAAAGATTCCACTAAAAACCAAGCTATCGCCTCCTAATGATGCCTCCCACTCTATGGATGAGGTCCTGATTTGAGATAATGAAACAACCACCTCCCGCATTTCTGGTCTGTTAGTTGCATTTTCACTTAGACACCAGTATGCGATTTCTGCCATCTGTTGAGTAATGAGAAAATATCAGCTCTACATGCATAGTTTGACTGGCTATCAAATAGAATTAGTAGAAATGGAGAGACTGGTCATCAAGCTATATTCAGATTGCCAACCTTGTATATATCTTCCATGGGGTAGCATCCCTTGAGATTTTCATCTATAAGAGATTCCAATGCTGACTCTGGATCCTCATCTTGGAAAATTTCGTGTATCTAATCATTCAGTTAACACCCTTTTTTTGTTAATGGAAGACTACGTAAATGTATATAAATTTAAGCTGTAACAAGCAAGAAGTTGATCTCCTCACGTCCATGTTCTAATAAATGCATACATCTCACTTATTCTTGTTTTGTATATAAACATTTTTCGCATTTCAAATCATGTTCTAAAGTAGAATCAATTTTCTTCGATAGTCATTCATGTGGCTTTGTTTCATTCATCAGTATATATCTGCTAAATAATTGACTTACAATTGAGATGAGTGATTTCATTTTGTTTGGATCCCCACTTTCACGAATGAGTGCGCGTTTACCAGTTATTAGTTCTGCAAGAACTACTCCAAATGCAAAAACATCTGTTTTGGTAGTTATCTGCAGTTCTTTCACAGATCTGTAACATATGAGACAGAAAATCTTAGAAATTCTTCTAATCATTTGGTTCTGATATTGCTAGACAATTAATATGGCATTCCATTGTAAAAAACAAAAAAAGTGCCTAACAAGAATGTATAAACAGATGCTTACTCAGGGGGGAGATATCCTGGTGTTCCAACTAGGCGGGTCGCTAAGAATTCATCTTCATTGGTTCGACCAACTAGTTTTGCCAGGCCAAAATCTGCAACCTATGAGAGAGCGCTTTCTTGGATATACATTAAATGAAAACTACAAATTCTTCACTAAAGTTTTAGTTCATCTATCAAGAAGGTACCTTAGCTCTCATGGCTTCATCCAGTAGAATGTTACTTGTTTTAATATCACGGTGAACATACCGAGATTTTGTATAGTCATGGATATACTCAATACCCCTCGCAGTATCTGCAGCAATCTGTGTTCTTGTAGTCCAACTTAGAGGCTTATGACCTGGTTCAGAAGAAGTTGATGTGAGCTAACTAATAATTGTGCATAAGTCTTTTTTTGCATTTCGAAATCATAGTTCCTTTTATCCTTTCTCCATATTGTTGCAAGCTTTTTGGCATGCCCATATATAAATATACAGTTTGTGAACTTATTGTCGGGTTTCAGCAAGGAAGCAGTCAGAGGTACATGTTATTGAATACCTTTTAACATTGGTTGATGAAGATGTTCATTGAGAGAGCCATTTGGAATGTACTCATAGACCAAGTAGAGGTGATCATCCCCGCTGGCATATCCCAACAGCTCCACCTACGCGATGAACTCTTCATAAATACTGGAGCATCATTGAAGTAAATAGCTGTTTTAGTGATTAAATCTGATTACTTACCACATTTATGTGATGGATCTTGCATAAGACTTTGAGCTCCGCCTTAAACTCCTTGGACTTGTTAGACCTCATCTTTTTTATTGCAACTTCCTAGATTCAATTTGATAATCGCCTTTTAATTGCGAGGCACAGAAGAATCTGAGTTGGCTTGAGAAAAAATGAAGAGATAAAACAAAGGAAGTTCTAGATACCTGCTTCCCAATTAAACCATAGTACACACTTCCATATCCACCTGCCCCGATAATCCTAGACTCATCAAAATTGCTTGTAGCTTCTGCTATTTCCTCAAGACTGTATATTACTGGTCTTTCTGATTCGAAAACTGGCATGTCTGCAGAGTTGAATCAAATTATTGCGTTAATTTTCTGCAATACAATCTACTTCTGCTCAGCATAAGCTTATCATCATAATAGATTGGCAAACAGTAAACCTTCAGTATGATCTTTATCCATGTACTGTTTTTGAAGTGACATGGTCTTTTTTGTACTAAAGCTTTTGTAAATAGCTGCAGCATCCTCCTTGGCGCGTCTCTGCAGTCTATTTCTCCTTAGAATAAATATCATCATAGTGCACATTGAAAGGGCTGTCACGGCTGATAATATTCCAACTAATACCGTCCATTCATGTGCTTTGTGCTTCTGTCCTGTTGAATGGTAGGGAAAACGAAGCAACGAAAAGTCAAATAGTGAAATGTGTAATCAGTACGATGATCTCATTGTTTAGTCAACATAGTTGAGATAAAAAAGAGGCAAATTTCTATGCAAGATATAAATAACCAGTACTCGGTAGAGGAACTCCATTTTTGTACATGGGCACATATAGTAACCATCCAACATCTACAAACTGTGGCCTTGTCAAGTGAGGGTTCAGGCTCTCAATATCACTGACTTGAGAAGAGAGTGAATCTCCGATACTTGACAAAGTATCGTGCTCCTGAACAGTATACGTCACCACGGTCACTTGTTCATCATCCACACATCCACACAGCAGATGCATAGTTACATTCTCTCCAGCCTTGTAACTGTTTTCTTCTCCACCAACTTTCCAAGCCTGTCCACTATAAATGTCATTAGAAACATTTGCAAATGTATCGCCTAGCTGCAGATTGTACCTCGTGTCATAGAAATATCCAACAGTTCCATTAACATCTTTGCAAGTGCAAGGAACATTCACTAGATAGTCTTGTCTGTCATCATAGCTAATCGGCTTGATTGCTGATGCATTGACAGAGTAATAAAAGGTGATATTATGTATTGAGAGACCGTTGTGCTGATAGAGGAACGCGTTACACGTTTTGATGTGATCGGAGCATGGAAAAGGGTAGATGTTAGTTAACTGAGTTGGTACAGCAGAAGCCAAATTTGTTGTGATCTTAGGGAAAATTAGAGGAAACAGGAAGTAAAAAATGAGGATACAACACCAAGAAGCCATAAACCTTGGAATGAAAGGTACTCTGCCTTGTAAAATAAAAAAGGAAAGCATATCAGGTCATGAAAATTATGATATGCTGATAGAACATTTCCTCTTTGTCATATCCTATTTGTTGTTTTGTTTGTTGACCTATACAATGATACAAGTGTAATGCCTCTCACAAAAATATTAAGGTAAAAGTAAGACTACATATAATAGACCCTTGTGGTCTGGCTCTTACTTGGATCATGCACGTATCGGGAGCTTAGTATGTTTCCCATGTATGTAACATATAAGCAGTATTATATCATATTGTGTTTTACAATGTTACTGCATCAGTTGGAAGTTGGAAGTTTTAGTTTTTGAATATTCTGCTGTTTACAATGTATCTTGCCGATTCTTACTATGCAGCAAATGGAGATATATGAGACTCTAGAAGTACTTTCGAAAGTGAATTTGACTATTTTTACAGCTAAATTAGACTAAATTAATTTGACTATTTAACAATAAAAATTTAGATATTTAAAAATTATAAAAAAAATATTATTGATTACAACTTTTTTTATATCAATATGACGAAAAAATTACACTTCAAAAATATTAGTCAAAATTTATATAGTTTGACTTCAAAAATGGAAATTGCGACAACTAAAAAGGGAAGGGGAGTATATATTACTCGTTTCATTTTAATTTGTTTGTCCGATTTTCACTTGATTTGAAATCCAAGACAGTAGAAAGTATTTTTGAATCTTGTGATTTTTAAATTAAAGATGTGTAAAATGTATCAAAATGTACTTTAATGTTGTGATTGTAAACATGTCCCATGAAAAGTTAAGATTAAAGAATTATAACAAAAACAAAAGTGACATTCTTTTTGAAATATATATATAAAAAAAATAAAATATCAGGAATATATTCCTCTATCTCCAGAACAAATTGCTTTTCAAGGCAAAATTTGCAGACTATTGTAAATCTGTTTAAACCAATGCAGTAGAGGTGGAGTTTCCGAGTACGAGGAAGCCAATTCTTTATTAGGTGACTCTTTAAAGTTTTAAATAATTTAGAATTAGATATAACATTTAATGGAAATGAAAAATTTGGCACTCATTTTGAGATTAGCTGTTGTACAACTACAAATAGGAAAGGTTAATTATATATTTTAAAATAAAATATTCAAATGCAGGCCAAGTTTGCCTTTCACATTTTATTTTTGGAGAGTTTAGATGCTACACCATTTGATTCTTACATCTAATAATTCAAATTCATTTAACTTTTCGATGAACGCTTAGAAAGTGCTTCCCTCAATATATATATATATATATATATCACCACCACCGATTGGAATTGAGATTACTATATATCAATAGCCAACACATAAGTCTGTACTCGGTTAATGAGCACAAATTTTTAATTGGTGCATGCCGGCAAAGCAAATAAGTCATGTCTCACGTATGACTACTCGTTAATTAAGCCGGCCATTATTTATGATATGATGCATATTATTTGTCCTATTTTATATGACATTTTTTTTATTTGGTTCGTTCAAAAAGAATATTATTTTATTCTAATTGAAAATAATATATTTTTAAAGTTTCTCTTTTACCCTTAATAAAATGATTCTCAGTCACATAAATATCTAAGAATGATTTTAGACTATAAGTTTTAAATACTTCATTTTTTTTAAACATCGTATTAAATCAAAGAATGCCACATAAAATGAAATGAAGGAAATAATATTTATCTTTTTGGAGTCTGGTGCTGAAGAACACCAAAAGAATGCATCTTACTAGTATATATTACGGGAAAAATTAAGTTTATGCTTTTTTGAAGCAAATTACTCCATTTGTCTCATTTTAAGTGAATTTGAAAGATGATACACACATATTAAGAAAAATATACAAAGACAAAATTTACTTCATACATTTTACTATTGCCCTTGATAAAATCATAAATATGTGATCTATCTCCTAGAAAATATAAAAGTTCAATAAATGAAACGACAAATATGAAAAAAGTATCAAATATTCACCTTGAACTTCGAATAATTCAAATATTTTGAACATTGAAAAAAAATAAAAAATTTAATTAATTTGAGATAGATGGAGTATTTAGATCCATGTACTCTTTACATTTATGCCCTCAACTATTAAAATTCGCCCATGTTAATGTCAGCGCTCACTTTGTATGATATACGAATGCGCTCACTTTGTATGATATATGAATAAAGTATACATATATTGATAGGGTATCACATATGGTTAAACTCATTTTTTATAATACAGATATGGTGTCAATATACCGACAGAGTATCACGAAGAATATATTTTCTACTAATTTAGAATTTAACAAATAAATTTGTGATTTTAATAATTTTTTCTTAATTATTTTATTTATTTAAAAAAAGCTCAAAATTATATGATACCGATAGAATATCAATATACTGACAAAGCATCACAAGAATACTACTAATTTAGAATTTAATAAATAATTTTATGACTTCAATAATTTTCTCATAATCATTCTTCTTCTTAAAAAAGATCTCAAAACTATATAATACCGATAAAACATCAATATATCAATGGAATATCACAGATAATTAAGTTCCAGTCCTATACGATACTGATATGGTATCAATATACCGATGGAGTATGACAACGAATATATTTTTTATTAATTTAGAATTTAATTTTTTAATTATTTATTATTTATTTCTTAAATAAAGTATATCTTATATGATGACAATAGGGTATCGATATACCGCCAGAGTATCACTGAGGATTGAACTCATTTTATATGATACCGGTATGATATATATATATACCACCAGAGTATCACAAAGGATTATTTCATAGTATTCATGCTGAAAGCATGCTGGCATCGTGTTGGTGTCAGCATGATTTCAAGGGTGAATAAAAAGGGAAAAGTGGGGTAAGAAGGTAAATAATTTGAGTCATGAGTCTATTAAGGGTAAATAGTATGAGTTAGTCTAGTAAGGGTAAATAATTTCACATTAGGTTTATTTTGTAAAGTTTTCATTTATTATGTATCTTTTGGAGATATATATAGAGGATAAATTACGTAACTAGACAAACATATGATATGTATTTACATTATACTACTATATTTTGAAAAAATTACAGTTTATAGCTATAACTAGAGTTATGCTGTTATTTTTTCTCTTTTCTCTTCCTCTCTCTCGCCTCTCGCCTCTCACTCTGCATTTTCTTGTCAGATTTATAAATATATATGTATACTTGTTGCATATATATAATTGTTTTGACAAATATACATATTTAATTCAACAAATATACATAGACAATTTGCTTCTTTCGTCCCTCTCTCGATCTCGCTTGCCTTTCTCCTCCCTCTCCCAGTCTCGCTTGCTAATTATACAAATACATATGTATATTAGTTACATATATACAATTATTTGACAAACATACACATACAATTTGACAAACATACATATGCAATTCGCCTCTCTCCTCCCTCTCTTGATCTCACTCACTTTCTCCTACAATATATGACTACAAATCATAATTTTAACAAATTATAACTATTTTTATCTTATTATATTTAAAATATTTACTTTTTAAAAAAAATTCCCATAGTATCATAATTCATAGCAAATGTTCAATGAGCTAAGAGAAAATGGGCCCAAAAATTTCACTAAGTTGCAAAACAAAGAGATGTAATTTATAGCATAACTTCGTAATGAAACTAAAAACTCTTTTCTGATAGAAATTTCCACTAACAACTTTCGAATCACAACAAAAATTTAAGGAGAGAAAAATCAAAGGAGAACAGATTAATTTGTGACACATATTTATCAATAATTTTTTTTATATATTTTTATTTGTGATTACAATTTATTTTCTATTCAATATCACTGATTGATTATTGGTTATATGATAAAAAATGCTACCGACTATGTCGATCAGTTTCTATCACTAAAGTTAATGACGTTTTTCTTTTGGCAAGCGTGTACCAATGATATATATGATCATGCACCTTCAAAAGTCTTTTGAAAGAGATTTATCATCAAGTTGCTATTGGACATATGGAATATTGTAAAGCATATGGTAAGGAAAACAATCATCCTTCCTTTTCAATGACAAACACTAATATAACTCCAACCTCTATTTCTGTTAGGTCCAGCCTATGACAAATCATGATACAAAATGGTCCAACCACATCAAAACGCCTTAAATTCTTTAAGTTTCTCGTAATTTAATACATACATGTTGGGACAAGACTTTTGTTGCAATCAATCTATTGATAGTGTGAAAACATCCTCTATTTGATTAACTATGAATATAAATACACTCCTGATCTTGTAATAAGAGTGAACTACACTCTTAAATTCTTGCCAAGTTAAGGGGTGTTTTTAAAACCGTCAATAGTTCGGGAATGAAACTAATAACTTGCACCCAATTTATGAGTGTTTTTAATAATTTTTTCTTTTTAGATCCCACACCCCCCTCCATATTCTCGCAATCACTTTTACTTGTCACAATTCGCTTCATGAAAATTAAATTGACTAATTTTCAACGCTAGCTTAAATTAGATTTTATATCAATTCAATTATTTATTTTTTTTTTGAAAATCATATGGAAAAAAGCTATAAGTTACAATCTTTCTCATCATCGATCATTAAAATATTGAATCAAATTAAAGTCCATACAGTTTGATACTTGAGAAGTAAAATATGACAACTAAAAGTGAACTAGAAGGTTTGTGTACTAGAAACCCCCCGGAATCAATTTAAAATTCATCAATTGATCCCTTCTTTTTTTTTCCCATCCAATGACCACCTCATGAGTGGTGATGAAAAACCAGATATGTGAAACCATCGTAACTAGCTTTGATTCCATTTATACTGACTGGTACAACCATAGAAATTGGAACGGTTTTGTTTTTTCACGCTCTATAGTGACATATTCAAGATTTAGATTTTATTTTTGACGAGGAGGTATCACCACGTAACATGTGTTAATTTGCACTATCTAGTGCATATTTAAATCTAAATTGGAATGAGTTCTTGCAAAAAAAAATACTCCAATATGCTATTTACTTCAAATATTTTGACGATGTAAATAACGAAATTGACGAGCTTAACATACATATTGGTCAAGTGAACTTGTCTACTAGAGAAAGAAAAAAAAAAGTAGTTCGATACATAACTAGGATATTTCACATTAAATTAAACCTAGCTAGACGATACAACGATTTATATGTACCGTACTATATGAAATACTTAAAATGCAGGAATGTAGTAAGAAAAATGTGAATATATAAATATATATTCAGATGGATCATTCTTTTTGCCCTTGGATATTGATATTTTCTTGATTGGCCTGCTGCAGATATTGGGCTGCCATCTCGTTATTGAACTCCATCTTTAT
Organism: Solanum sejunctum; assembly: GCA_025642045.1. Classification (NCBI taxonomy): domain Eukaryota; kingdom Viridiplantae; phylum Streptophyta; class Magnoliopsida; order Solanales; family Solanaceae; genus Solanum; species Solanum sejunctum. Next base: position 18,016,081 of record JAOTQJ010000096.1, on the reverse strand, counting down.
TGACTGCATATATAGATAAAAAATTAATTAACAGCTCAAGTAAAGTGCTCCGTCTTCATTGACATTCTTGGATGTATGAAAAGATCAAAGCGATGAATAAACATATAGTACTCCACGTATCGAGAAAAAATTATACTTTTTATTTTACGTTTAATAAGATCATGATTGATTTATAGTCACAAAAATTTCTCTGTCTTGTTTTAGAAGTTTGTGTTTTTTTTAAAAAAAGAAAAGTTGTGTCAAATGGAGTACTTACTTGAGGTAGAAATGCAATACAGGGGTGGTTTAAAGGGAATGAAGTATTAGGGGCATCTGCAGATTTGGTGACTGTGGGGCTGGTGGCGTTGCCGTTAACAGTTTGTGGTGGAGTAGGAATGGTTGATGCCATAGCAAAGGGTGATGGTGACATGAAGGGAGGACAAAGACTGGGAATTGAAGAGGTTGGATAAATGAGGGGAGAGCCGCCTATAAGAGATTGATAAGGCGCTTGAGTCATATTGTTGAGCATTCCTGCAGTACTACACATGCCCATTCTTGCTAGTAAAGGCATTTGAATATGTGGTTGCATTCCTAGAGTCATCATCATCATTTGCTGCTCCATGTTTCTAGCATTGCTTATCAAATGAATTTGTGCTTGAAGCTGCTTTAAGTACTTTATCACTTCCTCCAGCATTGATGCTTTATCTGTCTGTAAATACATAATTATGTCATGAAAGATTTCACTATCATTAATCTATATACGGACTATGAAATATAAGGGTTATGGCGAAGGAAGGATGATTAGTTGAACATCCTTCGATTATGTATGTATATATACATCAAATATTACTTGTTAGACTTGGACAAGTGGTAGTTATTATAACCTACCTTACTTGCATTTGGCACCAACTTCTGCAGTGCTTTCATCTTTCCATTGATTCTATCTCGACGTCTCTGGACCCAAAAACAAAATAAACTATCAAGTTTTAAGAAATGTTCTTTCAGTACCTTATTTTCTCTGATATTTTAATTTACTATATAGCGAAAGGATATAGCTTATATATGTAGTTTTATATATATACACTAACTTGTCCTAAGGTGCGTTAAGTAAATCCAACGTACCCTCTCTGACTGGTTATGAGCAGCAGCTCTTCGACTGCGTTTTGAAAGGTTGGAGCTTTTTGTTTCATGTTCTTCCTCCTTGTTTTCCTGTCACAAGTCATCCAATATATGCATTTGAGTTTGATAGCATATGTATTTTGTAGGAGTAGATATGTATCACTGCAAAATATAATCCCAAAGTACTAGCTAATACTATATATAGAACAAGAAGGTACAGTGGGACATTAGCTAGGTGACTACTTGATATTTGCATTTGATCATCGTACTAGCTAGATAGCTATTACCGTTAGAAATTTGGATTTTAGCGATCACTTTTTTAAAGGAAGAGACCTGAATCCGATTGTTATAAGTGTGCTTGTAGCGTTCAATATCTTTTATTTAGGAAGTATGTGAGAGGTTTTATTACCGAGCCACCATGGCAGGTGGAATCCTCATTACAAGGCCATGTTACCATGGGGATATCATTGTCCTGAGCACTTGCACGAGCGCTTATAAATTCTACTGATCTTCTTCCACCATATAATTGGGGGTCAGAATCTGATGATCTCATCCTCTTTAGTACTCCTCTTGTTTGTTGACCACCATAAGATGCATTTTTCTCCCTGTTAATGTCTGCCTGATTTTGGCCATCATGATTTTGTTTTTGGAAAGTGGCTTGATGCACAATTGACTCTAACGTGTCACCAGCCTTTCCCCATGTTTGTTTTGTTTGCTCATTGGAGAGGTTGCTTCCAAGTCTATGCATGGATACTTGTCCATTTTCCCAAGTTAACTCTGCAACTTCACAATTATTGGACCTAATTTTTTTAATTATGTGAACAAAGATATCAGATAAGTAGAACGCGCAAGAGAAGTTGAAGAAAAATGTTACTAGCAGCAAGTACAATAAGAACATACATGGGGTCAACTTGATTCTGATTATGCTGGTTATGCATGTGACCACGAGGATATTTGTTCTCTTCTTCTTCTTGTGTTTGTTGACTAAAATTCCAAGTATGATAACTCATGTTGATGCCTTCGCCAGAGGCTACCCTCTTAACTTCTCATTTACTGCCAGTCCTAATATTGAGTTGGCTTTCCCTCTTTTATACTAAAAATGTATTTCAGTATCTTCTGGTCCCCTACAGGATTGTCATATTTAGCTGACCATTTAATGTGTGTACACCATGTGTGGAAGCAATAAAAGCCTGGATTTCAAATGGATAAGAAGGTGTATCTGTTATACTCTTTCCTCGATGATAGATCTCTGGGAAATGAAAGAGAAATTTATCCACCTAAAGATCAGCTGCAAGATCAGGAGCTAATTTCCATTTTGATGGGGTTAAATGCATTCAATGCGATTAAGTTTGTCGCCTCACTTTCTGACTTTGGTTGCCTTGACTAGTGATGCAACAACTATTCACATAATTTGATTGCATATTTTTAAAAATCTTAATTTCAATCACTAAGAAGTTATGTCCACCTCAAAAGTGATGGTGGGGCTGGTACTTTGTAGTTATCTCCTCTCACTCTCATCCCTAATTTCGTATAAACATTAGTATAAAGTTCTAACTAAAAAACCCGTCCATAAATATTTGGATTCCTTAGTGATCTCAACATGTATGTAAATGTAAGCTAGAATGTATAAGTTGTTAATGTATAATAGAGATTTCTTACCGATAGCTTAGGCACCAGGCAGAGGCAGGGACAACATGTTCTCTCTAAGTTGGTATGTTTTGTTGTGAATCAAACATGTAAAGTGTTTTCGCAACACCTTGTCATTGCGTGGAAGTGTGGACAGAGGAATGTTACATACTCCTCATTTATGAAATCCCTCCTATTTAGGACTTAACAAGTTTGCCAGTTGGATTTAAGTTATGTACGCTGACAGCATAACATTTTTTACACTATCTCTGTAGTTTAACCTGACATAGTAGGTTGGTTACCATTTTTACCAGCTTGTCAATTAATGTTAGTTATAGAGCTATCATGATTGTTGCATCAAACTACACTCTTGCCAATTATGCCGTTGGTTCTGGAGACATGTCAAGTCACAGTTGATTCTGGATAGACATTTTGAATATTCTCTGCGACAACAACAAACATTTCAACTTATACTATACTCAATTGTGAGTTCTTAATTAGACATGGTCTCATGTAGGGATGTCAGGTGGGCACCCATAATCAATTCAACAGAAAAGGATTTACCTACTTGTATGAAAAATAACTTTGAAGTATTTCTTGTTTCCATGTGGTCCATATTAATTGATGTTTCAGATGTTGATATACAATATTTGGAAATTGCACGTCCATCCTTAGTTGTCGAATCTTGGAACCAGCCTTTCTTAGGCAATGACGTATGTCTTACTATGGTTATGCGATATGTATTCTCACTTTAATCTTTAACCTCTAAGGTTAGATTGCTTGGTTTGTGTAAATATCAAGTACAGGTAATTTACTGACATCAGTCACTAGGGTCACCTAATGATTGAGATAGACGTCGCTGTCTCTAGCTAGCCCTGCTGGCTTCTGAGAAACAAAATTTGTGGTTCTAACTCTTCCTGTGTGAGCTATGATGCTACTGTTGACGTTTTGTTTGAGACAGCCGGCTGTTCACATGTTACTGTATCGGTCCATCATCAGGCAAAAAAGGGCCACCATAGAATTTTGCATGCTCGTTAGCAAACATAGATTAACAAATAAAATAACAAAACTTTACTTTTGAGTAACAATGAGTAGCTTGTCTATTGTAGTTCATGAATGTCAAAAGCAGCAGGAGACAACATGTTGTATGAGAGGTTGCAAAAATTTTAGCCTATGGAAATATTGATTCTTCCGGGAACCAGTAACACGTTAACAAGTTGATTTAAAATCTTGCTGTCAACGTCATGTCCTAGAAAAAGTAATCTTTCTCAATAAAGTCTGTCGGATAGGGTAACACTAAATCCCTTAGGAAGCATACATGCATCTTTTGATGTATACAGTTCAAAAAAAATTGTGAATCAACGCGTAGATTCCAGTTAAACACAGAACAATAGCATCAATTATCACCTAAGCAGTACTTGAACTGGCACGATGTTTGGCTTTCCTATCGATTACGTCTAGTAATCAACTGAAGTACAACAGATCTAATGCATTCAAATGCTATTTACCAATCCCTGCACACTGAGGCAGCAAACTTTAGAGATAGATTTCAATATAAAAAAATCAATTAGTACAATTCTTGTGTAAATAAAGCTTCAGAAGATTCATTTTCGGGTGTTGGTAGACCTTTTCACAGTTAGAAGCAGTAACATGTAATAGGTTTAGTCCCTGTTGATCTAATCTTATTTGATTTCTCTTTTACTTTAGATTCTTCATATTTTCTTTTCTCTTCTGCTTGTGTTCTTGCTCCTTTGGCTATATCATCAATCCTCGCTAATTTGTTCTTGTAATGCTGCAAATTCCTTTTCATAGCAAACTCCACTTGATTCTGCAATTTCCCAATAACATCCATTTCAAATACTACACATTTAGCTCTATAACAACTCAAGAACTTGGAGAGTACTAACCTTTCTCCTTTCCATTTGTTGTTTAGACATCATCTTCTTTTTGTTCTCCCAAGCAAGAAGAGCGGAAAGCAGTTCATCATGTCTGTAATTAGAGAATATTTCTTATTAAGATACCTAGCTCTAATTACAATATGTACAAAAGATTTAAAAAGTGTGTTATAGGTGAATGTAAACCATTAACTTCAATAACATAAAGAACAATCAATAATAAAAGTGTACCGCTTTCTTATTTTGGCTATCTGAGCTTTCTCCCAAGCATCAGCTTTGTTTTCAGCATTTTTGCTTCCTCTTGAAATCCCCTTTTGCATTTTATCATTAGCACCAGGAGTTATGGTCACTATTTCTGTTGAAGTTTTACGATTCATCGTAGATGGCCTTCTCATTGGAGCTTCAAATCAAACATGTTAAGCAATTTATCCTCAATGACTTTTAAGTTCTATGCACTTACAACATAAACGATATTTACGCAAATAGGTAACTAACATGTTAGGAGTTACTAATAATCCAGGGAAAATTATGTATACAGTGTTGACATTTACCTGCTTCTGCTGGCCTAATAAGAGGTCCTCTTGTTTTTGTCTGATATTGAGAGCCAGAATTTTCTTCAAGGGAACATATAGCAAACGCGGAAGCTGCAATTGCTGCTGCAAATTCTCCATCACCCAAGTCATAAATGTTTCTTTTCATCTGGCTAATCAATTAGTATAACTGTAGCTTCCTGTTCCAGTGCCTAATGACGAAATTTCGCTACTATCAAATCTTGCCTATGTGCATTTTTGTCTTAAAAGGCAAAGTCAAGTTAGACTTGATGTAAAATATATACCAAACACAAACACAAACAAGAAAGAGTTTGTTGAAAAATCTTGAAAATCAAGAACCAGATTGGATTAGTATTTGTTTCTATTTTTGGAAAAGGGAAAACTTGCTGAAGTTTATATATGTCCTCCATATGCTAATCCCTTTTTGATGACACTTTCTTAAACTTGAGAAAAAATTAAACAGAAAGTAAAAAGAGTTTTCTTTTGAAGAAGGGGACTACAAATGTGCTACCTTTACTTCTTAAATGATATGTTTCATTTGCTGTTTCCAGTATTATACATAATCTTAGCAACTATGTTTAGAATAACTTTTCCAACAGCAAAGGACTTTTTCATCATTCTTTCTCAACACCCTTGTGGTGGATCAAGAATTCACACATTTTGCGTTCTGAATATATATCTAACTATAGTTATTAAATAAGTATTACTTTTTGTATATATATTGTAAGGTTTTATCTCAAATTAAAATAATTGACTCTTACAAATTTGTAGTGCACTTAGGAAGCGAAGATAAAAAGAAAAGTTTTACCCAAATTGATCGTCTTTTCTTTTCGTTGTTGTTGTTAAAACTACGAGCTCACGAATTTAAGCCTTGAAAATTGTTTTTGGCAGAAATATAAGGTAAAGTTGCGTACAATAGATCTTTGTGGCCAGACTCTTTCTCGAACTCGGCACATAAGAGAGCTTTAGTACACCGAACTTACCTTTTTTGATTTTTTTCTTTTTTAAGTGTAAGATGGTATTGGAGGAAAGGTATGTCCTTTGTATCTGTTGCATGCTACAGGAAAGGAATCTGTTTGGAGTTTTTTTGGGTTCTTGTGGGCCTATGGTGCAATCAGGCCCAAATGTCCAAATGGATATGATCTTTGGGCCTCAAGCAGGAAGACCCAACTGTAATTTTACTGGACTAAACCTAAAAGTCCTTATTGTTCGTACAGAGAATAACTTACACAAATCTCATACTTTTTGGAGTTAATTTCAACTAATATCAATTTTTTACAAAATTACCAAAAATTCTTTCTTGTTGATACAAAAAACGAAATCAGTGATACATATCGAAAGGTAGAAGCATTAAGGAATTTTAACTATGATACATGGAGAAGTAGGGATTGTAATTTGTATCAGTAGGTGTTGCAGTTTTGTATCATTTAAGTAATTTTTGTAAATTTTTAAAAAAGTTAAAATTATATAAAATTTTATAAACATAAGTTGTGTATTTTTATAATTTTTTCACGATATTCATGACCCAAAATACTTTTGGCCTCCCAAAAATTTGAACATTAGCATATCGTAAGAAACATATTATTCTATGTATAAAAACAAAATATTACTGTAAAACATTTATGGTAATCATCATTAGTGTTGTGATGTACATAGTAAATTTTAGTGTGAATATATGGAAGAAAAAGAATGCATTTAAATAGTAAACATCAGTTATGGTCATCACAAAAACTATTTTTGTTCGTCTTTTTTACACTGATACTCTCTTTATTTTATTTTTTGGGATTAAATTAGTTGACAAATACTTGTATTTTTTGGTAAATGAAATCGCTAAATTAATGTTAAGTATTTTTATTTATAACAATTAGAATAAGATCTAAATATCAAATATCAATTTATGTATATAATATCTCAATATAACAATCTTGAAATTATCATATAAACATTCTTATCATAATGAGTGGCAAAGTATTATCTAAAAACGAGTTTAGGATTTCTTCATAGAGTAAGTATTTTATGTATATATCTTTTAATATCAATATAATATTCTTTTTATTTAAAAAAATGATCTAATTTGGTTAGACATGAAGTTTAAGATGGTAAATAAACTTTTTAATTTTGTGATCCTAAACTAAACTTATTTCAAATATATCAAAATGTTATTTAATTTTGTAAGGTTAAACATGTCATGTGAAAATTAAAATTAAAGTATTATTAAAAAAAATCATTTTACGAAACAAACTTAAAAAAAATTGATCAATTCTTTTTGAAATGAAACGGAGGGACTACTGATATTCACCTTAATGAAAGACAAAATGATGCAGTTTGGTTTAATGTTAAGTTAATTCATAGTAATGAAAAAACTTGACAGATTAGCTTGCTTTGGAATTGACTGATGAAGATGTGGACCGTGTTGAACCAAATCTTACTCTATTGTGATAAAAATACAATTTCTGAAAAAAGAAACAAGTACTACTCCACTCAGCCATTGCTGATTTCCTTTCGGTAGCAAGCCATTGCTAAAGACAAACACTTTAAGCTTCAGACACCTCACAGCTGCAAATCCAACAAATAATTTGACTCTGCTCGTGCTTTTGACACCTCATTCAATACAAATTTTGTCTATATTTCCTCTTTCTCACATCAACTGTCTGGAACTTCCAAGAATGGCAACTGTGTTGTACCCAAAATCTCAGAGTTCTTGAATGAACGAATGCTAATTGTTGCTATTTAACACCCCTACAAAAAGCACCAAATTTGAGCAGATACAATTTGAGAAATTTGAAACTTACCCTTTTCATTTCATACCCTTTTCTTGTTCTTTTCCACCATCACAAGGTACTATCAGATAAAGCTTGCCCCTTTTTGGCACAGAGGCTGCTGCACATTATCTCTTTCTTTTTGGAATTTGTGCTCTAGTATTGTCAAAATTCTGTAGTGTTTGAGGATATTTCTCATCTGGGTTCAGCTCCAATTTTGGGTATGTCTGAAAGCTATGAAAGATCTAAGCTTTGTATTGTTTTTGCATTCAATTGTTCAGTGTTAGTACAAAGGAGTTCTTGTGATTGTTGGATCTAGTTCTGGTTTGCTGATTTGGATTGGTTAATTTTCATTTATCTTTTTCGATTCGAGTTTTACTATCCATATTTCATGATTAAGTGTACTTTAGTACTTGCAAAGTGTAATTAGTTGCACTTGTCCAGGTTTATTTTTGAGCTTCCGTAATATCTGATCAAGAAAAGCAATTTGGTTTGCACCTTCATATTTTGTTAATCTGTTTTTGATTTCTTGACATTATGTTAGGTTCATTTAATCCTATTAGAGTAGGTTAGAGTCCCACATTAATTGGAAAATGGACTACTGATCTCCCTCATAAACTAGTTTTTGAGGTTGAATTAGGTTTAGATGTCATATCTTTTCAAATCCAATATATGGAAATATATTGCATTCATACTTTTCAGAAATGAATAATATGTAAATTAGTTGGAGCTTCCTCAAGATACTGAAGGAGCTGTACATACGAAATGACAAGAAAAAGTTTATTTTGTTAAGATAATGAGATAATTGCTATCTTTCTGATGAAATGCCATAGTTTTCTTCATTTAGAAGTTCTTTACTTTTGATTAAGTTTCTCTTAGACTCTTACTTTATTTTATCCTCATTCATTACAGTATATGACCGAGTTCAAAGAGGGGTGAAGCTGAGTACGGCAAAAGCCAATGGGCTTCGCACCCTTGTTGTTAATCTTTCTGGCACTGTGTCCTGCATTTCTGGCACAAATACTTGAAAATACAGAATTTGTAATTGATGGAACTGTAAAAATTGCTGAGACGGATGATAATTATGTTTGCGCTACCCTTGACTGGTGGCCTAAAGAAAAGTGTAACTACAACGACTGCCCTTGGGGCTTGTCATCTCTGATAAATCTGGTGAAGTTCCACTACTAATTGTTGTCATGGGTATATATTGCTTTACTAAAAATTACAGAACAGATAGCATTCATTATTTTCTTTTGATTTTTTTTCAGGATTTGGCTCACCCCTTTCTGACAAATTCTATTCAAGGTTCGCATGTTCCCGTTGTGTTAGAACTTTACCTTAATATTTGAGATGTTGTTGTTCTTATTCTAATTATAACTTACTTTGATGGGTAAAACTCTCTAACTTTACCTTAACATCAAATGCATCATCCATTTCAACAGTGAGCAAATTAGACTTGCTGCTTCTTCAGAATGCTCATTGATTTTTCATCTGTTCTGATTGCTAATTTGGTGGTGCAGCATTCAATCATTTGAGATTACGACTTGGGGGTTCCTTGCAAAACCGAATAATATATGATGTAGGCAATTTGGAGTCTCCTTGCCATTCATTTACCAAGCAGGAGGATGAGTTGTTTGGATTTTCACATGGATGCTTACATATGGATAGATGGGATGAGCTAAATAGCTTTTTCAGTAAGACAGGGTTAGTTGTTAACTTTTAAGCCACTTTCGTGTTCCAATCTTCTTTTCACGTTGCATTTGAAGTGCCTTAACTCTAGAATCTCACAGTAATCTGCTTTTCACTCTAGGCTTGGCATGTTGTAATTCCTCCCTTGTTTTCTTTCCTACTCCTTTCTTTAATTTCTTGAAGCCATTGATGGATTTGTCGCCAAATTGGTTATACCAAATTTAACCATTGTGAGGCTCTCAAAAAGGGCTCACTTCAACAAAGTTCATCCCAGTTTCACTGCTTATGCTGCAGAGCACTTGTGACCTTTGCCCTGAATGCATTACGAGGGAGGCAGCAGACTGGTAAGCATCTCTGGGAAGGGAATTGGGATTCCAGCAACACCCGTGATTTCATAGATTACACTATTTCCAAGGGCTACCAAATACACTCATGGGAATTTGGTATAATTGCTGACAATTTCCTTCTCTCTTTTTTTGGTAAATCTCTCTTGTTTAATAGAATTAGGATTTCCTTATACAATTGTTCCACTTGGTTTGCAGGAAATGAGTTGAGTGGTAAGGGGATTGGTGCAAAGGTTGATGCTGAACAATATGGAAAAGATGTTATCCATCTTAACAATCTCATAGACCAATTGTATAAGCATTTCCAACCCCGACCACTTCTCGTAGCACCAGGAGGATTCTACGATAAAGAGTGGTTCGAAACGTTCCTTGAGGTGTCAGGGCCAGGCACTGTCGATGCCTTGACTCATCATATATATAATCTTGGTCCAGGTAATCTAGCATAAGATTTTATGGTAGCTTAGTGCTGTATGAGAGCCTCTATTAGTTTAGGAAATTCTAAAGCAAGGATGATCACATCAAATATAAGCATTGACAATGTTTTCTTGGCTAGATTTGTTTCAGTTTATAAAACATTTTTCACGTCTTTTTCAAAAATTATTTGTTACTTATAATGTAGCACAAGCTATCGACATCATTAGGACGTTGGTGACCATCTTGTAAGAGAGAGCTAGTTGGCGGAACGAAATTAGGTAAATTCAAATTTATCAAACGACATTATTATTGACTGAACATCTCATTAACATAAAGTTAGTATTTACTTCTGTTAAATTAAAATTATGAACAGCTGCTTTGATAGTTGTATGTTTTACTTTATCTATCTTTTTCTTGCAAGTGTTAGTGAGCTGGTCGATTTGTGTATAAAGTTCCATTACTATTTGTGTTCTGTAGATTTGTTAGTCAATTTACTCATGTTACTCCGTTGAATAAAACCAGAAAATTTCTGTTTCAGGATCTGACCTCAATCTTGTAAACAAAATTTTAAATCCTCAGCACTTAAATAAAATTGCTGATACATTCAGTAATCTTACCCAAACCATTGAAACATATGGTCCTTGGTCTTCAGCTTGGGTTGGAGAATCTGGTGGGGCCTTCAATAACGGAGGTCCTAACGTGTCTAACACCTTTGTAAACAGTTTTTGGTAAATTTCTGGCTGTCTTGATTTATTTTCTTTTCACTCAGTAATCAATCAATGGTTTTTGTTCATGCTTCATCTTGACATGGAAATTAGGTACTTGGATCAGCTTGGGATGGCAGCCAAGTATCACACTAAAGTATATTGCAGGCAGACTTTAATTGGCGGAAACTATGGGCTCCTTGACACAAGTACATTTGTCCCAAATCCTGATTATTATAGGTAAGACAATTGGCTTACCAATCCAAAGTTGATTCTCTGTGCTAGTAAAGAGAACATTTTTCCTAATTCTAGTTAATAAGTCCCTGATAATCTGATCCAAAATCTTTATCCTAGTCCTTCAACAAACACAGTGCACTTCTTTGGCATAGGCTGATGGGAAAAGGAGTTCTGGCTGTTAGCAACAATGCATCATCATATTTGCGCTCGTATGCCCATTGTGCAAGACATAGAGTAAGAACCCCCTTGGATTCCTGAATCATTCACTGATAGAATTTCAGAAGCATCATTTGATTAAAGATACATTAACCTTCACAGAAAGGAATTTGATGGTTTCCTGAAAGACGTCTTAAACTTACAAATGGAATCACTATTCTATAAACTCTGTTCATCATCAATAGTAATATTATTACATTTTGTGTTGCATTGAATCCATCCACTTCTGGTCAAACTAATTGTTTGTGGAGACTAAACTACACAGCTGCTTTTAATTACGGGAGAAAAGAGGCAACGAGAACTCAACTATATGAGCTTTGCATAGTCAGCTTAAGCATAGATTTAGGAGGGTTGCGGTAGGTTGGTTATCAGCATAAAATAATCATTAAATGCTGAAACCTCTAGATGTTTAAGATGGTATCTATGTTAGTGTTAAATAGTTCAGGTGTCCCATCACCTCCCTGTCCGAGTGTGAGACTTTATGCCAGTTCCGACACCATGAGAGGCCTATCAGTGGAAAAATATTAGCATTTGAATGAAATGGTCTGAATTAAGTGAAAACAGATATATCAGATTCATAGAGAGACAAACTAAATAATTTGAATAGAACGAATCAGAATGGGTATAGGGGAGTAATAATAGCAAGCCATTTGTTTAAATGCTTTAACTTGTTATAATTGGAGTAGATGCTATTCAGTCTCAACTAGTTTTTTCTTTTCTATGATGCTCTCTCCCTTGTGCTTCGCTTGATAATCGAGCTTAGCTTGATAATCGAGCTTACCACTCTTGGATACGTTAGAACCTGAGTACTCTCCTATGCTTCTTATATGTTGCTTAAGATTTCGAGTCAATCAAAATGGAGAAATGAACACCCTTCTACCGAACCATTTTGTGGAATTTTGGTGAAGCCAGTTTCTGGTAGCTAATGTTCCCATTTTATCCTCCATACTGCAGTTATTTGGTTATTCTCATTAGTGTATTTTCCATAAAGCCTTCATATTAACATCCAATAATTTGCATTTCCGTGCTAGTTTTCAAGACTTGAACCTTTCAATTTCCTGGTGTTTCCTTTGTGCAGGCAGGCGTGACATTACTTTTGATCAATCTAAGCAACCAAACTCATTATGGAGTCAACATCGAATCTAGTGTAAGCATCACCTCATATGTCGAAGAGGAATCAAGTCACAAGAGTTCTTTTGTGTATCGTCTTAAGAAAACTATTTCGTGGGTTGGAAGCAAATCATCAGATGTTGCATTATCACGAGAAGAGTACCATCTGACTCCACTAGATGGGAACCTTCAAAGCAGAACCATGCTCCTGAATGGAAAACCATTGCAACTCACAGAAAATGGAAACATCCCAAGTTTGTCTCCTGTCCTTGTTAACCTGAAGTCTCCAATATCAATTGCCCCCTTGTCCATCAAATTCATAGTGTTCCCCAACTTTAGGTCTCCTGTTTGTAGATAAGGATTAGGAGATACTTGTGCCTAATAGCTATAATCTGGCATTCTATCTATTCATACCTTAGTAATTGTATAATTGTTGTAATAAATTGAGCAGTTTTTCCAGGAACATTTGTCTTGTAATGTAACTAAGTTGTCTATCAACTAGCAGAATTAGATATAGTTCACTTTCCTCTTGGTTCTTTTGGATGCTTTCATGGGACAAATACTGAAAAGTTTATATGTTCTCTTAGGATGTGTATACATGAGGGTTCCTCGGAAACAACCTCTCTACCTCTATGAGGTAATGGTAAGGTCTATGTATATTTTACTCTCTCCAGACTCCACTTGTAGATTCCGCTAGGTATATTGTTGTTGTTGTTGTTATTAGGATGTTGCATATAAATTAAGGATGACAAAAGATCAATTTTTAAGGAAGATAGACAATACGACTCTTACTAGTTTTATAGTTTACCCAAGAGGTGCTCAAGCAATGGTTGATTGGAATAGAAGGAAATGGATTTTGAGCATACGGTACATTCAACAAATGTCATCACTCCTCAAGCAGTAACTTTATTTGTGTTTTTTAACATTATGACTCTACAATGTTTAAGTAGCAATCTATTGTCCTGCCTTCCAAATATCAGACAATTAACTTAATACAATACAAAGTAACAAAAAATTTACAGCAAGAAGGATTTGTGAAAAAGTGAAGAATAGTTGAAATGATAAAAGAACTGAAGTTAACGTCTGAAAGCTCATTAGCAGGTATCCAACAGATGCCTACTCGTTTACTTTCCAAGCAAGCGATGAATCCTCCGGTTGGCCCCTTTAACTCTGGTACCAAGCTCATCAACATCCTCTTCAACATGATCCAATGCCTTGTTCTGCCTGTAATATCCAACACAAAATTCTTAGAAAAACTAGAGAACTTCTAGTGCTTGAGAATTTTTATTTTGTAATATAGGACCGAGACTGGTTTAAATGAAACAATGTGAAAAGTGAGAATTCATATCGCCTGTGTCAACTTGCTTGGAAGTGAGGCGTAGTTGTTGAGTATACATAATTCTAAGAAGCCACCAGATTGTACAGTACTTAAACAGTGATAGTACAACAAGGAGAGGGTGGAAGAGAGAGAGAACAAGGGAGGAGAGATTGGAATCTGCTTAAAAGGACTTTAACTAACCTCTCAATTTCAGATCCCATGTCAATAGCCATATTCTTGAGCTCCCCCAACAGATTGCTGAGATCTGATAGTCCATCATCTTGCTTTGCTTTCTCGGCCTGTAAAATGTTCAAATGAAACAGCAGATTTAGCTAACTGATATTCTATATTATGATTCATATTCATGAAACCGGTAAATAAAGAAAGAAGGAGAAAAAATAAGGAGTAGCACAGACATGCTCAATTCTTAATCTGGTAGTGAAGAATGAATAACGTTTCATCACCAATAGGACTTAGAATTTATGTCAGAACCAATACGAGTCACCCTCATTGTCCAACACACCAAAGCATAACAAAGCACGCAAACTTTTCAAGAACACTAAGGTACTGTAAGGATGATGGTGTTCTACTGCTCTTGCTATTTCACTTTTGGGGTCCAACAGGAAATTTCTCTTAAAAATTCTCCAAACATTAAGTCACATTTGAAAAAGGCATATGGCTGTTTCTAGAATTAAATCTTCCTAAAAACAATGGAATACAACGACATACTCTAGAATAAAAAAGAATAAAGAAGAGAAATGAACATAATTGGAAAATTGTATCTTGAGCATTAGTGAGAACATTAGATGAAAAGGTGTCAAAATGCTAAAAAAGTGGACAGTGAAGTGAGGAAAGATGCAGAAAAGAAAAATTTCAAGCCACGGGCCTTAAATGTGACCAAAATTAATCAATAATGTCTTGCATGTTCGACAGTTGCATGTTTAGGGTGTATTTGAATCTGGAGAACTTCCTTGTTTAATTTTTTGTTTCTTTGAGGAGAAATGTAACAGTATTCTCATTTTGTCCACAGTCACATGAACATACCTCAACTTTCTGCAGTGCATTTGTAGGCTCTGGGGGTGGTGTCCTTGAACTTGACCTTGCCTTAGGTGCAGAGTTCAATCCTAATTTCTCCCTTTGCTCCAAGTGGTTGCCCCTTCTTTGAACTGGATCATCTGACACTGTGCACATTAACACATTATCAGACTAGCTATCATTGTCAACAGTTGACTCAACCTTTCCATTACTACTACTCTCAAAAGCCATCATTTTTCCCTCATGATCTTCAAATATTAGTAAATGAATAAGAAGAAACAAAAATAAAGTGAGTTACTTCTAGTGATAACGGGCCCTGAAATTGGGCGATTCTTCTTTGGCTTCCAAGTCTTAGAAAACATGCCTCCAAGACTCCCCAAGAGTTTTTCTCCCTGAAATTAAATTTCAAACATAAGTCTCATAACGACAACAGATAACAATTGCAAATCAGCTGCAAAACGCGTAATGGATTTTTTTAAGTTTTTGGTAATAAGTGCATGTAATGAAGTATCAGTTCAAGAAACATCTTTAAGGATGTAAGGACTTCTAGGTGAAAGGGTAAAAACAGACTAGTTATGTATAAATAAATCCATATCTCCTTCTAGCAGTGAAAATGGACAATAGAATAAGTTTCATCTTAAAATGGACGGATATGAAAATAGAAACTATCACTCGAACAGTATATACAGAAATAAGTTAGAGAAGAAAGGTGCTTCATGAAAATGACTAGAAAATTAGCAGAAAAATAAAGCATACTAAATGGGCCTTTAGTTAAATTACATGTAATGTTTGACTGCAATTATGTCTGCTTCAGCGAACTAGGAAAAAACTAATAACAGTGAACTAAACAAGTCATACCCTGCTAAGATCATGGTCGATGTCTGCTGCAGTCATATGGGTTCTAGTAATTTGTTCTCCCTGTTGATGTAAAGTTATCAAAGTTTTTGTTCCATCCTCTCGCATATCTTCTGCAATCTTCAGGCAGTTGTTAACAGATTTTGTAGTCTCTTCTGACCTGTAGACTGCATAGTTTTCCAACTCCTCTACAGTTTGGTTCTCAAATCCTCCAGACTCCCGGAAATCATTCTTGTATTTATTCCTTGCTGTCAAAGCTGAGTAAGCATGTGAAGGAATCTCTTTAATTTCATCATCATCAAAAGGGTTTGTACTCAAATTTGGGGTAGCTACAGAAGGATCCGATGACGTTCTCCTTGATGGTTTTACAGTTTGCTTCTTGTCAGACTCATCGTCAGAATCAAAGGGATTTGATACAGGATTACTATGGGCCACAGAATCCACAGTTTTTTTTCTAGCACTCCAATGTAAAGGAGTCTTCTTTAGCCCATGCATTTTTTGATAAGTAGAAAGTAATCCCACGGGGATGGACCTGCTAGATTAAGAAATTATCTGCAGACAGAGATAGAATCAAACTATTAAGCGAACGTTATAATTGAGACAACTGTTAGCCTGTTACTGTGAGAAATGTACAAGGATGCAATTCAGTTACAGATCACAACAGAACATCAGCTAGATGATAAAAGATTAGGAGCAGACAACACACAAAAGATAGCAAGAAAGACTCAAAACCAAGCTTTATTTGTAGAAATAGCACTAAAGTAATGGAGAAGTCCAAAAATCAAGTAGGCAATACTAATATTATACAACAACAACAACAACAAACAACTGCATCTCAGTCCCAAGTAGAATCAACGAAAAGAAAGGGCAAGCCCGGTCCACTAAAGCTCCTATATGCGCAGGGTCCGGGGAAAGCCCAACCACAGGAGTCTATTGTACGCAGCCTTACATTACATTTCTATCAGAGGCTGCCAAGTAGAATCAACCAATAAAAAAAAATTCATAGCCCAGGTGACTCATAGCCTCCCTCTCACCCAAACAAAAGAAATGGGATGAATCGAATCAATAACTTTTCAATCAATTCAGAAGTCAGCAAAGCCAAATTCAATGAAGTCAAGGGGTTTGATCTTACTTATCCTCAGGTTGATTCATCCTACTCAAATTTAGCAATGATAATGAAAGAGGAAAATCCAAGAGCATCTCTCTCTGTTTGAACCAGTTCCATTCAAATAACACAGACAAGCGAGGACAGGTAGGTGGAAGTTGAGAAATTGAGTTACCTAAGTCAAACTCTGTTCATCCTAGGAAAAATCGAGAAAAAAAGAAACAGACAATCCAACAACAAGGACCATGAATAATATCGAAAATTTAGGGGACATACAAGTCCAATTCTATTTTCATTTCCAGCATAACAAAACACTGAATTTCAAGTAAAGCAAATTCCAGCAATCATCAACTAACCAAAAATTTAACAATAGAATATTCCTAACTGCTATACTGCCCATTTCTCAAAATCCCACAAAATCATATGAAGTAGCAAGAAAACCCCGAATACAGCAAGAAAGCAAAAGGGGTTTTCCCAACAGAGTAGGTAAAAAGATCCTTTTTTTTAAAATGAAACTTAGAACTGGAAGAAAATCCACAATTCCGTTCCATGAGTGGGGTTTGAGAAAAGGGTAAGATATACAACTACCTCAGAGGTTGTTTCCTGGAACAGGAAAAAAGGCACCATGACTGAAAAACAGAATAGATCAAAGTGATGATGTGCAGTACCTGAAAATCCGAAGAAGATGAAATAGTAGACAAAATCTAAGAAATCTAGATACAGGGGATCCCTTTGTTATATAGTCCCGAAATAAGCGTGGAGCAGGGGATGTTTTTAGACTTTTTTGAAATTAGCCATTTTGGACCGTTTCCTCTTAGACTTGACTTCCTCTCGTCAACTCCTTTAGTTTTCTTTCTCCCGATTCAACTTGCATTTTTTTAAAAAATTGGAATTAAATTAATTAACTTGATTTTTAAATATTAAAATGGAGGTGTGGATCGGTTGATTCAATTCGATTTTATACATTATTGATTTAATTTATTAATTTTTTATTTTTAAATATATTAAATCAATAAGAACTCAATAAAATATTTTTCATCGGTTTTCGATTTATCAGTTTTAAATCCTTATTAGTTCGATTTTCGGCTTACCCGATAAGAATAATAATAAGAATTTACATTAATAAAAAACAGATAGAGTATGAAGATTATGTTTATAAACTTGCAAAAACTATAATTAGCTAATTACAAATTAAAATACTAAAGAGGATAACTAATCACTTAAGTATTGTAAAAATTAAAATAGGTAAAGTATTATTGTAATATTCTATTACTATTAAATTATTAATATTTAATATTTGCGAAAGGGTAAAATAGTAACTTATTATAATCTTATTGGTTATTGATTTATCCAATAATCTAATAGTAAAAAAGGATATCGAATCAATAACTCAATAATTTTTTTTTCAAAATTATTAAAAAGATGATAACCTAACAACCCAATAACAATAAACAATAACATTTTTATCGGTTCAATTTGTCGATCGGTTCAATTTTTGCACACCCCTAATTAAAATAAAACTAAACTATCTTTTTTCTTAGTTTGATTTTTGTTGATTTTTTCTATTGTTTTTCTGTCAAATTCTTTTTTAATAATCATGAACTTATGCATGTCACACTAATTTCACAAGATACCTGACACCCATCCATTGACTATATACACTAGATAATTCTATCTACCAAAACTACAAACCACTTAAATATTTTATCGTTGTTGGCTGAGCTTTCTTTATAGAAAAATTTAACTACATACATACTTTATTTTATCATAATCTCTTAAATGTAGATATATCACTCTATTTTCACGGATACTTCACTCTCTATATATCCTCTTTCAGATGCATTCCTTCTCTATGTATCTGAACATTCTATTCTCTCTGAGGCATTTCTCTCTTATGTATTCGGATGTCTATTGATATATTTAGAAATCTCGAAATTTCTAAACTTAAATTTTTTTTTGTAATTTAATAAAAATAAATAGATAAATAATATAATTCTCTTAACACTATACAATTTACGTAAATTATACATTTTAAAACATTACATTATTAAGCATATATTGCAACGACTCTCTATCAAGTCAATTCATCTTTGAGAGAAGAACTATCATTTATCAAGATAGATTGATGCTTTTGGTTTGTAAAAGATTTCTAACTTTGTAACTTTTAACTTATTATTTATTGTTGTTATTTTGTCTTAAAAATAAATTTAAATTTTATTAAATATTTTAAAATTATTTAAAAATTATTTTAATATAAAAATACTTAAAATAAATTAATTTAAACTAGCACTTAAAAATGTCGAAAATTTTATGGAAAACTGATGTCATAATGTCATTGTATCTATCGGCGTGCAAGAATTTTATCCTCTTCTGCTTAACCAAGAAGCATTAGTTTAGTCTAGAAGAAATTGCATTACTTTATTTCTTTTTTTCCAGTGTAGGCTTATAAAACATTAATTAGGAGGTATTTTTGACAATTTTATCTTTATTTACATTTAAAAATATAATCTCTATTTCTTAAATATTTATTTTATTGAAGTGTTTGCAATCTTTAATAATAAACTTTTAAAATGATAAATATTAGTTCAAGATAATTACTTTTAAAAATTACAACAAATAATTTAGGATAGAAGGGAAGTTATGAATTTTTGTATGTAACGCCAACAATAGTAAATTAATCAACAGCATGTACACTGGATCATCAAATTAGAATGAAGCAAAATCATAATTTTTGACTTTTTGGCCAGAGGATTGTTTATATAAGTCCACATCCAAAAATTAAAAATAATTAATTAATTATAATAATAAAAGGCTTTTATCTTTTGGAAATGATAGATACCTTCAAAGAAGAAGCCTTTGTACTTTCGAGGCACCTTCCATGAAACCAGAAAGATAGAAACAAATAATCTGCACAACACGGCTTATTATTTAAAAGTGGTTAGAAAAAATATACTTGTGAAATCATGTCAAGATAAGATTTGCGCTAAAAACTTATAATTAGTAACGAAAAGTTTTTTGGTTTAAATCTCACAAATGTCAAGCCGGTATTTTTATTTTACTCTGATGAAAATGACTTGAATTGAGTTATGGAACGTTGTTCAACTGGATGGAATCCCAACATTATCATTTAATTTGAAGTTAAACTTATGCTGTCTATGAGGAGAAAGTAATTATACTAAACTCAAGTGGCCTAGTTAACTTTTGAGGACCTGTCAATACTGAATATAATATATTTTATTTGTGACGATTAAGGGCTTTAGTTTTACCATGTACTTTCTAGTAGCCTAGACCAAGTCCAATTGAGAATTCATTTTTAGATAGGTGCTGGTCCTATCTACCGAGTCTTCGTTTCATCAGTCACAGGTTTGAGTTTTAAATCTTTTGAATAGGAAGAGGCCTCGAAATCATGTTCATTTATGATGTAAATTACATCGTACATTTCTCCTATTTTTCTTTCAGCAAACCAATAAAAAACAGAACCAATTATTCATGACAAGTGATTAGCGGAATGATTTCACTCAAGTACAATAAAAAATATTGGATAGTGATTTGCCAAATTCATGACAAGACTTGAGACTCCTTGTGTATTGGCCACTCCTGTCCACCTTTTAAAATAATGGATTTAGCTGTCTGCTGTCTATAGAATAATTAACATCTGCACAGAACACAGTTTGAAAGATTTTTTTTTTTTCCATTTCTCGAAATATGGCTCAACTCGGCCATAAAATTTACTTTACATATAAATAAATCCTAAGCACCTATTCCAAAACAGCTTTCCTACGAGACCTGAGAGCAGGAGGTCGAAAACCTCAGATTTCATTTTGACATGCTCTGTCCTTTCACCACTAACAATATACAAGTAAAAATGGACTCCAATGTCGCAAGAAGCATTCCCATGATGATCCAACTGCCAAAAAGACCCGCTATCATATGCAACAGGTGGTTGAATACGTCAATGCTTGCCTAAACTGTGACCATCTCTGTTCTTGGAACTCCAGGCTTCATCTCCAAACACTTCCTCAATCATACTGCAGGTTGGTAACAAATCAACTTCATTTTTAGCACAGCTTAGGTACCCGATGTCCCAGTCTTTACCGTTAGATGGCTCCATCACAAAATCATGTCCACAGCCAATGCCAACACCAGCAAAATTACTTGCCCAGTGTTTACAATTATCAGTCTTTACTTGTGGTAGTTCGGAAGAAGCCCCAGCTGCATCAGTAGTACAAGAGTTATCTTGCACATCATGGTCACCCACTTCTTTTGACTGGTGTTCGTCTAGAGGCTGAATATTGTGTCCACAACTGCTGTTATTATCAATCAATTTGTCGGAACATGCTTCATCATTCAAGACCTTCCTCCCGCAAAAGTTTGTAGTCTGATAATCTCCCAAGGTTGCAACACTAGCTTCCTCATCATATGCTGGTTTTTCATTCACATATATCTCATTATGACCAGGATGATTTTGATATATTGGTGACTCAACCACAGAATCCTCATCATCTGTCATTTCAGCTGCTGTAGCAACAACATCGTCATCGATCTCCTGCCATTCATCATTATCACTGTCTATGTTTAATGGGTCAAACCTGTTCTGCTTGGCACGCTTATGCAAAATAAAGACATTAAAATAATAGCTAACAAGATCTCTCATGCTCCGTGCAGGAAATTCAACAGCAAGGTGGTCCCAGAAATTCCTGCCTAGTGCTGCAGGATTGGAAAATACAACTTCATGAAATAATTCCTCTTCCTCTTCACTCCATTTCTCTGCCACTACCTCTCCCATATCATAAACACCCAACCTAACAAATGTTTCCTCACCCAGGGCCTCCTTAAGTTTCTCCCTTGCTTCCATGATGTGCAGTCGAACACATCCAAAAGAACCAGAATCTTCACAGGAGCACTCAATTTTTCCTGCTCCAACATTCTCCTCATCGTCTGCAGGTAATTCTGAATCAGGCATTGGAATGATACATGTCCCAGCAAGTTTATTTTCCTCATCACGATGATCCACAAAATCTGATTCTAGAGCTTGAGAGGGAAGATTCAGGCTTTCTTGAGTGCCCTCCTTCATGGACATATTTTTGCTATCATATGCACCCCATTCTGGTAATTCGGCTTGGAAATCTGGTCCAATGGGGACCAACTTTCGAGGGGGGTTGTTCAAAAGAGGGGAATAGCCCTCCATTGGATGAATAACAACTCTGAATGAAGGATCAACATTGTAATATTCAGAAGCCGTCAATACGTGAAAAGGTGCCTCTGACCTGATGTCTTCTTCACTGGTGCTACTAGTGGTCCAAGATGAGTTTGAAGCAGAGCCATAAATGCTCGTCTCAATTGCTTTCTCAGAAGAAACAGGAACTTCAGCCACATCGCAACTATCATGTCTCTTCTCAGTGAAAGCTTTGACTTTTGAAAACTTCTCCTCATCTCCACCTACCAAAGACCAAAAAATAAGATCATCCAAGGATAAAGAAACCCACAAATTAATTCACATCCAAAATTGCTGGTTAATAGTGCAACTTTCTAATGACAAGCAGCTAGTCAAGAGTATCTAAAGTTTTGAGTAAATAAATGCATATTAGCCATTATTCATAAAGCAGCTAAGACAGCCAAAGCATTTCAGGAATTTGAGAGAATTCTCTTCCTTACCTGAAGTGTAAGAGTTAGGAGCCACTGATTCACATGGAAACTCCAAAAAGGAAACTAGCTGACTACTTGGTTCTACATGTCTTGGTTGCTTGGACGAAACCTCATACAACTTTTCTTCACCGTATGGTCTTTTTTGCACCATATTTAACTGCAAAGGGAAGTAGATGAAAGTGTTAAGCAGATGCAGATGCAGAAAAGGGAAGGTCGGGGAGAATCAAGCTTCACACATTCAAAAACATAGATTGATGTAAACAATTCCACAAGACACAAAAGATAACCAGATTCTTCAATTGAAAGAGATATAAACACTGAACACTACAATGAAATCTTCTTTAGTCATAGCTAAACATGGCATTGAGAATTCTCAGTTAAAGGTAATAAAACTTCTGTAACCCCAAAACAAAAAGAATTGACACTAACAAAATACTGGATGTATAGTAAAAAGTAATGTCACAACAATAGAAATTAAACAATCAACAGCATAGTAGTATTGAAGGAAATAGCAAAATAGAATGCCCATATGATAATGTAAGAACAAATATAGACAAGAATAGAAATTGCCAAGCATGGTTGAGCTTTCAGGTAGATATAACAGCACACACTGTTTCCAGCAAATAATATAAGTGATAGTTGAAAAGGTTGCCACTCAGAGGTAAAGGGACACAGTAATCATTTGTCTAAGTTTCTAATGGGTGACACGTGGCAGTGTACAGTGAAAATAGAGTGGCTCAGAGAAGTTTGATAATAAAATTAAAAAGATTAAATTTTTTTTGTTTACTTTACATGTGCAAAATAAAATAAAATAAAAAAGAACTGGTTTTCTGCTTCAATAAAGCGAAAATTCAAGGGAAAAAGATTGAGGTTCCTGTACCTCGGAGAAGTCTTGGTAAAATCGAACAAAATATCTTTTGATTTGAGCTAATTACAATCAATCAACAGTGGGATTCAGAAAATCGGATGAAATATTTTTGTTTTCTTCTGGAAATCGTGAACTAAAAATGATTTAATTACAATTTTATGAATAAAAAAACCTAACCCTAGATCCCCAAATTAAAAAAAATCCAAAAAATCAAATCAACCAAAAATTGATGCGACGAATCGACAGATCGAGCACGAAGAAAGGCTGATTAAACAAAAAAATCCTCAAAATCACAAACCGAAAGAAAAACAATCTATCCTTTTTCTTTCTCAAGAAATCAAGGAATAATAACAAAATCAAGACAGAAACAGATTTAATTTCATGAAACGACGGCAGAATCGAACAGATCTGATGAAAAAACCGATAGATCTGAAACCCTAACCTCGGAATTGGATTTCCTCACGGATAGAGGCAAAAGAGGTAGCAATCGATAGATAATGAAACGAATTAGAAGGATCGGACGTTGATTTGATCTTGAAGAAGAAAAATCGAGGTCGATTGGAGGGGAAGAAGATGAGAAATTGGAATTGGGGAAAAAATTGTTGACGAAAAAATAGAGGGTAAAGGTGGGTCAAGGGGAATCAGTTATTAGGGTGCCCGAAATAGTAACGCGTGTGGTCAAAAAAGGGCTCCGTAATCGCAGGTAATTACGCCAAATACCCCTACTATTGGAAATAATGACTGCCGCACTTTATTCATTATGTGGTCAATCTGTGGGCTAAAGAGTTGGAAACAAATAATGGAATTGAATCATGGGAAGAAGTGATAACACATACCATGTGCTAAAGACTTTTATCATTTTTTTTTAAAGTCTAAATATTGATGATTTAGTAAAAATAATTAATAATATTTATTATATTTCCATTTACACAGCACCATCTAAATTTCGCATAAAATTTAAGATAAGACATTTGTATAAGACATTTGTATAAGGATACATTGTTTCAGTATAAGGTAAAAATAAAAATTTTAAAGAAGTTATTTCTAATTATAAAAATATGATATAAAAATAAGACCATTAAAGTTAAGCTATCTATAATTGTAGAAAACATGAGAATGCCCTAAGTGTGATTGTTCATGAGCGAATCACTTGGTTCGATCACTCATTCAACTAGCGGAAGATTTAAAGAAATTCAAAGAAAGTGCTCAAGTGGATATTCAAACCATCATATAAAATAGTTTTCAATGTTTTTTTAATTAAAATAACGGAACATAGTTCTAAAAAATAATATTTTCTATGTCACATTTTATATGGCACCCTTTTCTTTTTGATCCGTCCCAAGAAGAATGTCACTTTATTCTAATTGAAAATAATTTACCTTTAAAATTTTCTTTTTACCCTTAATAAAATAATTCTTAACTGCACAAATCTCTAGGAATAATGTTAGATTACAAGTTTTAAAAATCTTTCTTTCTCTCTTAAACACCATATCAAATCAAAGGGTGCTACATAAAATGGGATGAGGGAGTAGTAGTTTTCAAAATTAACTCGAAAGAAAATAAACTCCACTCTACTCTATCTGACTCAGTCTATGAAACATTTATCAACTCATAAAAAAAGTATCAGACAATCCTAAAGCCACAAAAACAATAGAAAGAGTTAAACTGAAATAAGAAGGATTCCTCTTAAGGCAAGGAGGTCTCACCACATTTTTTGAACGAATAGATCTTCAACAAATCGTTTAATGATAATCTCTAACACAAGTATCTATATCATAAATCAATGCAGCGATGAGTGGTTATCAGTACGTGTAATATACGGTATATATGATGATCAATAGAAACATCACTAAAAAAATTTAATGATATGAATAAAGCTCAACTCAACTCAACTTAATATGCTATGCAAGTTTAAAGTAGAACATTTTTTTTTTCAAAACGGCTCAACCATATGCAATCTCAATGAAATCATCTCAATTATCATTATTAGGGAGTTGGAGCAACCCATCTTGAAGGAGATGTCCCACGTCGGCAAACACAGAAGAAATGTTAGGTATATAAAGTAATGAACTGGTCTAAATACTGCGAGGCGCCTTTTGGGGTGAGCCCAAAGGGACAAATCCGTGATGGGCTAGGCCCAAGAGCAGACAATACTTCACAGTGTTGGGTTAGTCGTTAAAGATGGAGAGTCACTCCTATGTCAGCCTTGTCAATGTGGGGCTAGAGTTCAATTGAGTTTAGGCACATTCCGATGAGGCGGGGTAAACCTCAGTGTTGAGTATGTTCTACATCGGCAAAATACAGGAGAGATGTTGGGTATATAAAGTAATGGATTAGTCTACATACTATGAGGTGCCTTTTGGGGTGAGCCCAAAGGGACAAATCAGTGATTGGCTAGTCCCAAGAGCGGACAATACTTCACAGTGTTGGGCCAGGTCGTTACAGAGTTTTACTAATTTGCAATCATTATGATATTAGGGTGAATAATGATACAACGTTTGCAATACTTTTGTCGCAGTCGTCCAATACTTTGTCAGAGTAAGAGACGATTTGCAATCATTATGATATTAGGGTGAATAATGATACAACGATTTGCAATACTTTTGTTGCAGTCGTCCAATACTTTGTTAGAGTAAGAGACGATCAACCAGCAATGGATCCACAATCAAAGACCTTTTTTGCGACAAGAAGGGATGACCTCTATCATATGTTGGCTATGTAGTTTATGGAACTTGAGTTATTTGTACTCTTACACAAAATGATGTTCAATACAACTCCCAAAATATAATATGCTCATATCTATCAAGCAAAATATTTCAAATCATCTCATCAAGTCTCGATGAACATTTCAAAACTCAATGTCATGTTAACTCATCACATTCTTTCATTTGCAATCCACATGCCCTTTCATTTAAAATATACTTTCGAAATTATTCACATTTCGTCAAAGTTCCTTTTCAAAATACAATTTTTTAGACATAATAAAATGCATGTATAATATTATTTGAAATCACTCTTTTTCGTCAATGCATAGAAAAACATCATTTTGATTAAAAAAATATGCAAAAACTTAATAATAAATACTATGCATAAACTTGGTTTAAAATAATAAGTATTTTGTTTAAAGTATGAAATTATGAATCTCAATATCAAATAATGCATGGGAAAGTCATGATCATTAACTTTACTACAGTTTGCACTATCAATAATTTCAATAACGTCCTATCAATTCATAAAAAGGATATCGAGACCATGTGTTTTGGAACTAGAAACTACGAGACTAACTCTACGAGTTGTAGAAACAAATGTGAGTTGTAGACTCTTGTCGTGGACTGGCTTAACACTAGAAAAATCTGTGATTTGAGATTTTATCTTCGAATTGAATATTCTATTAAATAGAAGTAATTCATCATCATTCGGGTAGGATCAATCTAAACCAACCCATCATACTATGTATATGATTCAATGCCACCAATTTCTGTGTACAAATATAGATTCATTTCTCATACCTGGTCCAGCCTCACAACCCTTCGCAGGTTGGTCAGAAGTCAGTCTTGTTTGACAAGATGAAATTGGACAAAGAAAAAAGAGTGCTAAATTTCGAGAACTTAGTATGTACAGACACTTCCTACGGATCGTCAGAGATACTATGGATCGTGAGGATCCCCTCGTGGATTGGACATTGATCAATCACTTGAGACTAGCAAGTCAATCTATGGATCATAACAAGTTCTTAAGCTCGTAGACTTGGCTCGTGGATTGACTGAGCTAAAGCTATAATCTGATTAAGTGTAAAGGGATTCCACAAGTCACACCAATGACTCATAGTAACTTTATGAATCATAGATTCTCAGTCATAATTACTATCTAATATTGAAGAAAATTTTCAGAGTCAAAAGTAGAATGTTTTTTTTCTGAAATATTATATGATTATAAAGAAGTGTGTTACATAAATTAAAAAGCAAAGAAAGCAACTTGTTATTTCACATCAAATATTTTCATTAATCTTAAAATTATTCCATCTTGTATATAATTTAAATTTTTCCTACTTTTTCCTTATGTGTGAGAAATGTTTTTCGCATTATACATTTTCCGAATATATATTTTCCTCCCAACTCATTTAAGCTCTTTCTTTTTTTTTTTTTGATATTTTTATATTTATTATATATATAGTAATAATTTAATGATTAATTTTTTATTTTATTCTTAGTTAGATAATTTATTATTATACGAATATTTCTAATTTGTTTCAAATTATAAATATAAAAAAATATTTATTTTTTATTTTAAAAATTTGTGCCTGCTTAAATATCACCATGCATATTTCTTTCCATGAAGTCAATAACATAACATATTCGGTGCAATTTCATAAGTGCGATATGGAAACAGTGACATGTACCCAGCCTTAACTAAGCCTTAAAATGTCAAAAATTGAATTATTGAACCAACTCAAATATTTGGCAATTTGATATTCGATATGATATTTGAGAGTAAAATTTTAGAATTATGATATTACCACTACTCTATATCTTGGGTTCATCATACAGAATAACAGTGATATTGATATAATGCCACGCATCTCATTGGGGCAGCATGAATAAAATGGATGGCCTCTAGAATATTGTTTGATAAAAAAGTATCACCTAAACTTAAAAGTAGATTTACATAATTATGGTTAGACCATCTTTCTTATATGTGGTGGAGTGTTGGCTAGTAAAAAATTCACATATTCAGAAGATACAGGTTGCAGAGATGGGGATGCTGAAATGGATGCGTGAACATACTAGGATTGTAAGATTAGGAATGAGATTATATACTCGAGAGAAGATGGGAGTGACCTCTAAACAAGAGAAGAAGCGAGACTGAGATGATTTGAGTATGTGCGGAGAAGGTGCGTCGACACTTCTGTTAGGATGTCCGAGAAGTTGGATTTAGTGATTGTGCGAAAGGGTAGAAGTAGACCGAAAAAGTATTGGAAAGAGGTGATTAGACAGGATCTGACGCAATTTCATATTATCGAGGATATCATTATAAATAGAAATGAATAGAGGGCACATATTAGGGTAGAATATTAATAGGTTAGTAGGGGTGCGATGTTGTCTTGCCATCACAAATTAAAATTATTTATGACTTTTAATCTGTGGCCTTACCTTGCTAGATGGAAAGTTGAAATTAAAAAAGGAAATGAGTTATTCTTTTTTAAATAGATTTAAAAAAAAGAAGATAAGTTATTCTTATTTTTTGAAATGAGTAGTATATTTTAAAAATCCTCTCGCGGATAAAATAAATAAATATTCTCTCACGGATAAAATAAATAAAAATTTTCTGAGGGATAAAATCTTTACCCTTACTTAAGAAAATAAAAAATCTTTACCAAGATAAACTATAAGACAAAGTAATAGTGTAATATAGTAGAGTACTTCTATTTTATTAGAGAAACAGACGTACTCATTCTGTGGTAGTTCTTCCCACACCGCAAACAGAAAGGTGAAGTGAGCAAATACAGTGATACAAAATAAGGGCTGGGCTTACAAAGAACCATACTTACCTGGACGGGGTCGACGGGTGATCATGAAGACTTATGGCCTTGGTTGGTGACCTGCATTGCACTCAAGAGGGGTGCTGACCTAAGGTTGGTCCAAGTGGTCGAGTCTATGTTATAATTTGTGATAGAGGAGGCCTGTGTTCGTGCGGCTCCTATCTAAATCCAAGTTCAATATTTGTTTAAACTTTTCAAGTCCAACGGTTTGAGCTTTACTGTCCACCCTATCCTAAGTCTATGCAGAAATCAGCAGCAATAGCCAATTTGCTGCATGTTTAAAAGCTATGCACTAACAAATCTGAAGCTTATATCATTTTGTGTGTGTGAAGGAAGTTAGGCATCTAGCCAAAACTTGCCTAACAGTGTACGTTGGAAAACATGCCTAACTGAATTAACTAGAGGGACAAAGTGAACTACAGATCTGAAAGAAAGGTCTAGAATTTCCAGTCCGAAGTAACAAAAGCGATTATATCAGTTCTTGGCTAAACACTCTAGTAAAGAGAAGCATTTTTGACAATGCTACTAAGAAACAACAGTCATACGCTTGAATGGAACAGACAGGAATTGGAAAAGGAATGGATTTTGATCTCATATTTAGTGCTTATTCCAGGGGAAGGAAACATTGACTCGCTTATGCCACAGAAGGCATATCCTTGAGCCATCCATCTAAAGGTTTCCCAATGGAGTAGACGATGAACCCGATTTCTCTGAGCTTCTGCACATCAACAATGTTCCTTCCATCAAACACAAATGCAGGCTTCTGCATGTTATCATAGATCTTCTTAAAATCAAGAGTCTTGAACTCGTCCCACTCGGTCAAAAGGCAGAGGCCATGGGCGCCTTTTGTGGCCTCATAAGCATCCCATACAACATTGAGCTGCTTCATCACAGCAGGGCTCATTGGCTGGACGTGAATTGGATTATCCCAATCAAACTTTTTCATCGACAGATCCTTTATGATTTGATCCTCAGTGACCTGTGGATCGTATATGCTCAAGTGAGCATTGTCTCCCAATAGGCCTTTGCACACATCAATTGCTGGTGTCTCCCTAGTATCCCCTGTGTCTTTCTTGAAAGCAAATCCAAGGATAGCTATCTTCTTGCCTGAAACTGTGTTGAACATAGAGGAAACAATTCGGTTAACAAACCGATTCTTTTGGTAGTCATTCACCTGAATCACTTGTTTCCAGTAGTTGGCGACTTCTTTGAGACCATTGCACTCACAAATGTAAACCAAGCTGAGAATATCCTTCTGGAAACAAGAACCACCAAAACCAACACTTGCATTGAGGAATTTTGATCCGACTCTCGTGTCCTTTCCAACAGCATAGGCCACTTGTGTAACATCGGCTCCAGTTGCTTCACAAAGAGCTGACATTGCATTAACTGATGAGATCCTCTGAGCCAAGAAGGCGTTGGCAGCAAGCTTCGAGAGTTCAGCTGACCAAAGATTGGTACAGATGATTCTGTCTTCAGGCACCCAACGAGCATAAACTTCCTTCAGAGCCTGGATTGCCTTTTGTCCCCCAGGGGTTTCTCGTCCTCCAATTAGAACCCGATCAGGATTAAAAAGGTCCTGAATAGCAGTTCCCTCAGCAAGAAATTCAGGATTTGAAAGAATCTGAAACTTGATTCCTTTGCTGTTATGTGTGAGTATTTTCTCAATTGCCTCGGCTGTTTTCACTGGAACAGTCGACTTCTCAACAACAATCTTATCATTTTTCGATACATCAGCTATCATTCGGGCAGCACTCTCCCAGTATGTAAGATCCGCTGCTTTCCCAGCTCCAAGTCCTCGAGTTTTCGTTGGGGTGTTAACAGAAACAAAAATGATATCAGCTTCAGAGACATGTTTCTCAGCGTCAGTGCTGAAGAAAAGATTCTTTCCTCGGCATTGTGTCACTATATCTTCAAGTCCTGGCTCATAAATTGGCAGCTGATCACTGTTCCAGGCAGCAATACGGGCAACAGATATATCAACAACAGTCACTTCAATTGCAGGACACTTGAGGGCTATGACAGCCATAGTTGGTCCACCAACATAGCCAGCTCCAATGCAACAAATCTTCACCATTCTCTCTGCAACATGAAACCAGATCAGGGGAAGAACTAAAATTCCCAAATAACATTAAGTCTAATCAAAGAAATGGTATTTTAAGTCTCCTCATTGTATTTGCTAAAAGTCTTGAAAGAACTTAAATTTCCTGAGAGTCATGTCTAGAGGTGGATGAGCCTAAAGTATTGTCTAGAACTGCGACGTAGTTCTTATCATTCTTGTCTAGAGGGATATCTCTTCGCTTACACACGTAATTTGAGAACCAAATATATTCCATAGCATCTCCCTTTCTATTTTTCTAAGTAGAAAGCAACATCTTCAACAATTGTCCTATTTTAGATATTTTCTTGCCTTTCTAATCCACAGAGAAAAGTACATCTTAAATATAAATACACAGACAATAAATTCAACATCATTTGACAAGGAGGTATATGTGACAGACACAAACGTCGCAACAAAAGGAAACAGAAATAAACCAAACGAAACCACCAATTTATCATCAATGCACCTAACACAACAACAACATACCCAGTGGAATCACACCAGTGGAGTCTAGGAAGGGTAATGTATGCAAACCTTACCACTACCTTATAGAAAGTGAGGAAAAAAAGAGAACAAAACTTTGAACTTTTTAGCCAACTTACACAAAAATTACCTCAAGGATGTCTCTTGTTGAAAAGGAAAGACTAAGTAATGGTGCCAAAAGATTTCCATATATATATATACACAATGGAAATGAGCCTATATATGATCTAAGCTAAAAATTAAGTAAAGCGCCAAAAGTCAGATTTTGAAGTCTGCTGTGGAACCTTAAATACGTTTTCAAGAGGTACCTTTCTGTAACAAACAAGGGAAAGGAATTCTAAAAGAATTTACATGGCTATTTCACTTTGAAATTTCTATTATATCAAGGAAAAATTAGAAAGGGGATAAACAATATTTTCATAAAGTAAAAAGATCTAAATTTGCCCAGTTTTAATATTTATGGTGTCAAATGTAACTACGTTGAAACAAGATCGGTCCAAATATACTTTAATTTACTAAAGACGGAATCGTTTCAACATACTAATCTTTTTTACCCAAGAAAAAAATAGAATTCGCCCTTGAACTATGCAAAATGATCTAGATTTACCCCTGAACATCATAAAATTTGGCTTATCAAAATGTCGAACGGCAAATTTGGATCTTTCCATCCTTTAAATTTGTCATCTAAAATAAATCGATCTGTCTAAGGTTAAACCAACCCAAAATTTTGTACATTTTGGACTACAAAGGGACCGTTGGTTCGAGTGTCAAAAATAATTCCTTTTTGTATTTTTTCAACAGATAAACCAATTTAATTAACCAAAGAAAAATCGTTAAAATAATTTTTTTTTAGTGATGCAGTTAAAGAATGACAAAAGAAGCTTGAAGCTTCAGAAAGAATGTGATCACAATTCATATGGTCGGTTTGAACAGGTCAATGAGTAAGATCAAAGAACAAAAATAATTATAACTAAGACAATGTATTAAATATATTTGAGAAAAAGATGAATAAACAAAAGCCATTTTTACATAACTTGATTTAAATAAAGGCAACACAAAAGATACCTGATTAAATGGCCTTCTTTTAGCAACTTTATTTTTGTTCTCTCCTTTGTTCTTGTGGATGGAAAGGAAAATGAAGATTAATTTATAGAGGGAAAATAAAATTACTAACCAAAATCTAAAAAGGAAAATTGTAGAAGTAGTAATGCATAAATTAATTAAAGAGTTTCTATTATAAGACAAACCTCTCTATAATAACTAATTAATCATGAATTTGACTATATAGAAGAAAGTACTTAGAAAGATTTTTATGTGGAAAATAAATATCTAACTAGAGTTACTCTTTTTACTTATAAAGTAATGTAATTTAATGTATCAGATTTCATATATTGATGAGATTTGAATTTTGACTTCTTTTTTTTAAAAAAATTTTGTACCTTACCTATATGGACGGATTTACTGTCCAAATTATAGCGTACATAAAGGGTGTGTTTCCATGGAAAATGTTTTTCAGGAAAATAAGTTGATTTCTAATTTATTTTCTCATGTTTAGTTAGTGAGTGAAAAATATTTTTTAGAAAATATTTTATTATTTCGTTAATGAATAAAAATATTTTTTAGAAAAAAAATTCTATTTTTAGCTAGAGAGTAGATAACAATTTATAGATAAATAATTTCTGATATGGAAATATTTTCATAATTTAAAGTATATTTTAAAAATAAATATTTAAATTCTTTATTGGAGGGTGGGGTGTGCGTGGCGGTGGGGTAGTGTAAGAATTAAATTTTTCAAAATTAAATTTTTTTATAAAAAATAAATT
>JAOTQJ010000096.1:17940205-17978726 GCA_025642045.1 Solanum sejunctum | reverse complement strand
GATATGATCTGATCAAAAACCCAAAGTTCTCAAGAGTAGGGAAATAAGAGTTTGTTTGAATTAGGATTAAATAATTTTTAAAATATTTGAATAAACTTTTTAAAATATTTAATTATGATATTTGAATAATAAATCGAAAGTTAAAAATCAATCGAAATAGGTTGATGGAAAGATACTAGGGGACCTACTTTCTGTTATATTTATTTAGTTCTCAACCCCTTTGTCTGCTCTTCATCTGCCCCAGTCAGCTTAAATCGCATCGTCCCCTTTTCCCTCGTGTGTATCGCCCCCTCTTTTCTCCAATTTCGGATTTCCCCCTGCTAAATCTCATCAATTTCACCGTCCAATTCTCTTATACAAAACCCCCCACAAAGCTCTCAATTTCCCCCAATCAAATTCTTTCTTCATCATCTGCCAATGGCTTCTTTCAGTGTCCCTTGTCCCAAGATTTCTGTCCTCTCAGTTGCTTCATCATCCCATTCAACCCCGACCCATCACCCCCAGACCTCCCTTTCCTTCAGATCGGGTCCTGCATTGCTCCCTCGTCTTCAGGTTTGTTTTCCCTTTCTGACGTAAATCGTAAAGATGGAAGCTTTATCATGCATTTCATTGAGTTTGGTGTGGTTTGTTCTTCAGGGTTCCAGTCGCATCCAATCTCAGGTGTTTAAGGTGAATGCCCAGCTGAATGAGGTAATAGTCTATCTCTTCCTTGTTTCTTGGAATTTTGTGTGTTATAATTATTACTTTAGTTTAATTATGTAAATTGATAGAGGAACAACCTGACTTTTTATGTGTTAAAATTATTAGTTTAATTGTGTAAATTGATAGAGAACTATATATAGTTAGCTATAGTGAGTTCTTAAATGTTCTGATTTATCAGGTAGAAAAACAATGTAACAGATGATTTATATAGTTAAAGGTTACCTGATTGATTGAATTTGGTCAATTGAAGGTTGCTATTGACAAGTCGAACAATTCGAAATCAGTTTCAGAGAAAAGCTTGGAGGAAGTCTCAAAGACTGAATACAGTATTCCTGATGCTTCATCCATTCAAGCATTCATGTCTCAGGCAGCAGATCTTGTTGAGTGCGATAAGCTCTCATAACCTATTTTGTTCGTTTTCTCTTCTTTTTCACAGAGTTCATTCTTAAAAAGTTTTTTGGCTTTTTGGCTTAGGCTTGTGGATTCGAGGGACATTGTGGAGCTGCAGCTAAAGCAAAACAATTGTGAAATTCTTATAAGGAAGAAGGCAGCATTGCCCCAGCCACCTGTTCTTGTGGCCCCGCCATCTGTTCCACAGGCCCATGTCCAACAACAGTTGCCTCCTGCAAGCGCCCCTGCTCCTGCAGCTCCAGCGCTTCCACCACCTGCACCTTCAAAGCCCAAGTCTTCACATCCTCCAATGAAATGTCCCATGGCTGGAACATTCTATCGATCACCTGCCCCAGGGGCACCGCCTTTTGTAAAGGTAAATATACACAGCGGTTACAAATGTGTATTTGTAGCCCTTGGACCTAGAGCGCGGTATTTCATATATTTACTTGACAGGAAGTGCCCTAAGGACTACCTTGGTTTAATCGCTCCATAATCCACATTCAGTAAATGAGCAATTAAAGAAAATGGGAAACAAAGAATGAAGCAATTAAAGGCGAATGAATATTATAGTCTGGAGATGGAGTAAATTTGACAGAGCAGGATGAATATTTGCTGTTGTTGTTGACTTTTATTTCCTGTTCTTTCCCTTTCTGTTTCTTTCCTTTATTGTCAATTTTTCGGAGGAAAAAGACTGGCAGTAGACTGTCGGTTTTTGGTCTCTCTCTCTCTATATATATCTATATATATATTTGTTTTTTATAACAAGGGGAACCCGCAGCCGCTACCTTCTGGGTGCGCACAAGGTAAACCTCCGCTCTTATGCAATAGCTTGCAAACCACATAGGAGAGGTTACCCGCACTAGGCAAGCCCGGGGCGATGAGCTCAACCCAAAAGGCAAACCCTTTACTTTCGCTAGCAAGGGGTTTCGAACCTGAGACCTCCGACATGGAAATCTCGAGCCCAAACCAAGGGGTTTTTGGTCTATAGGAAAGATCAATTTTTTCATGTTGCACTATAGCCTGTTCCTGAATTCCTTAATATTATGTGAAATTTGGCATTAAATGTCTAAATTAGTCCGGAAATCAGAGAAATATTTAGTTTACGGCAAATTCATTTTCACACTGTTCACATCTTCTAGCTATCAAAGTGTGAATGTTTGCCACTACTTGACTGCAGCCTCCTCTTTTCTCTTTACCTTTATACATTCTTGGTGTTGTTGCTTTCTCGTGAGCCTAACTAAACTGGTGAATTACCAGGTAGGAGACAAGGTCCAGAAAGGGCAAGTAGTCTGCATCATTGAGGCTATGAAATTGATGAATGAAATCGAGGTAAATTTTGGATTAAGATTTAAGTTCCTTAATGTGCAACCTCAGTTCTATAATTGCTGCAATATATAGATTCCTAAAAAGACAAATTTGATAGGGTAGAAACATTTATAATCAAATAATTTCTAATGCGAACATGTTAAGTGTTGTATTTTCAGTTCTCCTTTTATGTTGAATCAATTCTCATG
This sequence comes from Solanum sejunctum, assembly GCA_025642045.1. Classification (NCBI taxonomy): domain Eukaryota; kingdom Viridiplantae; phylum Streptophyta; class Magnoliopsida; order Solanales; family Solanaceae; genus Solanum; species Solanum sejunctum. Next base: position 17,976,117 of record JAOTQJ010000096.1, on the reverse strand, counting down.
GTACTTAGAGGCCTGTAGAAATGGCCTAAATTAGGCAAGTGATGTATCATAAAGAAACGGTCCTCAGCAATTTCCCATTTTGGCGAAGTTGGTCAGAAAATTACCCAAAAATCATTATGTTGTTGAATGTTTAGAATTGAGCAGTATCTTCAATTCTGACCTGCAAAAGATGTTGAGCTAACCCGATTTACATTGCTCAGGCCTCTCTTTACTCTATGGAGATTCTCATTATGACGTATAATTTTTAACTTCCGTTTTTACCTACTTCTTTCATTTTTTGAATTCCTCATCAGGCTGATCAAGCTGGAACCATAGTTGACATACTTGCAGACGATGGTAAGCCCATCAGTGTGGATGCGGTATGTCTTCTCTCTCACTAGTATATATATCTTTAGACAAGCTCGGGTCTACTTGTGCTTTATGTGATTTCGAGTGTCTTTTTGCAGCCTCTATTTGTCATTGAACCATGATAGGAAGAAGTCATCTTGGTGTGCAACATAGGTGGATGGAGCAGAGTGAGATTCGATAGTTATAGAGAGCAAATCTGTCTTTAGCTCAAGGCAGATCTGCTCAGCAGATTGGTTCACCATTCTAGTCTTGTTGAAATTTTTGATCATATTTATAGCCTGTATTCGTCATTTTTCTTGTACTGCTCATAAATTTTGGAACTATATTTTCTTTATAAAGTTGACTTATTGATATCCACTAGTCTATTGTCACCCTGCTATCTTTCTTTCTCTGCCTTAAAGTACTTGATGCTATTAGCCTCCAAGGGCTTGGTTCAGTGTAGAGTGCACTGTGTAGTTACGCACATCTCATGAGTTCACGTGTAATGAATATTTAAGTCGAGTAGTGTAAAGGGATGAGCTTATTCTCTACTGAGTTCTGAACCCTGTACCACTTTGGCTTTCTCAGTTTTTAAATACTGTGAGCTGAGATATGGGTCTTTTAACTGCCATTCAGATCTATGCCTATGAGCTTTTCAGTATTTGTATATAGGCAAGCAAAGATATGCCAGTATAGGGAGTCCACATTTTTATTGATGCTGTATCAGTTAACCACGTGCTTATCTCCACGAAGTATAGAGATGCAGCTGGTTTAACGTCAATACAAACCGTGGATAAGGCACTCGGAAGAAGAAAAGATGACACGGAGATGGTTAGCTATACTATCATTTCAGACTCGACTATTAAATAAATGATGGAACAATTCAATCGTTAAGGTTGATAGTCATTAGGAGATGAAGAAATTAGTAGAAGCATACACTAGTTTCCTGAATGACACGTAAAATCTATGATAACTTCTCAAAACAAAGTTCATCTATGATCTATACAACAACATATCCATTAAAATCCCACAAGTGGAGTCTAGGAAGTACAAAATGTACGCAAATTTTACTACTATCTCATAGAGATAGAGAGATTGCTTCTAGAAAACCCTCGTCTAAAAGAATCAAGCCCAAGCCCCAGATCATCTATGATCTATGCATACATAAAAAGCATTGCCAAGGAACCGTGAAGAAAACAAGTATACTACTTAGCAATTTGAAGAATGATCAGATCCATTATATTTAATTAAGTGGCAAGAGTAAAACAGATAACTGTAGAAATGAGGTAGAATATTCAAGAGGAGCTCTGCTTCCACCATTACACGACATAAAATGAAATATAGAGAAACCTGCATTCGCTAACAGAATGTTGTCTCACCACAATAATAATTTTGTCTGGTTTTTGCTAAAAGCAAATATTACTTAGAACATAGCCCCGTAAAAAGAGCTCAAAACTACAAAAACATATTCTACACCTTCATTTAGCTCAGAATCATCAAAACAGTGCAAATATTTCAGGAGGAAATCCATGTGTTTGACATCAATGTTGTTATAAATGGGTTTTGTGCCTGAAACAACTCCATCAAGTTTTCTTGGTTGCCCGGGGACCAACACCCAAGTAGTTCGTCATGAGACCCATAATACCAAACCTGAGACAATAACCATGACAAGTTCTGATTAGACACACAATCTAGCATAGGGATGAAACTGTGATAACTAATTGCAGAACAATGAGTTTGCAGTAACTTCTTTTATGCTTCATGAATACTCTCTTGCCATTTCGTTTGATCTAATAACTCTTTAGCAAGTCAAACAAACTATTCTTTGACAACTATTCTTTTATCATTTACAATTACAAGATTGATAGAAATGATAATATCTATTTTGTTTAGTTTCCAGATCTATATCACCACCTTATTAATAATTGAGAATGCAATCTACTTCACTACCTTATTCATAACTAACATATGATATAAACTAGGCTTCTACACACATTGAGAACAAACCATTCTAGAAACTGGACATGGAAGAGGAGGGTCATAGCAAGGTGGATGAAGACGATGCCTTACTATTAAATTGTTTTTGAGACGTAAAACACAATCATGAATTATTTACTTCACCTTTATGAAACAATATATTTTCCTCTTAACACTCAAAATTTGTAGACTAGGTGGGCTTGAGTAACTTTGAAGCAGCGTGGAACTATGCAGAGCCATGGTGACAGCTCAAGTTCATCTTAGCACATTCAATAGATACACTTTCTTTTGGGATAACCATGGTGTCCAAACCAATTTGATGTGCAACCGACTAATTCTATGGGACACCTATCACCTCCCACAAGCAACAACCCACGAATCCCAAGCAACTCTATCCACCAAGGCTAAGATAGATGGAAAGGAAGCACCTAGTGTTTTGTCTCTGCCTTGGGATTTGAACTTGAGACCCCATAGTTTTTAACCCAATTCATTGACCACTACCTCATTCCATAGATACTTAGAGTTCCTAACTTTACTTTTCTTTATTTCTTTTTGATATTCTAGAAAAGCTACCTTACCTCCTTTTTCTCAACGAAGATAAATGATTACTCATTATTATCTTTCCATCCCATTCTATAGAAACCACATACCCTATGAAATATTCAATGGGTAATATTGAGAATGCTCATTGATTCTATTTTTTTTAAAAACATGTATAAGCCAAATTACATGACAACTTTAATGAGGATCGAATGAAATATTCCAATTAAAAGGTTCTTCACCTTCTTTCTACCTAATCACCGAACGGCTGTTGAATAACTATGTTTTGGATATAGAATCTTAAAATAAAAAAAGCATTCTAGAGTTCAACAACTTAAAATAAGGTTAAAATCCAGAGACATACAAATAATCAACACTTCTGTCATTTTGTAAAATTCAGCCAAATTTGCTTCGAATTAATGCCCTGAATGCAAGGCAAAGCACAATTGCATGGAAGGCAAAACATAATCCTGATCCAGGAAAAACTCCACTAACCATTCAAAACAAACTACATTATGATGACCACTGCATGATATTTTGAAATTAAAACAACTCCCAGGTTTAATACTTCCCTGTGCATATAAATGCAGGAGCAGAAAATAAAATAACAAAACCAAGTTCTTACTATCTTAAGAAACTTCTGGTGAATGTTCTTGGATTATTTTCTTCCTGATAATACCTTACTCCCTAGTGCCATTCAATAAATGTCAGTATCAGCCAATATATGCTTATTTCATAATTAGGGACAGGTTCAATCCAAAGAACATAACTCTAACAACAGCAGAATTCAAATTTAGGGCATTTGAATTCCCTTCCACAAACTAGGAGAACATCTCCGAATAATACCAGTAAAAATTACATCTAACATACAACAACAACACCCCATATAGCTCTTAATACAATTAATCAAACAGCTGAAGTGCTGAACTTACATCATGGCCATTGAGATCTGCTTAAGATCGTTTTCCATATTCCTCATGTTAGCAAGGGATTGAGCACTAAATATAATAGCAAGCCACGAGCAAATCTTGTACTACAAAACAGATCACCAGAGTAAAGATGCTGACCATACAACTACGTAAACTAATACTCGACCAAAACAAAGTCCCTATGCACATGAAATCTAATCAGTTCAAATACATATACGAGCAGTGGATCTCATGCATTCGCAGCCATTAGCTTTTTTATGTACATGAAATTTTTTTAAGAATATGTAAATTAAATCCATTCCCCAAAAAAGTTAAATCCAGGAAACTCCTTCGTTTTGGATGGGAAGTATGGCCGGTAATCCAATCTAATTTATAGTCAAAACCCTAAAATATAACCAAACAGGAAAAAATTATCGAGTATTGGTACAAAATACACAGAATTTAGAAGGGTACGCACTCTGAACATGGCACCAAAGACGCCGAAGATGACGGCTATGAAACCGGAGTAATCTATAGGAAGGTCTTGTGGAGCGACCGGCAAAGGCTTGTACGGCTTCGCCGCCGACGGTAGCCGTGGATCGTTCGCTGGTGACGACATGCCTAATGTAGTTTCTGCTCCGACTTTGATTTTGGATCCGAATTAGAAAATAGCTTTAGAAATAGTAATTGGTAATTTCAGAATGAACCCCTTAAACTATGTAAATATTGCACATTCTATTATTTCTTTGCCTTGAACAATTTTGACTCACAAATGAGCGCACCTTTGATGATTAATTTGAAGTTATAACAGCAATAGTGACATTTTGACTACATAAGGGATCTAAGTGCTAACTTTCTAAACTTTAGGTGCTAAATCGACCACTATATTACACTACGCAAGTTTACTCGTCATCCCTTCTTTTTCTTTTTTTCCAGCTACTAGCCGTCAGTTGTACTATCCCGGCCACAACAATGGAGTCCAAAGTCCTCTCAATTGCTCCGTCGCCGTCGCCTACACTGTCTGCCCTTCCGGATTCCTCCGATGAATCCACGGACCGGAATATTCTAAGTCCGTCCGCAAAATCTCCCGCGCCACCAACAACACCATCGACGCCGTATTCCTTTCAAAATATACGGCGATGGAAACCGGCGGCGCAACGAAACCTGAGAAACCAGTGGTCGAAGTTAGCTTCACTTCGGACTCAATGGCTTTCCTTATCCTCCACTGCTCGATCATACGCCACTTATGTAGTAAATTCTTATCTCTCCCAAAGGTAAACTCAAACAACTGTTTAAGTTTAATTACTTAATAAATACAAAAAGATTGCATCTTTCATTTGTTTGATGACTCTTTAATTCTAACTTGCATGCTAGGCTTAATACCACAAGATTAAACAATATGTTGATACATTCTGTGTATTTTTATTCAAAAATTTCTTTACTCTCTTATACTCCATTCCAAGTCGAAAACAGACAAACAAATTAGACAGAGTAGTATAACACAATTGTTATAGTAAAAACATCTCTAAAATGTTTGAAAATTTTGAGGAAAAAAAAGCTGTCTGACTTTCCAAATGGTAATATCCATTTTTAGGATGGCATGGTATTGAAGAGAATATGTGAATTTATGTTGTTGTCAATGTGATTTCTTTTATGAATATTAACCTTGGTCTTAACTTACTACAGAACTCATACCCTCAACTAGTGTAGGAATCTAACAATTTCTAATGTTGAATTATTGTGATTCAGAATGACCTCGGTTGGAAATTTGATGCAGGTATATGGATGCAATGGAGTTAGGTGTATTGAAAGAGATGCCTGATATACGTAAAAAAGCATGTAGGAAATTGTTCAAACAGCAGGTGATTAGACTCGATCCTTCTGTCTTTTGGCTTTGAATTGTCCCAGAAGTTGGCTATTGGCACACTCCATAAAGTTGATTGAGAAAATGTACGAAACCAATTATTGCAAGGAGTCCAGGTCTTCATTGCCTGATGTTTCATAATTACTTGACGTCCCTCCTTGTATCCACCTAATTTACGGTGAAAACCTATTAAATTTAACATCTGGGAATATATCAACACCTTCCAACCGAAAAAATTCTGAATGATTTCTGTTGCCAAATTAGTGTTGTTTGGTTTCTTGTTAAGTATGTTTGAGATTATGCTGGAAATATTTTCTGATTGCACCTCAGAGGTTTTCCTCATTATTAGATTGGTCAACTGTGCCAGAAAAGAGTGTGTAAGGGTAGAATGGAAAGCCCATCTCTTTCTTTTTTTGATTGGTTTGTAAAAGCACGTTCTCTGTTACATGACAAAATCAAACTGCTATCCTAATAATTTCTCACAGCTGTCTTCATTTTTCAGGAGACTAATAGGAGTAAGCTCTTGTTGTCTTACAAAGATATGGTACGCACACAACATATTTGAGGAATCACTTCATAGATGTGTTTATGATTAGCTTGCTAAAGTTTGGTAAACAGTGTTTTGTCGTGTAGATGAATTTCTACTATTGTTTTCTTTTCTGCTTCTCAGAACCTGTGTTATTTTATGTTATTATAACATCTAAACCTGGATGTATATCCCTCCGTCATGTTTAACATCTTATGTAATAATTCAGGCTTCTATAACTGTATTACTTTTACATCTCTGTATTTCGTTCAACCCTCTCCAATTTTCGGAAGGAACATTCCTAAATTAAAATAAATATGTATGCCTCCCCAATAGTTTGAATAACTAACTTTGATCAGGATACTTTGAGCGACCCATTAAGCACAATGTTACTTTTATAATCCCCAAAAAGTTGGAAGCCAGTTGTTGTGTTAAGTATTTCTTGGTGAACAATATATCTGTTGCTTAGTTCATGCCCTGCAAAGTTTCCTTTCATGCTATTTGTTGTAAAAGCAACAAAAGAGATATCTCTTCTGGTATTTTGGAGTTTTTATCTGCACTTGTCTTCCATTCTTATCTGTTCTTGTTTATACAGAACTGCATTTATCTCATACTTGGAATATTCGACGTCCTTGAGATCACATTCTTATAACCTGTAGTTGTATGGATATCCATTACTTAACATTATCTGTCGGATAAAATTACTAGTTTACTTATTTGACAAAATTATATGTGTGACTTTTTGTTGGCTTGAAAAGCTTCAGCTAATAAAAACATATTTACTGTCTTCAGCTAATAAAAACATATTTACTGTCTAAGTGTATACATATCACTAAGTGTTAGTGTACAAGTTGAACTGGCAAAAGGTTTGGTTGCTTGAAAAGCTGGGTTCTGAAGTACTTTTAGTCGAGGGTGCAAAAATCAAGAGTGAATCAGGAGATATATACATAGTTCTTAGTTGTTTGCATGATATAATTAACTCATTGACGAAAAACAATTTACAAGTGATTTGTTCATCTTCTAGACTTGGTTCTTGACTTCTCCTTCTATCAGCTCTTGCTTAGGCATGGACCTTATTCTGCTACATGGCTGTATTGAAGTGATGACCTTTTAGCAGAACGGGATACTGGACACGACATTTTACTTTCTTGGTTGAAGTGCCTTCAATAGAATAACCATGACTTTTTCATTGTCTGACTGTTTAGCTGTCTACAGGTGGCTGTTGTAACTCAGATGGTCAATGTTTCTAAATCTATGAGGTGTTATCTCAAAGGAACAAGTGACACCCCACTTACTGAGTTTTCTTGCTTCTCGGGAAATCAGAATGACACTGGTGATTATGATGGGATTCCTGTTTTCACCTTTTGGTCAATCTTTGATTTCGGTATGCTTTTCTTCGCAAGTTGCTGAATGTCCCCAGATTTATCAATGTGTTGTTAAAAGTACCATATGCTAATACGTAGTGTGAGTTAATCAATAACTATTAAATTTATTATATGGTTAGTTCGTAGTACAAAGGTTATCACAGAGCTTTTGTTAAAAGTTTTGCTTGAGTATACTATAACTGTTTTAATGAAAAGAAGATTGTGCACGGGGACACGAAAGGATTGGCCAAGTGGAAAGCACCCTCCGCTCCAATATTTCAGCCATTCAAGTCATCAAGAGAGCATAGTGGGGAACTGTCACTGTTACTCCTGGGAGGTTTTTTGGGGGTTGGGGAAGGTAGATGTAGGTTAACACATCACCCTCAAAAAGGGGGGTCCTTTGCCAGCTTTATGTCTTTCTGCAACGCACATGTGCTATTCTATCTAATAACTCTCCACAACTTTGAACCAATGCCACAGGATGCCCAGTTCTTATAGTATGATTAACGGAGGATTGGCTGGATGCCTTGTGGATATTATTTAGAGAAAAATATCATCAAATTAGTGATATAGTGACAATGATTTCATTAGACGATGCAAAAATCAATTTTAATTGTATAATCCTATTTGACCAAGGGAAGAAGTGGAATTTGTTGACTGCATAACAGTAGCTTGCTCACCAGTCAACCCGTTCGTTCCATACTTTACCCTATACAGACCAGCCGATTCTTGAATGCTTCACTAGGCTTCAGCATAAGTTAGATTATCAATCCAACGGTTGAATCAAACCAAAAAGATCATTATGGCTTGCTACAAGGGAGGTAATCATTATGGTTTGCTACAAATGGAGGTGATCATATGAAACCTACTTAAACAAAAAAAATTCATATAAAACCTAAGCAAGTCTGCTTGTCCTCGGCCGTTCCTTATCAGGGAGCCAATGTGGTATATGATGTTAGGGGATAAATTAAGTCTGAGTGGTCAGGCATTTTGGCCATCTTCTCTTCCTGGCAACGGGTTTTTGAACATGTTAGTCTCTTCTGCCTGACCAGAGAACATTTGGTAGTCACCCTAAATGTTGCTTCATGGGTGCCAAATCTTATGTATAAGTCTTGGATTATGCAAGAAGGGCTCCACAATTTATGTTCCATTAAACAATCACTAAAAGGAATTCAACATTTGCTTCATGTTGTTTTTATAGAGAGAAATAACTATTCTCTTTATCTATGTATCTGCTTCATTTTTAAAAATTACAATTTTCCTCTCTAATGACTTCAGAGAAACTGGCAGAGGAGCTGGTCCAGATGTTTGTGTCAGAAACATATATAAAGGTGTTTTTCTCATCTTCTCAGCCGCAGTGAGGCATTTTCCATTATCCAAAAAAATCCTCTATCTATTTATATTTCCTTCTTAATAGTTGAGTGATGTGCAGCGGTTGCTAGTGATGGAAATATGCTCCATTGGTTCGGAGGATTTTTCACAAGTTGACCGGCTGAAATGGAGTGATCATTTCTATGTTGGAGAGTTTGATGATCTAGGCATATGTGATTCAAATTTAAACGAGGTTCTTAAGCAACTGGAGCCTTCGGTAAAGAGCTGCAATTCTCAGTCTACCACCATGCAATCAAGTAGTCAATTAGAGAGGAACGTTCTCCAGGTATTGGGTTACCTGTTGTACATGAAGTTATACGTTTAGGAAGGAATAAATCTGTGTGCTACTCCAAAATGTGTGTCTATAGCTGTTAGAATTATTAGCACACTTAGGCACATCCCTAGTGCTTCAGAAGAGCCTAGTTGATGGTGAGATATATCATTGTTACTTTGGGAAAAGCCGCTCAACCGGCACATTGAGTAGCATTTCTTATTTATGATTGTACTGGACCAACTTTAGTGTTACGTTTAGCACTCTATCTTGTACAGATGCATCAGATATAAATAATATTAGGTCTTTTTTAGTCTCCCCCAAAAAAGAGTAGCATATAATAATTGCTCTAATGGTACCAACAATAAATATGTCTATCCCATATAATTTCTGGAGGTCTTACTTCTACCACATAAGCTCCTTTCATTTACATACTCTCCCTTTTTATCCATCTTCTTGAGCTTTCAGTTTTTGCTTTTAAAAAAAAAGCTTTTGGTGTTAGCATAAAGGCCTTTTTTTCCCATCAAATTTCTCTTGAATTTGTGTGAGGTAGCATTATTGGTTCACTGGAGATGTTATTTCTCTGCAGCTTACATTTTTCCTTTGAGCAATGCATGCTTTCCTGTCTCTTCTATGTACTGTTTGCTCATTAAATCATGTTTTGTTTTTCAAGTTTATGGCAATGAGTCGGTTTTGTTATCAAGGTTATATTTAATAATGTGTTCAACATGTAGACATGATTTATTTTAGGTTAAAAGGTTCTTTACGGCTAGATCTCTAGGAAAAAGCCCATGGTTAAAGCTAATAAGATATTCTTTAAGGAAATATTACCCACAAGGTTCTTGTTAGTATTACTAAACCTGTTTCAGTCGTAAGAAGTATATTTTTGTGTAAGACTTTCAGAAATCTGCTAGACAGAAGCATGGTATTTACATGAAGAAGGGTGAAGAGTTGGAGCCATTATCTACCAAGTTTGTGCATCACTTGACCTCAATTTCTTTGTTATAAAAAAGAAGAGTTCTTCAAAGAAATGATGAAAAATCTTCAGTGAGACATTGAAGCTGGTCAACAAAGATACTTGGAAGCTCCGTAGTTTATGATCATATTAGAAAGATCTATCATTGTCTTATTGGATGGAAAAATGACAAACTTTCTAGTGGTGTTTCCATATCCTTTACGTTCTGTACTAATTAAATGTTTGATATGTAGGTCTACTTAACAACCTGGCTTGCAGAAGTCAATGTTGATAGATTCAGGTAAAGTTTTCTGTGGGACTTTCGAGTCTTTTCAATCCTTGATATTGAAGCTACTTCAGCATTTCTTGGCTTATAGTAGTATTGGCTTTAACTAGTCATATAGTGTGTTGTTTCATCTCGAATGAGAGTTTTACTACTACTATCATTTTGTAACAGTAGTTTTTCCTTGACAGGATAGGCGAATTATTTGCTATGGTAGGTGAGGAGATGCAAGTTACCATATCATGAAGCCTCGTCTACCCAGGAAGGTAAACAATGGTGAACAAACACCTAAGATTCTAATATTGCATAACTCCCAAGATTGGAACTTGAAGAGGCATTGGTTTTGGACATTCTTTGTGCTTATTCCTATGCCTGAAGAAGCATTGAGCTGATCTTCAAGATTCTAAGATTTTTCTTCAAATTCCTTCAGAAATAATGCTGATGAATCAGTAAGACCTAAATAGAGCGGAATGGATGCAAAGGATTCACACGATGACCCCAACTAAATTGAGGTTGAGGCATTTATATACAGAGATAATTCTGATGGATCTTGTCATCAATGAAGTGGATAGTGTTTGAAAAGATTTAGAAACTGACATAAGCTGGGATTTAGATGGTGATGGATATTGAAAAAGCAGTTTTTCCAGCAGAAAGTCGGGCGGAACTGCTCAAGTCAAGATGTGGTTTCCATATATCAACAAACAAACAGTGAAGATGTACAGAAAGTTGCATATTTTAGTACCTTTTTATGTTACAGGAGCAATAGTATCAAGAATTTGAATAATGTAGCGAACAAATACAGCTCCAAAGAAGTCATCACGAATCATAACTAGACAAACTATAGCTATTATTGATGGTCAATTTTTGTTTCGAGATTGAATATCGTTAAGGAAATGCCATACGGTGATTATGGCCTGCATGTGTTTTCTTCTCTGCTTCATCCTCTCTAAATTATGAGCATTTACATAGACAGATTTCCTAGGGTTTTGCATTGGTGATGCTGGGTTGTATCTAGGAATCGAGTGATTTTCAAAATTATAGTCAAAGTTGTATATGGAATGATACTGAGTTGTATTTAAGAATTCAACGATTTTCGAAGTTATAATTAGATTGTATCTTGCCTATACTAGAAAAAATTGAAATTGAAAATTCTTTTAATTTAGAAGGGAGAGTTTGCTGCCTGTTTTATGGTTAAAAAGATGAGTTTAAATTTTATGCACCATCAGTGCACAAAATTTTTACACCATCAGGTAATTTTAATTATAGTTAATTTTAATAATTTACTTTAATAAAATAACTATAATTATAAAAAAGGAATATCAACTATTTACTAAAAAGAGAAGAATATCAACAATTGAGTTTAACTAGGATTCTAACTAAATTATTTCCATAACTACATATTTGTTTTCCAAACTTAATTATAGTTAAGAGAGTTCGTACGTTTTCCCCCAAGTCCTAGTGCAGGTTTTTCCCCCAAGATCATCGTTGAAATTGTAATTTTTCAAAGCATCAAACCTTGTGACTCTAGTAAGAAATAACTTTTTCAAGCTTCTTTTATCAACGGACTCTTTTCTTGTTTACAAGCATTAAAAAATGCCTTTTGAACACATCTTACAAGCTATCTAACATTCATAATTATTTTGCAGGATTAATGAAAAACTCAAACTTAAATGAGCAAAACAAAGGACGTCAAGTTCCATTAGAAGAAAGTGATATGGAAGGAACTAGACAAAATGTTTTCAATAAGGAATTTCAGTCACTTGATGATTCATTTAAGTTCTATCTTGATTATGCTCACCGTAGTGGTTTTAGTGTACGTTGAGGTCGTATGACTGGATCAAGAAAGATAAATCAATAATTGGTCAAGAGTTTGCCTGTTCAAAGCAAGGATTTCATTGAAGGAAAAATTTAGAAAGCAACAAACCACGAGATGAAATCAGAGAAGGATGTAAAGTGTTGCTATATATGTCTAAGAAAGAAGAAGGTAAATGGGTTATTTCCAAGCTTGTTGTTGATGAACTTGCATCTCCAAATAGTCAAAAAAATTTGCGATCAAAAAGAAAAAAAGACTGAAGCCCAAAAAAATCTTATTGACTTGCTTGAAGACTCCGGAGTTAGTCCAAGTAAGATAGCATCAATATTGATGAATCAAGCTGGAGGTGTAGATCAACTGAATTTAACAGGTCAAGATATTCAGAATTATTTGAAAACTAGAAGAAAAAGAATCTTGAGAAAGGAGACAAACAATTAATGCTACAAGATTTTCAAAAGACATCAATCCGAGAATCTAGGTTTCTTTTATGCAATCCTGATAGATGTAGATGGTCATTTAGCTAATTGTTTTTAGATTGATGCTAGATCTAGGATTCCTTATAAGAATTTTGGGAAAGTAGTTATTTTTGATCCTACATATTTGACAAATAAATATAAGATGCCTTTTGTTCCATTTATCGGAGTTAACAATCATCATCAATCTATTTTATTTGGTTGTGCTCTACTTTGGGATGAAACTCAAGATACTTTTGAGTGATTACTTCGTACTTGGCAAGAGGCAATTTTTAGAGTTGCACCTCATACAATCATAACAAATCAAGATTCTTCATAACAAATGTAGTTGCAACCATATTTCCTAACAGTAAACATCACTTTTGCATGTGGCACATAATAAAGAAGATTTCAGAATATCTGAGTCATGTTTACTATCAGTATAATGATTTCAGTGGCAAGTTTAGTTGGTGTATTCATGGTACAACTATTCTTGAGGAATTTGAAGCGGTGTAATTAAACTCATTCTATATGATATCACTACGGTATATATATATCGTCAGAGTATATTTCATAGTATTTATGCTGATGTCATGCGTCAGCACGCGAAATAAAAAGTGATAGAAAGGTAGATAGTTTGGGTAATGGGTCCATTAAGGGTAAATAGTTTAAATTGGATATATTAAGGATAAATAATTTCAAATTAGGTCTATTTTGTGTACTTTTTCCTAAAATATAATAGGCTTAGTTTGAGCCCATTTATTTTCATCTATAATTAATAAAATTAGCCTTTTTGCCTTAATTTTTTTAAAAAAAATATTATTTCTCATGTGTCTACCTATTTTGTTATTTTATTTATATTCTAATGTTATCTTTACTAGTTCTAAACACGTGATTCGCACTTGAGTCCCATGAAAATATCATATATGGTATGACTTATATTAAAATCACATTATAAAGAGTTGTAAAATATTCATGAACAAAAAATATATATAATTTAAAATAGAAACACATAGACGAGTCAGCCAAAAAGAAAGATCCAATGAACCTACTCAAATAACTTGTCTATTGTATGCCAAATAATTATACACTCATGAACCTGCAAAATTTGGACAACAAACTTGGTGAGATAATTAAAATAACGAGTTACATATTTTTGTGTTATTTGTTCCAAACATGTGATATATTTTATTAATTATGTACAAAAATTATTAAATGGCTCTGATTTGACTGCAGAAGAAAATCTTACATACCTAATACTTTCTAACTATCCTTTATTATTTCATCAAATGATCGGTTAGGAGGATTAGGCATATTCTTAATATTAATTTATGTAAGAATTTATAACATATATTCATCATTAATAAGACTAATTAATAACTGAGATCAAAGGCTTGAGAATTAATAGAATTTGATTAAATCACATACATAACTCTGTTAATATTAACTTAATTAATGGCTAATTAAAGACAGAGATTCAAAATTGTCCAATCACTAGAGGTTTAGGAACTAGGTTATATTTATATTTTGAAAATTTTTGTAAAATATATTTATATATTAAATTTAATATGTTAATATATAAAATATATTTATATACATGTAAAGTTATTCGGATAGGATCGAAATTTTTTGAGTTTTTTATAAACTAAAAAGATTATTTCAATTGTTCGGGACGGTTATACACTTAAATAAAAGTCTATGAATTTATTGAGAAAATAATAAAAATTAGTTCGGTATGATTTGATCAATTTATCATATTCTCTTGACACCCCTACTTCCTATCCTAAGCTCCCCCTCCCCTTGTAACCAATTTTTATATGTTAATAGAGACAACAATTATGTAATTATCAAGTAACTTTTATGCCCTTTTTTTTTTTTTTAGCTTAAGTTAGTTATCTAATATCTTTCTAACTAATATAAAATAGATAGTTTTTACTTTAATTACTCATTAGTTGTTAAATATAAGCTTTTATTTTATTTATTGTTTTTTGGATTAGTTATATTATGGCATCTTACTACATTATATTTTCAAACTAATGTTTAATCTCTTCATAGTTTTTGTGCGGATTTTCACATTTTCCTATTGAAAACACATAAATAACACAAGCATTTGATGAACAACCTAGCCAAAGTCTCTTCCCAATTCGAGCATCAACCTTTTTACTGGACAGTTTCCATGAGTAGTTCGTCTCTCAAAGTTTTTAGTAGGGGTACAAAACAGGATCATGACAAAAAAGTCGAGACCTAACAACAACATACCCAATGAAATCTCACCAGTTGGTCTAGAAAGAGAAATGTATGCAGTTCTTACCACTAGCTCATAGAGATAGAGAGGTTGCTTCTAGAAGTCAAGACCTCACAAAAGAGGTAAATCTGAAGTCTCGCGAGAGACCAGGTCAAACCAATGCTAGGCGGAAGTTACTATTGAGAAATCACATATCAAACCAAACAGTCAGCTCATTCCGAGCATGATAAACATACACTGATAAGAAAATATGGCCCTGAATGTGATGGAAACCTCAGAAAAGGGGTTCTTCAACAAAGGTCTCAAGTTCGAGCTTGGGAATGGAAAATTTTCGTTAGGAGCGCCACTCCAAGTAGGCCCTACGGTGCGCAATCTGGATTTAGTCAGGACTCTATGGGCTCCGAATACGGGTGGGAAACCAAAAAAAAAAAGAAGAATGTATCAACATTTGAGACTATGTAAGTCCCAAAACAACTTATAAAACCTTGCAGTAGTTGCACGGTAAGAACCATACAAGGCAAAGTACAGGCATGATATAAACCTCTGTACAAGGGAAATATTTAATATCATGCTATTCCAAAAGCACCTTTTCCAACTAAACTATGTTTTGAACAATCTGGACAGCTTAGCCTGTTTCCAGTTGTTCACTCTAAAAACTACAAATGGCTGAGGATCCATCAACTGAATAATTAGCCTTCATCAAAACATAAGAGGCGCCAACAGAATAAATTATGAGCCCAGGCATCTCTTATACATAATGATGGCCAATACAAATACCTCGAACCAGGCTAAAGCAATTATAGTAACTTCCACAATTCTGCAACACGAGGGTTGACCAAACTGTATATCAACATTCAACAGCTTAGAAGCACAGAGTATGTATTCTCCCACTTCTGGCTAAAAATGATGGGGCACCCTAGTCTGTCCCCACCTCACTAAGTTTGCACAGGTGTTCATTCCAGAACTATATTTTCTGGATAATGACTAAATGGCCTACATGCAAAAGATTGGACAGCTACATTGCATCTGAGATGACAATTGAGTCTGTTCAGCAATACTGGTTGTATGGTTCTATTTTCTTCTTGCTAGCACTAGTACATGACTAGGACAAAAATTTCTATCGGATGTTGAGGTAATTGATGACAGAGCACAGCAAAGATTCAATGCGCTTGTGATTATAGAGAAAGACAGTGCACCCCACTAGGGAGATCTTTTGGTATTGGAAGCGCTTTGACATATCTCTGAGGAATACCACCATCATATTGCCCCCGACCAAGAAACCTAGCAAACCGATTGATAATGCCAAACTTCTCTTGGTCTTGCCCATCCACTGTCACATCTAATACTGATGCTCTCCTGTCCAGTCTGATCAGAGGAACAAAAAATTAGAAAGCAAACAGAACAAATTATGCAGAATTAACATACCTTTTTCAGGTAAAAAGGCAGTTAGTAAAGCAGACAATATTTATTAATATATAATACAATTGGAAGTGCAAAACATCAAAAGATTAAATGTATTGCCAAGAACTAATAGAATTCAAATGACAGTAGACATTAGAGACTTCAGCAGTGTGGATTTCCTGATAAAGAGTCCATGTTTATATGGAACCAACCAATTAGTACAGGTAGCACTTTGCCCTCATTTTCTAATGGAGTGGGAAATTGTGGTTAGAGACCTATCATCGGCTTTATATGTTTTTAGATGTGCTAAACCAGAAGCAAGAAAATCCTTGAACTTCTGAAGTTGTTCTTTGTAAATCTGAGATCTGCATATCCGTCATTAAAATTTAACATAATATGTAGTTTCTACATAATTAACCAATTCACCTTTATTTGGCAACGAGTTTCGATGTACATGTGTTGCAAGAGGGTATTGCATCAACTAAAAGATTGTATATAAGAAAAGTGAATCATGTAAAATAGAAAATGACACTAAATAGATGCAACTTCATTTAATTGAGATGAATATGTTAACCATATTAGCTAGATCAATGAAGGAGCAGAAATCATGACATACAGAAATCCTCCAACGTATTATGCAACCACTAAAAGGATGAAAATTCAAAATAAAATATTAACAAAGAACATATATCCAAACAATGCAAACATTTGACCTCGATATTGATCAACCCATAGATTTTTCCTTCGCGTCTCATAAGAATATCATAATCCAATACCAATATATATAAAGTCTATCACTAATTTACAAAAACTTAAGTGGACACGACTGTAGTTGAAATAAAAGTTCACTACAAGTTAAACTTTAAATATTAGAACAATTCATGTAATGTGCATATAATCTTAACTATACCAAGCTTTTCAAAAGACACTACAAGTAGGTATCTCTACGTAAATTGATAAATGAGCAGGCTATCTTAGCTTAAGCAAGTCAACAATAACTCAATCTTAGGTCCAATAAAATTGAATTGGAGGTCAAGATATTCAATTTAAATTATAATTCAAACATCCATATTTTTTAAATGAATTTTATGCAATCAGAGAGATACTTATAAAAAATAAAATATCTAGCAGTGTTTAGTAATTACACGAATAGAGTAATAATAAGCATTTGGGGTGAAGGAGACACTGATGGTCTTATTTCCAGACCTATTTTCTTTGTGCACCAATCCGGAAGAAACAGTGGCTGAGGAATGGTCTACTCATGGATGGAATATTGTATTCAGAAGGCATTTAAATGATTGGGAGATTAGGAGAGTGGCTGAGCTACTACAAGTTCTGAATGACTTCAATGGGTTATCCGCAGAAAAGGATTCTAGCAAATGGAAACACTCTAGAGATGGAAGCCTTTCCGTTAACAAGCTATATATTAAAGAGGTGAAGGAGTATCCCGGTTACCAGCTCGGTCCCTGGAAACAGATTTGGAGGAACAAGGTCCCAACCAAGATAAGGTGTTTCTCTTGGTTGGTTGCCAGAAGAGCATGCTCCACACATGAGAAATTGAAAAGGAGAGGTTTCCATATCGCCTCTTGGTGCTCTCTCTGCAATGTTGCTGAGGAAACCAACAACCATCTATTCCTCCATTGTAGAGTGACAACACAATTGTGGAACCTTTTTCTGGGGCTAACTAATACAGAATGGGTTATGCCTGAGCATACAGCAGATCTGCTTAGTTGCTGGATCAGTAGACGCTGGAGAAAATGTAAGAAAACATGGTGGAGTATAATACCATCATGCATTTAGTGGTCTATCTGGAAAGAAAGAAATAGCAGATGCTTTCAAAACCAGGCTAATTCAATTGAGAAAGTCAAATGGAATTGGTTGACTACTTTTTATTTTTGGTGTAAAGAAGAAGGGATAGAAGAAGCTGCACAAATTTTAGATTTTATAGTCCCCATGTAATCTATTAGCTTTTTTGTTGTTTTTTTGTTTTTTCTCTTGTTGGAACCAGATTTTTGAGGTCTCCAACATATCCTTAATGCTGACGAATACAACATTACCTTTCTCAAAAAAAAAAAAAACATTTGCATTATTAGGAGATAATGTGTGTAAGGGGCTTAATATTATTGATATTAGTGTTTATACCCAAATTAGTAGGTAAATGCATTCTTTAGATTCGATGTGACCTTCTAAATTGGACTCGATAAATCTACATTTTAAACCAAAATTAAACTAATATACAACCAATCATAAATAACTCAAACGTAAGGAACTAACTCAAACAAATTTTAAAAGGCAAATTGCATGTGAAGCGAAAAATTAGGAAAATGTCTGTTTAAGTAAAGATCTTGCATGATTATGAATGTCTAAATAATAGGAGTTCAGAGTTCTTACTCATTAGTTCAAATAAGGAATGATTAAATATATCAAAATTTTAGTTGATCCCAAAATCCTAAACAACATTTCGTTAAAGGCCTTCATGCAATTTAATAGATGCACTTTGGGCATGTACCCTATATTAATGAATATATAATTTTGAAAAAATCTCATAAATATATTGAACAATGATTTTGTTCTATAAAAAAAGACTTTATTAAGCTCCTTAAAATGATGAATGTTAATCCCATTAAGGCAGTCAAATTAGTGTAAGTATCCATATCAATGAATGCACAATTTTTTCAAAGTAACATCAGTATTACTATTAAACAATGTTTTTGACTTTTAAACAGAAAGTTGAAAAAAGTTTAAGTTTCCTAAAAATAATGAATGTTAATTCAATTTAAGTAGCTCAATGAAAAAAATGAAATTATGTGTTAGTTAATAAATAACATTAAACAACAACACCGATTTAAAATATTATTTACCATTGCATCTCATAAATTTTGCTGTCATGCAATATTAGTTATTACTTGTTTTTTTGCCACCTCTAATTTTTTTTCTAATACAATATAATGCAATAAGTAACAACCATCCAAACAAGTAAAGAAACTCATCTGCTATACCGTGTACAGTCAACAATTTTCAGTAAAATGTTGTTATGGAACAAAATATAGAAACTGAAACTGAAACGTCAAGCATTACCTCAAAAAATCACTTTCCAACCTCCTCGCTCTTCCATGTAACTCTTCTACAGTTTTGGCAAAATAATGTTTATTAATCCTCTGAGAAGAAATGCACTCTTGGGGAAGTCTACAAATTGCATTAAACGTATCATTAGGACCAGAAGAACAAAAAAACTATAGACAAGATTGAATAATCTCATGCAACTAGGGAACTCACAGTTCTTTGTCATCATCACGAAGCATATTCTGATCATCATTTGAGCAACAGACCATGCTGCATGCATTTCCCAATGCCAATCTAGAGATGGAGTAAGTCACACTCTCAAACTCTGAATTAGCTTCTGCAGAAAGAATTGCTGCAGGGGTAGAGGGGAGTAGTTGCTGCATAAGCTGAGTGGTTAATATAGCTCTTCTTTTAGCTTTAAACCCTGGTGCCCCTTCATCAAAACCATTGCCTTCTTTAACCTAATAATAGAAAAACACAGGCTGTTATAAAAGTAAGGCAACCAAATTTTGAAGTCAGGAGGATTATAGTAGTCAGTTTATTATACCTTTTCAGTAAGCCTATTAGCAGCTCTAGCCCACATTCTTTCTGCCAGGCTGCAAAGCGGAAGTTAAAAACACATCAGCATGAATCTTGAACAAATACAACCACCCAAATGAAGACAACAAGGGACTAAAAGTAGGTGTAGAGCAGCAGCTAAATAGCATAAAGCAAGAGAATTTATCAAAGAAGTTGTTATGCATAACAAACCTGATTGTCTGAATGCTCCGTGAATCTGCTGAAACTTCTTCATGCCAAGGAGTATTTTCGGATGTAGCACGCTTCCGCTTCATGGGTTTCGAAATTAGGTGCTGATGATCAACATTCACTGGCAATGTCGGAGAAGAAAAATGCTCCATTGCAGCAGAGCTGGGGACAGAATTTGGTTCAACATTACCGATTGTACTACTTTCAGAAGTTGTAGGCATTATTTGAAGCATAGAATTAAGTCCATGCAAACTACTGGAAGACTTCCCAGTAGTGAAAGGTTGTTCCACTGTCTTCATTGCAGCAGCTCTACGAGCATCATACATATGTAACATCTCTCCATTTTTTAAGGTTCTGCACGGATTAAACCAGGAAGGTTCCAATTGAGGACCATTTTGCGTTTGTTCAAGCGTAACGGAATCTGTATTATTGCTGTGACCGCTGCCCTGAGAATCATCCTGATGAAGTGCGAGTACATCCTGATGAGACATTTTCCTCCCTTGTTGAGATGAAATGCTTCTTTGTGGATCCTCTGGCACAGAGAATCCTAACATTTCAGTGTCCCTAGAAGAAACTTGTGGAACACCCGAACTGCTGTCTGCTACTTTCATTCTTTTGAAGTCCCTATCGTTTGGATCGATCTCCACATGTTTGATAGCCTGCATTTGGTTTAATAGGGAATAGTTCTGATTTGAAAGGTTGGGCTTCAAAGATCGGCCAAAGGCTTCAATATCTCTCTGCATAGATGCAGAATTTGCAGGAGATCCTCCCAAGATATACTTGGTAAAAGGTTCTCTACCCTGTGAGTCATTCATCTTCTGGATGAGATCAACATTTCTCACTGGTATTTGCTCACCATGGCTTTCCTTCACTCGCTGTTCTTCCCCTTCAGATAAAACCAGGGAATTCACTGAGTTAATACCGAACTGCGATGGAAAATTACCTCTATTCAAGTATTGATCACTTTGACTCTCAGGAGCAGATAATGATGACTCCACAATATTCAATTGATGTGATTGGGAACTATAAGAAGGATCCTTGCCATACTGAGAACCAAAAGGTTGCTGAGGTGGCGGAAAAGTAGCCCACCTACCAGATAACATTTTTGAAGACATAACCTGCTGACTGATGCCAGACACTAACGCCTGAGAAACTGATATTGGCTCTTGGGATGTAACTTGATTGGTAAAGATACTTTCCATTGTCCCATTGGCGTTACTTAATTGAGACTTGCCTGCGGGGACATTAGGCTTCTCTTGTGTATTGTCGGCCCCATCCTGCAAGGAAGCCTCCACAGATTGACCATTTGCAGATCCTCTGCAAGAGTCACCTTTCTCTGTATGACAGGATGCATGTTTATCAAATGATACACTCATGGATTGATTTGTTGAGAGTTGTGCAGTAGTCCCAGCCACATTTTGAATTTTAAGCTGACCTCCCACATATGGAAAACCAGAATGAGAGTCAAATGCCGGAGAAAGGTTTCCAGGCATTGCATACATAGAAGTTACATTACTGGCACTTCCTGGAATACCAAATCCTATATTCTTCAATCCTTCCTGGGATAGATCAGAAGGCGAAAGTAAGGATTGAGCCTGATGAGGGGAGTGGAGCGGTCCTTGATACTTCTCACCAGTATCAACAGCAGCATGACTTAAATGTGAAGAGCTAACAGTTTGGATAGGGCTCTGAGACCTCAAAGAATGGTTTCGGGCTGATGCTCGTCGGGATGGAGGGCCAAGTTGTAGACCAAAGCCTTGAGAGGCAGCAGACTGACTTCTCAGGTGATGACCAACAGACTCATCAGAATCTTCTGCTTCAGGCATCTTAGATGATGCTTTTTCTCCAGAACGACCTAACTCTGTCACAGAACCACACTCTCTCGACGGGTCCACCTTCTGAATAAGCTGTAGCATATTTGGACTGCAAGAATAGAGACAATCAAAACATTGAAGCCAGAAAAAGAAGACACCAGAAAGTAGTTTATACAGCTCAACTTGACCATCAACAAGAAGGTTTTAAGATACATACAAAAGAACATATAAAAGCGTACACGATCTATTAAAATGTACCCATGAACATTGCTAATAGTTCTGATAATTAGGAAGTTAACTACCTAGAATCCACAACTTTATTAGGTGAATGTAAGTTAAGAGACCTGTTTAAGAGCCCAGGAATATTAGATACACCACCAGGGAACCTGCTTTGACAATGCACCTCACTAGAGCCTTTGTCGTCCACCAAAACACCAGACAACTGCTCCTGTAGATCAAAGAACATTAAACTCTCATTTTGATCAAGTATATATAGAACTGAGGGCTCTTCAAATAATACTACATTAGAACATATATCACCTTCTCCAGTTCTGCCTGACTCTGAGGAACCTGACCAAAAACTTTTAATTGGCCATGCTGGGAATTGTGCTGCACAGTATATTGAGAATGAGTAGATTGTTCCATGCTACGAGAAGGATCAGCATCCTCATCTGAGTTACCCAAGGGATGATACTGAAACTTTGGAGGCCGAGAATTTTTCTGACCAAACTGATCAGACAACTTCTTCTTCCCCATGAGAAGACACCTTGAATCACTGGCATCTGATAAAGCATTTTCCCTAACGCCACCAGCAGAAGAATGAGGATGTAGATTAGAGTGGTAGTTGTCATTTGAATTATCCTTCTTATCACTGTTCTCCATCTCATGCACTGTGAACTCTTTATCACCGACGCAAGGTGATGAGCACTTTGTCATACTTGAGTTTGGAGCTGTGGCAGAGTGATATGAGCTAAAAACCTCTGAATTCTCCTGTGGACTAGCCATAGATGATCCTGCATGTTCCATATCAACTGCAGAATTACCGCGTGGACTAGATTTCAATGCCACACCACCATGAAAGACTTTTTCTTGGATGAATTTCTTCTGATTGTTGTCCTGCAAATGTTTTGATGAGTTCTCACTCAAAAAACTAAAAGCTGCATCTCCAGAGGATACTGCTGAGCCAAGAACACCCCAACTAGCTGATTTCATCCATGGTTCTCCAGCTCCACCAAGCTCAGGTGTCAAAGAACTAGAGCCCACTCTAGTAATCATTTCTGTGTCAAGAGGATGTAAAGTATTGCTAAATATCTGGCTTGCTTCGGCAACTGACGTCTGCAGTGGACCAAAATCTGACCACTTGCTTCCTCCATGTGATGACTGGACAGGTCTTTGAGAATTTCCATGCAGATTCTGACCTTGTTCATATGGAAACCTGTGTCCCTGGACGTTGTGGCAGCTGTTATTCATATTGGTACTATCAGATGGCCTAATAGAAAAAGAATTCAAGGATGGTGCTAGAGGAATCTTGTCTTCAGCAGAAGATGATTTATGTCTCCCACTGTTATACATCAGATTCTGATTCCCCGAAGGAATTTCAGCACTTTGAAAATTCAAACCACTACATTCCTCCTGCAGACCAATATCACTGCTCGAAGTTTCTCCAACAGCAGACTGCATAAGAGCACTCCAAGTACCACCTTGGATAGGAGGAGATCCAGTTAGCAATCCTGTACTGTCAAACAGATTAACACCTTCCTCATTCCTATTAGGGCTCTTGGAAAAAGAACCCCATATATTGCTGTCTGAACCAAACAAAATTCTTTCTTCTGTAGGATCCAAATGCACTTCATTCTGTGGTGAAGAAGCTTGTGTCACAACTTTCTCCTGTGAGGTATCTGTGTGAATAGTTACATCCAGCCTGCTGCAGAAATCCTGGAGAGCTGAAACTTTTTGCTCAGTATTTGCTAGCTGAAGGTTCTCAGTATTTATTGCATTAGATAGAGCTTGACTTGCAGCATGACCAAAAAAGCTTTCACCTTGCAAACTCTGTCTACGAATGGAAGTCCCATCCTGCCCACTGACTTGATCTGACAACTCAGCACATTCATTAACCGGAAATGAACCAGTAAAGGTTCGCATTGGTTGTACAGTAGGCTTCTTTGTTCCCAACTGTGGAAGTTGGCTCGGGCTTCCTCTTGAATTGGCAACAGGAATTCCATATAGGGACTGATCAATGTTTTGTGGAATCAAGCTCATAAAATGTTGTGCTTGTTCATAATTGGCGGGATTGAATCCATTTGCAGATCCTTGAAGGACTGGAGAACCATGTTGCAACCAATTTGTGTTGCCAAGCTCAGTTGCCAGAGCAAAATTTACTGCACCGGGATTATTGGTGCCACTAATAGAAACAGGAGGATGGTTACTAGATGCCACCTTAGGAACAGGGGGAACCTGATTTAATAGATTTTGTGGACCGGCATCTAGTTGCTGTTGCCTCTGAAGTTCTTGCAGTTTCGCGAACATGACTTGCTGTTGCAGTTGCTGCATTTCGTTAAGCCTAGACTGCCGTTGCAAAGAATGCAGCATGTTTGATTGCTGACCACCAAAAAGATCCAAACTAACAGGACTCCCAGAAGGTTCTGACCTAACTAGTCCTCTTGCCGGCTGCTCAAGACCCGCCCCTCGCTGTGATTCATGAAAATATGAGGCCCCTGTGGCTAGATTGCGTTGATTAGAACCTGTATTCATGCCCGAAAAACTTGATTCATCCTGCCTTGTCTGGTTGAACTGATTACCATACATGATTTCGTTCGAGTTTGGCTGCTGACTTTTAGCAAACTCAGCCCATGGAGTTGATTGTGCAGAATCCAAGCCAGGCTGCACATTAAATGGATAACTGCTATGTCCTCTAGTAGTATCTGCAAATAGGGAAAATAAGAAATAGTCCAACAAGCTACTTGGCTACCAAATAAAGTTTAGAGAAAACATCAAATTACCAGTGTTCTGTAAGTTGTATGTGTTGGAATTCAGTCCACCTGTCTGCCTCTGGCTTCGAACCCCCAAAAAGCTACTTGGAGCTGGCAAATTCCCATCCACTACAGGGGAATGATGTTCTCCTTGTGACAAACTGTCTTGTGCAAAAAAGTTGTGAACCCTATCTCTGACTTCATTGCCAGGCATAGATAATTTAAGTCCTGAACTTTTGATTGTTAAATGTCGCTATGCAATTACTAACATGGCAAGATATCAAAAAAAAACAATATTTGTGCTATCTGTCATCGCCAGGTAAAACACAGGACATAAACATGGGACTACTTTGCTAAGAATCAGCTGCTTTCTCAAACAACTGCAAGCACCTGCAAGACGTTCATCCAAGTTAAGTTAGGTGAAAGAAGAGACATATTCTGTTAAGTGGCAACAGAAATTAAATGACAAAGAAGAAGTCAGAGTAATAATTGAATATTCACACCTATTTCAGTGGGACTATTTCAATACACAACTAAAAGTCAGATAAACATGGAGATACAGAGAATCCATAGAATGCATAATCAATAACTAAAACATTTGATGATCAACGATATTCAAGCTCTCACTTTTTCCTCAGTCAATAATCACATCAGAGAGCTTGTAGTGGACTAAGTTGACATGACAAAAGATTGGCAACAGCCATAAAGAGTGAACAAAAGGAATCCATTATAACGAGTGTTCGACAAAATTGTCAAAACTTCAGGGCAATTCAAAATCTCAAACCACATTAAATATTGGTGCATACCACTCTAGTTCCCTCCAGTAAAAGAGGGAGAGGGGGATATACATGCAACAACTACACTGGACAGCAAATTTTCTCAAAAATGAGTAACATCAGATTTTATTTTATTTTTTTAATCAAGTGAAAGTATTAGTATATTCATCCATAAACATGGCCAAACTGGCCGTATACAAGGGTATACCAAAAAGTAAACAATCTACAGAACATGATTCTCTACAAACTCACTATACGATTGGGAACTTTATGTTTACACCAAAAGGAAATGAGGGATCTGGGACTACTCCAGGACAACTCTTCAACTGGGAGAAACTCGACTCTACTCTCTCTTCAAACAACCCACATTAAAGCCAGCAGAACCACATTCCAAGCACTTAGTCTTCTCCTCCTTTTAGAGCTTCGGACTTGAGCAAGCCTTGCCTTTTGCATGCATCATTCAAGGAGAACTTCTAGTATAACCTCATTTTGTCCTTACGCAATCTACATTACCAGAATCAGGACATGTGCTGAACAGTCATATATTATGATCAAATTAAAAAGCTATCCCGCTGATTAATGATTAAAATCCTACTGGTCATATTGTTTTCTTATTTACCAAGGGCAGATAATCTAACCAACTCAATAGCATGCAACTGTAGAAGTTGACCATCGTACAGCATTCCATCAGTTGTCAGCATTCTCGTATCAATAAATATCCTTCCTATTACATAGCACTTCCACCTCATCCAAAACTCGAAAGTTCAGTCTTCATCGACCTCCAACTATAATACACATTTGGCCTACTCATGCTTAATCTGCAAGAGTTTGAAAATCATCCTAAGCCACCAAAATTTTTTTGCACCAAACTCTATTTGATTTCCGTACTACTTTAAGGTAATTACAGCAACCTTCTGCCACATTGCTAAGTCGGTTGTGAAGGGGCAAAGTTCTCTTTTCTGTTGGTAGAAGCTCCAAAAGCATATTACAAATGTTTCTATACAAAAATATGGAAGAATTGTCAGCAAGAGATGAACCTTGTTTTTGATCAGTAGATGTTATCCACCACTTATTAGTTCAATTTACCACTAAAAGAGAGACATGCTCGGTGTTTAGCCCTGACTATGTCTAAGGAATAACTCTGATCATTGGACTCACAAAAAGGTATGCAATTGGGGAATCAAAGCATTCGACGTGAAATCTCGGTCGACTAATTATTTATAATAAAAGATAAGTATATCTTGATAGCAGTGGATCTGTAAAGCTTGTGGTTCATGAGGATCTTTTAAGAGGTTAAACAGTATTTCAGAAGGCGGGGAAGTGAAAAAGCCTTGCAGGGCTACACTCATCTTTGCGGTAAAACATAGAATTTATAGAAAATAAAGAAATACCTAAAATATATAAATTTCCTACTCATTACATCAAAAGCTGCAATCAACGTTACAAGTTTCATCATCAAGTATCCAATAATGATAATATTACTTCCAATATCTCACTGAACATCGTTAAAATGTAATAGCAATGAAACACAGATCACTCTAATTAGCTCCAATTACTCGGCCAATTATGGACTGCTAGTTCTCAGAATTAACAGTGTATTGGACTCCCTACCGACCTAAGTTATGCCCCAGTTATCCTTGCCAGAAAAGATCAAGAAGATATTGGAGCAGCTTAGAAGAAATTTTACATGGAAGGGGAAAAAGAAAACGACCTTCCACTTAGTCAAATGAGCAGATTCACTACAGGCAGAAAAGATGGAAGACTGGGAATCAAGAACCTAAGGCAACACAACTAACTGATTGTGGAGGTTAAACCAAGAAACTGAAGCTTTATGGAGAAATGTCATTTACACTAACTATGGAGCTAATATTGTTGTAATACCCCGTAACTTAAAATACATGTGCAACTCATAAACGCCAACGAATTTGTGTGAAATCGGGAGAATAAATTTGCAAATGGATAATCATCCCAAGGAACACTTATATTAAGTCACTTGAAGTATTAGACCAAAGTTAGAAGCCAAAGGGAGCCTTGAAACAAAAGTTCAAGTTGAAGGTTCCGTTATGTCGGAATATTTCAAAAAATTCAGCATATGGTCTGATTTGGAACGAGTCTATCTTCCAATCTATAAGGAGTTATAAGGTCTAACATATATCAAATTAAAGGTATTCGAATCTAGTTTACAGCAACCCGCTCATCAAGCCAAGGTCGAGTTAAAAAGATGCGTGTTTTACCACGGAGCAATGCAACACCCAAGTGCATAAGTGACATGGAACCCATCCAAGAGTGATTACAACAACGTACCCAGTGAAATTCCACAAGTGGTGTTTGGGGAGGATAGAGGGTACACACAGACCTTACCACTACCTCGTGGAGCTAGCAGGCTGTTTCCAGAATATCTTCAACTCAGATACAACAATCAGAGTAAGTATGAAAAGGAAAAATGATAGGAGCAGAAAATATAGCAACTACTATGAAAACAGTAACAACAACAAAATAATGCCAATAATCAAAACAACTTAAAATAGATGGTCGTAAAAAAGCAAAAGCAAGACACTACAAGAATAAGTTACTACTACGACAGACACCACTAAGCCTAAACCCTTCGAAAAGTAAGAGAACAGTCCACTATCTATTAACTTTCTACCATAATCCACAATCTCCACACCTTCCTACCTAACAATTACTTCGAACTTAGGACTTCTATTCCTATAATTTTATTGGTAAAATTCTTAAGTATATACAACATAATATGAAGTGAAGCTAGCGTCAAAAAATAAACAACAGCTACCAACATGAAAACTCATAAGTATCTAATTATTTCCTTTTATTCATTTTCTTAAAAATGGAGTTCTTATTAAATACTATCTTCGAATTTTTGTGGCAAATAAAATCCTATAAGGATTGGAAAAATGCATCTGTTTACAAAATAATTTCACCTATAAGTAAAAAGGAAAAAAAAAAGAACTTCTTAAAACTATACTCAATAGGTTTTCCTTTTCAAACTTTTTTCTCTTTCAAATATACTAGTTTCTGAAGACCGTGCGTTGCACGGGTCCAATAAATATTTTAATAGCTATCGCAAAATTAAGTAGACACGATATTGTAATTTCATAGTTGAAGTACATGAAGAAATCACTAAATAATTAATAATTAACATAAATGACACAGTCAAATTAAGCAGCCACTTTAATAGCCACCGTAACATTAAGTAGACATGTTGTAGTCACATGACTGCTTCCGGCAGTTGTAGCAAACAGCTGAAATGCTCAGTTGTAAATACAACAACAACAACATACCCAATATAATCCCACAAGTGGGGTCAGGGGACGGTAGAATGTACGCAGACCTTACCACTACCATAGAAGTAGAGACGTTGTTTCCTGGAAACCCTCGTTTCAAAACCCGTAAGTAAGAACGAACTAGATATGACAAAAGGAGAGAAGGGAACAGAAAAATAGCGACTAATAATGACAGTATGTAAATAAGGTAAACACATAATATAACAGGTAATGCAAATATATAGCAAAAAACACCTAACCCTACCATTATCCTGCTACTCTAATTCGCGACCTCCACTTTTCTCTATCTAAGGTCATGTCCTAATTTAGATAGACACTTTAATAACCACCGCAAAATTAAGTAGACCCATTATTGTAATTTCATCGTTGAAGTTGATGAAGAAATAATTAAATAATACTTAATAGAAATGACGTAAAAATATTGTTTTTGCTGAGGTTTGATCACGAAATGTTAGATTTTTAAGATGTCAGGCTTGAAACGTCAAGCCAAGCAGCAGTTGTCTGCTTCAGCTGCTTCAAGCAGGCAGCTGAAGCAACACGACGGTCGTAAGCTGCTCAAATAAGCGGCTTATTATATATACAAATAATGAATTAGAATTTACTTAAGGTTACACATGATTGATTGAAGTGCAATTAATGTCCTAATTCTTTTTCTCATTTTTCCCTAGATTTGTTGATTCATGACACAAATTGGATTACTTCCTGTTGCAAAAGGCAAGGCAAATTCAAAGGTCTAAATATACATATAAATTTGTACATCTTTATTGATATATATACATCATGTTTCTCTTTACATACACTTTCAACTTAAAAAATTTATCTTACTTTTTAAGGTTTTACACTTAATAATACAACATACCCGCAACAATTTGTTCTTTTTATATGTATTTATTATTAAGCAATGTGCATAAATGAAGTACTCGTCACCACTAAGTTAAAATTATTGTTGCCATCTTACTCCACTTCCACATGGAAGTGGTGTTACCACACTTTTTCTTATCCAATCACTCCTGGGTGAGATCCATGCCCTGTATGCACTCGGGTGTTGTGTAGGGAAATAATAAAAATTTTTACTCAACTTTTTACCTCGAACTCAAATTGAAAAGCAGTTTCTTTTGATGGAAACTAGACTCAAAGAGCTTTAATTTGATAGATAGTAGGCACTCTAACTCTTGCTATAACAGCTTCACTTAGACAATTTCCCACCAAAGTCATTGGCCATGGTCTCAAATTTGGAAAGCAAAAGTTCCACTCAAAGTAGCTTGCTTATCTGGGTTGGTAGCCCAAAAGGCATGCCTAATACACGACAATCTTAGAAAAGGAGCTTCTTTTATGCAGCAGGTGCCTTATATGTGGGGTGGAAGCAGAACTATAAACCATCTTTAGATTCATTAAGGCAACATAAAATCTTGAGCATCTTTTCCTAAACTTAACATATCTAAAATAGGTAATTCCAAGAGACAGCATATAATTACTACATTGATGGAATAGAAGCATGAGAAGAACAAGAAGACATTGTGGTTGAAGATGATACCAGCATGCATTTTGGTGGTCCGTTTAGAAAGGAAGGAACGACAAATATTTGAAAATAAAGCTAATTCACTCCAACAGATCATGTTTAATGGTATACTTTTGTTCTCTTTTTTTGGGTGTGTGTGTGTGTGTGGAGGGGGGTTGGTTGGTTTGTAAATGAAGCAGAATCCATATTCCACCTCTTACAATTCCTATAATTACCCATTTAAGGGAATCACTCCTGGATAATTGATACCTTCATTGATGGAACAAATGGAAACTAGTTGAGAATTAAGAGAAGTCCAGATTTTCCTATTCAACAGAAAGACCTAAAATCCACTGACAGGTCCTCGCTAAACTGATAAGAAACCATTTCCTCCAATATTTAACAAACACCAGTTATCCTTCTGGAATGAAGCATTCAGATATATCAATCCAAACTAGACTACCTTCCCAACTCCTAGTCAGTTTCGAAATGTAAAAAGGATGTCATGGTAATAACAACTACCAATAGTAAATAATTTATGTTGTTGCCTATTAGCATACAACAGGTTTGGATGGAAATAAAGCTAGACCTTTTAATTCCACATTGAGAAAATTTCTAAGTCATGTTAATTGGCCCCAACAACAACTAGCACCTAAATTCCCAACTAGTTGGGGCTTGGCTACCGGAATCTTCAATGCCCATTTCTCCATTTGAGTCAGTCTCATTCAACTAAAAAAATCTAACAGGCAAGTATCAGAGAGCACTCAGGTATAAAAAGGCACCATTTTTTTCAACAATTCCAGTCCCATATAGAACACTCATGTGACATTTCCATACAGATAACATTGATTGAACATACAACCACTGTAAAATAGTCTCAAAAGCTAAAATCCTTAATCTTTTGCACATAAAGGGGCAGAGACTAGGGTTTGTCATAACGAAACAGAATTTGGAAAGTACACTTACCAGAACAGTGAAACTGCACCAATTGAACTTGGAATCGATCCTTCAACTACACTGATTGTAGGGTTTTGAATTGCTAGAAATATCAATTGTGTAAACAGAGAATCTAGTGAGAGAAAGGAATGAGAGAAGCTGAAGAGAGAGAAAAGCCAGCTATATAAAGTGAGTGCCTTTTCAATGAATTGTTGATCGGGTCCAAATGAGATCCGGATCCAAATCCTAATCCGGGTCTTGGTCCAATTTTGGCAGGTGTAAGTGGGCCCACTTGCGTTATTTTTCTTTCCTTTTTCAGACAATAATCCTATTGAAAGAATCTCAAACAATAATTCAAAGTAAAATTTAATCTTAAATTCTCACTCCAAAAGAGTTCACACGTCATCCTAACTGTCTGTCTGAAATATCAAAATATTATAATTATAGAGTAAAAGTCGACCACCTTTATTCCATGTTAAATAATTGGGTTATCATTTTGTTATACATAATGACAATAAATATCGTACATGCATGTGTGTGCAAAGAATGAATAAACAACACCTTTACAATTTTTTATCTTGATGTTATGCTATATTAATATGGTAGAAACTAAACAAATAAGCTCGAGAATGTATATTAATCTACTTTTTTTTAATGGAACGTCAATAAAGTATTATTCACTATTATTTGGAAGCTTACAAAAAAATAATTTTCAAGTAGAAAGACATATATTTCAAAACACATCTAAAAGTAAAAATATAATTAGGTTCATTAACTATAACTTGATTGTTATGTTTCGTAGTTACATGTTAACATGAGGAGAGAGGCGAGTGAGATTAAGAAAAGGAAAAGAGCTGATAGGGATTGAATTGATTTGTATACCTGATCAATAATTATTTCACAAATATAATTGATTTGCCTAAAAGACTAGCAATTGGAAAGAAGGGAGATGTGAGTGAAATATATGAAAAAAGGCTAGCTAGATATAGGAGAGAGAGAGACAAGAGGCAAAAGAGATATACAATCGATTTGTATATTTGATCAATAATTGTATCACGAATACAGTTGACATAATTGATTTGTATCAATGAATATATATATAATAATGTATTCAATTCATGGATGCATGCAAATCAATTATAATAAGTATATTAATGAATAAAATTTGTATTCGAAAATAATTTGTGACATTTTAATTCATAATAAATTGTATTTGTATCCATCTTTTGCTTTGTATTTTGTATTCATGTGTGTTTGTATTATCATTTGTATTGCAGGGAGAGGGAGATTAGGAGAGGGGGGAGGAGCTCTGGAGAAAGTGTAGAAAGACGAAGAGGAGAGTGAGCGAGGAAAGAGAGAGAGGAGAGAGCAGACAGGCGAGGGAGAATTTTTTCATAACATCCTTACTATAGCCATAAATTATGATTATTTTAAATTATAATTATATAAAATAAAAATATGTCACATATTTGCCTTCTTAAGTAATTTTTTCTTTGAAGTAGGTGAAATTTATTATTTTAATTCTTCCTTAATAACGTTGCTCAATTAAGTATTTGTCATTATTTAATTGGGCTAAAAATGTCCCTATTTCACACAAAATTTAACGAGACACTAATAAGAAAGAAGCGATGAACAAATGTCAGAGACACGAGAGAGGAGAGTGGTGAGAGAGTATTTTGCCATAAAAATATATCACATATTTATCTTCTTAGGCCATTTTTCCTTTGAAGTATGTAGAATTTATTGTGTCATTCTTCCTTAAAACTTTGCTCAATTAAGTCTTTGTCATATTTAATTGGATAAAAAAAAAAATTATTTCGTACAAAATTTAAGAAGACTCTAAGATAATATACTGTTGAGATTGTAGGATTATAATTTTTAAAACTAAATATATAATGTATTTATTTTCTAAATCATGGTTAGAGATTTTTTAATTAATTATATTTTAATCATTAAATTCAATTTATGATATGTATTTTTAATCCAAATAAAATTTTTAACAAATGAAGAGAAGAAAAATAAAACAGGAGATATGAAAGTTCAATTTTCTTGAGCACTTAGAAAATTATTGTTTTTTATGATTTTTCTGGCATGATC
This sequence comes from Solanum sejunctum, assembly GCA_025642045.1. Taxonomy (NCBI): domain Eukaryota; kingdom Viridiplantae; phylum Streptophyta; class Magnoliopsida; order Solanales; family Solanaceae; genus Solanum; species Solanum sejunctum. The sequence continues at coordinate 17,942,618 of JAOTQJ010000096.1, read as the reverse complement.
TTTAAGATGAGATATAAAATAAAAGTATAATAATCTTGACAATATTATAAAGATCAACAAAAAATCATCATAAGAAATAAGAATTTTTCTATATCAAGAAAATAAATAATAAATAATCTAATTAAAAACTCTACATACTTATATTATATTAGAAGAGTGAGTTTGATATGGTATCAACATGTTTGCTATTTGGCAATAAATTCACGTCAAAGGATAATTTTGTTATTTTAATCTTTTTTAGAAAGTTAACTTGCTGAAAAAGGTTGTTTTTATTGCTTTATTTTTTGGACTTTACACCTTTCGGAAAAATTTACGAACTTTTACCTAATTACATAACTTATTTAATTTATTTTCAAATATTCCTTATCATTTTTAAAAATTTTAAAAATCTTTCTTTTTCTATTTCATTCGCCTCAACAATCCTAAAATTACTCCTAAAATTAAGCTCATGTTACTTTAGTTATTTCATCTTAATTTCAACATGTATTCTCTACTTTTCTTCTTCAATTTTTAAGTTTTAAAAAAAATAGGTTAACTTCAACTTCCTCACTTCAACTTCATACGACTCCATTTACACCAAAGTAAATTATTATTAATTTTTTTTCCAATTCATATGGTTAATCCTCCATCCTTGGTGTAGGGCTCACTCAATTAAGTCAAGAAGAAGTTATTCGCGATGAAAATTTATAACTCTGATGATGAATTTGTTCGTGAAAACAAATTCAATCATATCCATGATCAACTATCCAAGAAGAAAATAGAATATGTGAAATCGAAAAAGAATAAATGTACAAGCTTGATTCCTCCAGATCCAAAAGCTTCAAAAACAGGGAAGAAAAAAGTTGATGCCGTAACTAACGACTCTCTTTGCCTAAATATTCAACGTATCATAATTCACTATACATTAAGCGAGCATGAAATTGATGAATGTCTCATATAATATGATACGTATTTTTTATTTTTGTTAAGATATGTTGGTTGATTCATAAGTATAATGTAGTGATTTGCAAGGAAGTATGTATCTAGTGTATTTTTTGTATGATTGATTCATATTAAAACGACTAATTAGGGTATCCAATTCATATATATAATATGTGCATTTTGATGTGTATTGATCATCTTATGCCGACTGGTATGAGTTAGTGAATCTCTTAGCCTAAAACAAAGTCAATGTACCACATTTCATGATACATAAGTAGATCCTAAAAAGGTGATAAATATTTCACACAATACGTTGCACATTTTTATTGTTATTAATCATGTTAAATCTTTTTTTTAAAAAAAAAATTTTGATAATAAATAATGCACTTTAAGTTAATGAACCTTGAGTTCAAAAATATATTGTGTTTTGATATTTTTTGTCATCTCATCAATACCTAATTCTATTGCAATGACAGTTTTAAAATTTACAAAAATAAAATGGTTTGTTCAACTCCTATTTCATCGCTCTTGTATCTTGAATAACACACTCCGCTCTCTCAAGTTTCAGAATGCATCAGCATAATCATCACATTCATCGTATATCAACTCTTATTTTCGATTTTGCTCCTCTTTTTTGGATGATATTCTCATATATTTTTGCTAATAAATTGCAAAAAAATTGAATTTGAAATTTGAAACTGATTTAAAAAAAATCTGTTACGTTTTATTAGGAGAGTCTTTGATTAGGAATTGATTAGTGTAATTTGTGAGATTGAAAATTTAATTTGTATTTTTTTTCTTTTAAAACTCAACTGTCGGCTAAGTAAATGTATCAATTGTTGCTATTTTATGCATCCCAAAGTGGAGGCTTTTATGGGATTTCTGTAAATTTAAAAAGGATGGGAATAAATTAAAATTTGCTGTCATTCCTAAAATTTTAGCAAAAATATATCCTTCATTATGTCCTATTTTCCTCCGAGATGTGGGGCCTACTTGCCAAACCATTTTATATCCTCCTGGTATTTTCCTAATTTGTCATGACCTTCAATATTTTAGTATTTTTATATATATATAAAAAGATTATAGTTTAAAACAAATAACTTTTGTGATAAAAATAATATTTTTGAGATAATATTTGAGATTAATTATTATTCTACATTTGATTTATAATATTAACTAATTATGAGCTTATTTTATTTCATATTTTTACTAAAAACTGTACAGGTACTATTCTACATAAAAGACATTATAAAAATGAGATAAAGTAATACTATGGAATAATATTCCATCATTTCTTTCTAATATCTCAAAAAATATCAAAGACCAACAATAAAAAAAAAAAAAGAAGGAAGGAAATTACTCTCAAATCAAATTCCACCTATATAATTATATCATAATTCCTAAAAATGCAGCACAACTATTTTGAAGCATTTATCTCCAATCTATTCACTAATATTTAGTATTTTTATTTTAATTTATTTATCTTATTTTT
>JAOTQJ010000096.1:17892161-17934065 GCA_025642045.1 Solanum sejunctum | reverse complement strand
CTTTATGTTTTTAAACATAGGGGTTAGGCTGCGTACATCCGACCCCCCCTCACCCCGCAATGAGCGGGAGCCTTTTGGGGCACTGGGGTATGTTGTTGTTGTTGTTGTTGTTATTGTTTTACCATAAGAAAACTTAGTTGATGTTTAGTAGGATGCAAGAAGCAGAAAATGTTTATTCCCCGCTGTAGTTGCTACTTTTCCAGACCCCACTTGTGGGATAACACTGGGTATGTTGTAGTAGTTGCTACTTTTCTGGAACGACCAAATATAGTTTCACCAATAAATTGTAGAAAGCGCATTTCTTGACTCCTTTATGTGGAAGCTCTGATGTGCCTTCCCTGTCTTTTGATTTCAATAGGTCATTTTTATATTTGGATTTGGAGTTCCACTTTTCCTTGACGTGGAAATAGCTGATTGGGGGAAGTGGGGTGTCTGGTTCGCCAACAAGCTTCTTCTTGCTGCAGCTTATGGCTACATATTATTTGTGCATTTCTCAAAGTGGAGAGAGAAGCTGCCTCGTAAGTTAGATTTGTTATTTTCCCTAAACCTCATCCATATTCCCGGTCTTCTAATATACAGAGTTTTCCATTATATGCAGCACGCCCGGCCTTCTACAATTATGTCATTGTCATGTTTGTGACAACTGCTGTAATGTTATTTGCCTGTGGGCTTGCAGGCTTTAGGAGTGGATTTGGACTTTGGTATAGACAAGTTACCCTTAATGCCCTTCCAATTCAGTAGTGTCTTTTCAGCTCAACTGACATGGGAATCGTCTAATTTTGCAGGTTGTATAATTTGGCAGTAGTTTGTTATCACTCCCTCTATCTCCCATTTCTTTATGTGACATTCCTGGCTGATTTTTTCAAGGTAATCTACCAAAACTATGTCTCCAAGTAGTTAGATATTTGTTGGGCGCACATGCAAGCATTTCCTCATTTTTTTCGTCACAATTGCAGGAGGAAGATTGGCTTCTAGACAGCGCATACTACTCAGAGATGAAAGATGCAGGATTTTTTGATGCAGACTGGGAGTAAGCTTGTAAAACTGGTAGACAAATAAGCAATTTCTGTGTGTAATTGTAAATATTAACTGGCAGGCGTTGTGACAAACAAAACCAATATTTAAGTCCCGTTGCATTGGTTTGCTTATTTGCTGGTTGAAATTACTGATTCACTTGGCGAGAAAAGTTTCTTCGAATGGATAACGAAAATGCTAATACGTTATTTTGAATAGTCCATGTTAGTCAGATGTTTGGTTTGAGCTAATTGTTCACTGCAGCGTCTGGAATTGCCTACTATGCATCTCAGCCACAAAAATACACCTTTACAAAATATAAGGTATGGTATCATCCTCCGAATGAAGAAATTACAGCCACTGTAAAAATAATATCAAGGACGTTAGAGGATCAAAACAATTGTGATGTTTAGAATCAACCATCAGTCTTCATCACTAATCTGCAAAGAGACGGTCCGACATTCACAAGCAAATTTAGGCAAATGACATTTACTGTGGTAGCCATACTAAGGCATGCAAAATGCGTTCTATTGTATAAATTCTGCAAGCATGACACTTACCACCATGGAAAGAAAAGATTTTGCAGCACAAAACAATGTTAAACCAGTACTCAACATATTATTTGTTTGTCAAAAATCCAGCATATATCAGTGTGGTGATAAGTTCCAGAACTCGTTAGTTCCAAAAACCGTTTTATGTAGTAACAGAATTGTTGCTGGGCAAGTTCTTGGAAACTGAGTGGAAAGCTTGAACTAAAATGATTAGGATGTATCAATAGGACTTTAAATAGTGCCCTGATGTATATTTATATTTAACTGGAGCAACATGACAAACAAAAATGAATTACAAAGCAATATCTCAACGCCGCCTTGTCAATAATAAGTATACATTAGCATAACTTTTACAACTAGTTGGAAGGGAAAAAAAGCCTTTTGTGCTATACAAAGTCAAATCCCAATTTGGGGATCGCTGTATTTCAATTTGGAGTTGCTAAAGTTTCTTCCAGATTAAGCCAATCCTTCAACTGAGTGTTCTTGTTCAAATCCAATATAAGAATCCGACACTAGAATGAGCTTCATCCCCTGAAATTGAAACATCTCAAATTTCCAGTCTCAAAGGAGGAGGTATTATATCTTCTATTTGCACAAAAAGAAAGGAACATGTTTTTTTCTCCTTCTGGGGGTGGGAAGGTGGGAGGACTGAATATTGACTCCAAGATAAAGAAGACAGATATGTCATCCTCTTATCTCCTAAAAGTAGGAGCATTATTAACTTCTTTTTAATTTTTTTTGTGCGGGTGCTGGGGGGCTGGAAGGAGAGTAGGTGTTTAATTTCTCAAAGACCATTAAAAGGAAATGACTGATACTGAGTACTGGGAATTGATTCAACTAGAAGAGGAGGAAATACCAGCTAACTGGTGTACCGAAAGCTGGCAGGTTAGGTTAAATATCAATGTATATACAATATCATCAGCTACCAACCTGGGAATTGGTTAGAGTGGATGGCAAATCCATGTGTGTCTGCAAACGACCAGAGAAAGACACTCTCTTCAGAGCATACAGTTCATTCGCGGAAGTATTACAAAGGACTAACCACCAAGCTTCATCTTTTACCTACAAAGAGCAAAGTGTTTGATGTTTAGCATGCTCCGGACTACAAAGCTGGCAGATGAAAATACCTTTGGATATCGTGGGGTAAAAGCTTTTGCTGTTGTTCGCTGAGTATTCGCATCTTCCAATCTAATGTTCAAGGTGAAAATCTTCCCACCATCAGATTCCTTTTTCTGAATATTAAGTCGAACTCGAATCCGAGGGAAATGCTGCATATCCTGTCAAAACAGTAGAAGTATGCAAATCAGATCTGCAATTAGTATACGTATTACCAGAAGCAGAGATTTTCCAATGCTTGCCCTGCTCAGTACAGAAGTGGATTTTGACAACTAGATATTTAGCACATACAATGATAAGGAGTATCATTACAATCTCTCTAGCATAAAATCAAGAGTTCCTTCAGTCTCCTGAGAGGAAATGGGAGGGCCCAAAAGACATGGAACAAATACCCCGGGATTGATGTGAGGGATAGGGAGGAAATTTTAGAACTCATAAAAAGTATGTACAAAAATTGTTCCTTTCGGCATCAAGCTGGGACAAGAAGTTGGGGAATGGTACTGCAACAAGGTTCTCCTGAAAATGATCAATTCTGTTGAAGATGAGTAAAATAAAACTGCACTCTCTCCAACAGCTTAAGCTTTTAAATGAGATGCTCATGTAGTTTAACATGTCATCAGAGAAACAAAGGTTTATTGTTTGAGTCGCACTGTCACTCATTATCGAAAAAAGGATATGAACATGTTTGACCTATAAAAAAGAACTAGGTCCGCATTAGGGAGCATGTTGAAGACTTAAGTAAATAAAAGTGTACTAAGGATTAAGCTTTTAGAAGAGATGATCACAAACATTGAGAATATCCCTCCATATGCTAGTCAATGTTCCCCATACATCATTATACAACTTAATTAACAAAAAAGCATACACCCAAATGCGATTTAGGCCAACAAAATAGGAAGATACTACACATGCGTTATGCAATAATTTTTAGAGCAGAATCATTCACACTAACCTTCTAAGTTCTAACTTTGTGGAGTAAGTTACCACTCAGAGATCTTTGACGCTTGTTCAAAACAAACATTCTTAGGATGCAATACATCAACAAAAATTTCAGGGAGACAGGAGAGATGATTTTTCATAAACACCATGAACTACTACAACTAATTAGAACACCTGATAGAGTTTCGAGGCAGCAGTACTCCCAGTGATAGCCCTCAATGATTCTGAAGGGCAATCCAACAGCTGCTGGATACTAGCAATTCCTTTTTTATGCAGTGAGTTGAGTAGATCATCAGTCATGCATGGTAACATCCAAAGAGGAGAGTCCCTATCAAACCACAGGCCCTGTAGATTAAACAAAGAAAAATAATCAAATGATGTTCGAGGACAAGGTCCACTTGCTAATGACCTAGTTTATAAACAAGGGCAAAATTTTGTAGGAATACCAAGAACTTGTTCAAAACCACCATATTCTAAATGATTAACCAATCAGCCAACTACCCTCAACCCCAAACTAGTTGGACCAGTATAAATCATTTGCATCTTGTTCGGGCCAATATCGTTATAATACTAGAAAAATTATCTTTGAAAACAAAATAGGGGATTCCCAATAACAAAGCTTCTCTAAATTTCAACCTTATTCCTAAGTTGACAAATAAGTCTTTGCCCGAACAAAAAACTCCTTGCAAACACTGAGCAACTTTGACTGCATAAACAACGACAACCAACAAGAGATCTAGACCCCTAAAAGGCTGACGTGGGACTCTTCACCCCCCTCACGCCTAGGTATAAACATTTGTCTTGTTGCCAAACCAGTTCTCCTTCTCCTTCTAACTAATTGGAGAGAGGGATTTGGTCAAAGAGCAAGTCAAAAGCCATATTTTTATTCAGTCCCAGTACTGAGACGTGATATTTCTAGTTTTGTAGCAGGCCAAAGCAAAAATCATGAGAATCTTCCTAATTTTTGACTTTGAAGTGGGAATGGTCACAAATAGAGAGAAAAAAGAAGAATATGTTAAAAGGTTTCCTAATTGAACACAAAGTTTGACATCCTGAACGAACTGCTGGTGCGTGGGCAATATAATATACGGGCCCAAGATCAGAAATGAGGATGGAGGTGGGTCCTTCTAAGATACCATGCAGGAAGTAAAAGCAGGGGAAAATGTTATTGAATTAATGCAAAAACTAAATTACTACACTGAACCCTATTTATATTACACGACAATCCTTTTCCATATAGCAAACTATGTACAATCCTATCCTAACACATCCGAGTGCCAAAAACCTGGGTTAGCTCCATTGTGCATGGTTCTTGACCTGATTGTGATAGTTGCTTGGTTCAAAATGACCTTCCTCAGGAATCTTCACTCCTTTTAGTCCATTCTTGGATTTCAAGGATTTCACATATAGAGGGACTTGAGATCTGAAACAAGGGTCACATGGACCTCCCAGTGTCACGTGGCACTTTAACCTCGCTGGATCCATGATTTTTTGCTAAAACATTCTTTCAGGCCTCCCTTATATCCTATTCACACCTTCACTCATCATAGTTACACATCTATAAATTGGTGCACATGGTGGTTTAGCATATGACATAGCAAAACCATTTCATGCAGCCTCTCATTTAATTTCCATATGTGCTACTTGTACCCGTGGTTTGGTGTTATCATTATATAATCTTATCCAATTTTCGTAGGACTATACGTTCACCTTAATATCCGGATTTATATATTGTAACGACACATCCATCTTAATATCTTCATTTGTATGATATTCATCTTCTTGAAATTGGACTTGGAGGACCAACATTCACTCCCATATATCATTAGTAGTCTGCCAACTGTTTATAAGAAATTTACTTCTAGAATTATTGGAAGGAAAACAAATACTAAGACTTAATGGAAGTACCCTGGTATTCATAGTTCTTTGCTTTATGGGCATCACACGAAGTATGTTGGTCATGGAAAATGTGTCAAGGAGCAGATTTTGGTCATAATACTGATCACAAACGTTTTCTACATGAAGGTTGAAAAGCAGCTCTTTCTAATTCAGATACTTCAGAACTTTCACTTCATCTAGATATAAGCATTAGTGATAAGCTGGATAACAAACATCTAAATAGTGATAAACATATTTTCCAATGGTCACGTAATTTGCAGAATGCAACAAAACATAAACATGCCATAAATCCATAAAGACCACATCAGTAGATAGCTGGATGCTACTCTCACAAGATTTAACAGGCAAAGTAAAGGGAAAAGATAATGGAAATACGTGATGTTATCTTGCAGCATAACTCAACTCTATCTCTTTGTACGTTGGAATTGAAGATAAAAAGAGTCAAAAATTATAAACAATTTGGAATTTGATAATTATTTTTCTTTGCTCTCTCGTTAAGATGCGACTCTTTTCTTGCTTTTTTTGAAAAAGACAACTTTGTATTCCTCATAAGGACATGCTGGCAACCCCAAAATGAGAAGAAAATGACAGGAACAGAAAACTCCTAAGATAAAAAAGAAAAAAAAGAAGCATCGGAGGAAGGCCGATATAACAATACATAAAAGAGGTGATAAAAGCAGTATAGTAGTCCATTTTACAGTGAACAGATAAAGGGAGCTTTGGAAGCAGTAGCAAGACCTGCATGACCATTTGCAACAGATGCATACATGTAATGGTACTTGAGAGCCATCCGCTATTGGCACAAATATCTATCATAGCCTGGATTATACGTATACTTTGATCCAGCACAGACTTCAAGTCTGTGACATAATCGCTGATTGGCAACTCTGATTGGGAAAAGTGAGCCTGCAAAAAGTGACGTGTAAGGAAAGAGGATAAGAGCAAAAAATATTATAACCGCCGGTCCTAGTTCAGGTAGCAAAGTTGAGGGACTAGTTACTGACATTAAATAGAATCTAGCAGACAAAGCGGAAACACCGACCTGAAAGAGCAGATTTGCTTTCACATGAGGATCATCCAGGCGATTGTGGTCGACAGCATATGGAACTTTTTCGGCTAATATTTCATTGTAGTTTTCCTGGAATAAGAAAACAATAAGCAGACGATGTGCACAACATACAAATAAAAAAGCAGCTGATGTTTAGTTTGATAGTTTCAAATCCACAGGCAATTTCTTAGCGGAATATGTACATTCTAATTTAGATTTGCAGACCAAGTAATTCAGAAGTGTCTGCAACAATTAGTAAAATGCCAGGGGCCCAGGACAGACAATGTTCTTAGCCTACTTGTTAGAAGTAGCAAGTAATATACAATTAAGGAGAAAAATTACAGCAATTGAGGTGAAAAACAAAAAACCATTGTTCAGCAATAACTTCCTTCAAATAATATATTGGCTAGCTAAGAAAATTACCTCATTATGCCTCAGTGGGAGCTCATCGTATTCAGAAGCACCAGACAGTATTTGTAGGAAAACCTGGGTGAAAGATAAACAGGAAGTAATGCCAAGATATTAATTTAAAAACATTTGGAATAGAGAAATTAAGGATCGGACATCCATGTTAGGTGTTCTACGAACCTCAAGCGATGTATCAGGTCCTATTTTTGAACCAAACATTGATACAGTGGTGTACTTCAGATAATACTGAGATGATATTGAGCCCAACATCAGTGGTTCAACACTGTCCTCAGTTATCTTGATGCATCCACTGTCTTCTAGATCCTCAAATGTGCTTTGCACCAAGCTGTTTATAAATAACGTGAGCACAAGCAGGAATATCCAAGAAAAGCTATTTCACGAGTATGTAGTGCTTTCATTTTACCTAGACAAATAAGAACTAAGAATCCCAGGTTCTGCATGCTCTAGGCCATAGTACGCTGGGTTAACCATCTGCCAGAAAAAACTTCTATGATAAGCAAACAGAATAACTAGCAGGGAAAGAACAGTACACCATTTTTGAAAATTCTTCAAACATAGAATATTTTCTTTGATAGCATCATCAATCCACAGAAATGGATTAGTAGATTGAGGTGAAAATGGACTTTCTTCTCATTCTTTTCATTAAGGTGTCATGTATGTTTTTTGATGTGGTACCGTCCTTTTTTTGACTCCATGCTACCCCTTCCCAGGAGAAACAATGCCCTCCTACTTTTCCTTCTCTCCGAGTGTCCGAACCACAAACTAATGATTAGAGGTAGAGGGACCTGCCACTATGGCAAGATTTCCTTTTGAACCACGGAATAACCAATTATGCCCTATAGGGAAAAGAACACCTGGGTGGGTCTCCAAGGAGGCCAATGCCCCATATGGAATCCGTCTTTGGAGGACTATCGGAAGCTACTGGCCTTCCCTCAAAAATCACTCCCACATTGGAGTGGTTAATGGCAACAAGACTAGTTTTTGGGAAGACAAATGGATCAGGAAAAGGAGCTTTAAAGATCCATTCTTAGATTTATTTGTTATAGCTTTAGATCAACATAAATCAGTTGCCGAGATGTGGACTCAACAAGGATGGGACCTTAGATTCAGAAAAGTACTGAATGATTGGGAGATACCTAGACTTGTGGAACCGTTTAACCAATTTGAGAGTTTTCACAGAGTATAGGATTTTGAACCAGGTAGAGCCACACATTACTAACTGGCCTTGGAAGAATATTTGGAAGACTAAGATACCTTATGTATCTAGTTTTTTTTCCATTTTTTTGCAAGCTTTAGTTATTCATTGTTAGCAATAAAATTTTCATCTTATGTAACGTATGTGCATGCATTTTTATGATTGTGCCATGTGTTTTTAAAACTAAACTTTCGTCTTATTTAACTTAAAATTAAATTTTCATCTTATTTAGCTTAAAAATAGAACTTTCATTTTAAGTTTATTAAAAGTAAAAAAATAAAAATAAAAATTATCTACATTTTAAAGTTATCAACATTTTAATTGATATATTTATGTGTAGTAAACTATTTAATTAGAAACATATAATTTAGTAGTGGAGTGAACATTTTAAGAGAAATCAAAATATAAATAAACATAAGTATTAGATAAATAAATTCAATTTACAATATATTCATAAAGAGAAATTATATTTTATGACATATAATTTTTTAATAGAAAAACATATAAAAACAAAAATTAATTAGGTTGTGAATGTTATTCTAAATATTATTAAAAAATATGTTTATATACATGAATGTACAGTGGTACATAAAAAAGAGTTTAAGAAGCGTAATTTTGTTATTTCACATACTTTATCTCAGGATAAGTTATTTTGGGATTACTATTCCACCCCAGGAAGGAATAACTTATCCCGGGACTAATTGTTAATCCTAGAATAATTTATCTTAGCCTGTGCAACCAAACAAGGGATTAAAGGCCACTAAAAAATATCCTGGTATTAACTCCTCTTATCCATCATACCAAACAACTCCTTAGAGTCCACCAGTATCTGAAACAAATCCTCTTACTATGAAGATCACCAATTAGATCAGACAATTGACGCTTATACAATTGAAATTACCCCTTTACCACCCACTTTTTCTTCTTTTCCAATTTCAATTGTCACTTGTTAGCAATGCTAATTTAGAAAATAAAACTTGAGGCTTCCGAAATAGACAACATAAGCAAGAAAAACTGCAACAAGGTTGCACTATTGTGGCCTCCCTTATTCTTTCTTTTTGCAAGCTAAAATAATTAACTCTTAAATTTGTGCTACATTAAGTCTACCTCATTATAAAAGACTCAATTCCTTTACTGGACTCCATTTATATGGTTCTTCACTGTAGGAGACACAACTTGGTTAATTACAGCTTCTTTAGAAATTTCATATTAATATGTTTACCTTAATAGTAGCCATATCAATATGTGACCAAGTAACCTACTCATTACTTATGATTACTTGCTGAAAGAAAAACATTCATCAAGCACAGTATCAATATCATGATGGTGGTTCCAAACTTAGGACTGCCATTCGTGCAAGATTGAAAATATTTTCTTGATCAGTAATGCAAGATTGAAAATTTGATGCAACAAAATAAATTGTAAGCCATAGGATCATAAAACCATACCAATCTACGAAACAAGTAGGTCCAAGTGAGATAATGCACAGCGTCCTCTTTATGAGAGATTGTTCCTGTAACAATCTCAGCGTTGATGTGGTCATGTAGTTGCTCTCTCAGGCTACTTTCAACTGGGAATGGTTCGTATAAAAACTGCAACAAGAAAGCATGAATATATGGTGGGTAATAAAATGCAATAGACTAGTTACTTAAATAATTGAAAGAAAGGAAAAGCAACAGTACAGTTGAAATATATTGTTCAAAGAAGAGAATTATAGATAACCTTTTTATAAAAGCTCTTCTTGGGTTCATGAACAAGAATAACAGCTTTCCCGTGTTGATCATATTGTGGACGACCAGCTCGACCCATCATTTGTAATATATCGGTGATTGGGAAATCAACATATCTTTTTGCCTTCCCATCATAATACTCTGTTCCCTGCAGAAGGATCTATATACTTTAAACACCAACAATGGTGCGTATCCTGAGGTGATGAAGTCTGACAGTCATCAAGAAAAGTAAGAACACAGTATCTGTCAAGATGAGCAGATTAAACTCATCGAATGAAGACAAGGCGAAGAAATATATGTATTTAGTTTTTTTTTTGAGAGAAAGAAAGACTTGATAATTTACCTACGGCAACAAGACGACAAATAGAAGAACTTGACAAAAAGAACACCCAAAATATTTTGCATAAATCACGTGACAAACCACTTATGTTATAATGACTCACTTAAAGAAAAGGAATTGAAAGTGCTAGCTTGAAGAAGATTTTGGGGCAAGATTGATTTTTTGGAGTATTTTTCCACATATAAATAATAAATGGGGAAAACGCATCTGGGAACTTCAAATGATCTTCAAAATTTTAGTTACAAATAATAACATCAAAGGGACTCAATTTGTTAGTAAGAAATGGATTAAAACAAAGTTAAACCAGTAAAATATCATGTGATCCAATAATAAAATTAAGTGTGATGTAACAAATAATGCTGACAAACGAAGATGATAATAAGCCCATGGTATGCATGCTTCCAGTAGGAGATGATATTATAACATTCCAGTTTTTGACCTAATTCTGGAAGGAGGATAAAACGACATACCTTAATAACAACCAAATGTGCAGGAAGGTTTACACCCCATGCTAATGTACTTGTACAAACCAACACCTAAAAAGATGCAGCCAAAATGACAAATATAATTTCCACTTTCAGCATATAATTACTCCTACAGATCTACAAATTTCAGGATGACATAGTTGCCTGGATCTTGTTGTTTGCAAACAGTTCCTCAACCAATGATCTGTCTTTATCATTCAGCCCGGCATGATGTAATCCAATTCCAAATTGTAAGGTGTGCTTCAGGTTCTGGTCCGTGACTTGAGAAAGAACCATCTGAAGTGAATCTTCTGGCATGCTTATGAACTGCCTTGGGTGCTCATCTGAAGCCACAAACTTTGAGAATCAGGAAGAAGAAACATGACAGATTAGTTACCATCAGTAGGAGATAGAAATATTTTGATCGATACAGTTTGATTTTTTGCCTCACCTGAATAAGGTCTAGTGCTGTAAGCCTTGTTTGGCGACGAGATGAGACAAAGATTAGAACTGGTTTTGTTGGTGAATGGGTACATATAGCAGCATATGTGGGCTTGTTCATACTATTCATCCTCGGGCAGTAAAACTTCCCAGGATATCCCTGTTAAAGAATATGAATTATAAATTAAGATTAAAACATGATAGTATAGGTAAATACTTTAGTCTACTTCGATAATGATGCCATCATGGCACTTGAGTAGCTTATACTTGCCTGAATATGAACTTCAAGCGGAACAGGCCTCACACTTGGTTTGAAATTGAAGAGGCCAGCTTCATCAACACCCAACCAATCAGCCAAATTACTGGGTTCAAGGACGAATATAAGAATTTCACTCAAAAGTTGCCAAGATAAAAGGTTGTACTTTTACAATCTACACAGCATAAACTCCACAAAACCAATTAGCATTTTGCACACAGGACGAAAAAGAAATATAGATACAACGAAACACATACTGTGCATTTGCTAATGCTGTTGACAGGCCAACAAACCGAACTGGCCTCTCCGTCTGAGAAGATATGTATCTCATCCTTGAGACAATAACCTAGAACGAGAAAATCTAGCATTATACATAATCAAGAGATTACAATATAATCAATGAATCAAGGACAATGCAAGTGAGACGAGAATAGGAGACATTCTGTGACAAATGCGTACCTCAAGTATGGGTCCTCGATCAGCTCCAAGTAAATGAATCTCATCCAAAATCATAAGCCCAACCTATAGATGTAGGTTTGAACATTTGATTGTGGTCAAGAGAGCATTCATGAACAGAATGTTCATGTCATAATTTTGATATTTAAGTAACAATAGCTCACAAAAACAAAGGAATAAAAACGAATGAGATATTGTACCTTAGTGACATAGCTCCGACTGTGCCAATTGCGACTGATACCATCCCACTTTTCAGGAGTGGAGATGATGATGTCTGCTGACAAGAGAGCCATTACATCCGGGGTGTAGTCACCAGTCATTTCAACCTGCATGAGATATTTCAGTTAGCAGTGATATCACACCAATGTATCATAAGAATAATGCCCAAACAAAAGAAATTTCACACACCATCTTCTTTCCAAGTTGAGAAACAAGACGCTTTCTCCAGTCCGTCATTCTCTCCCGAACAATAGCCTTTAAAGGTGCTATATAGATAACCTGCATACAGAAAATCATTAAAAGATCATAAACAATTACAAAGTTGTGATACAAGTAATGAGGGGGAATCTTAAATAGATAAAACTAAATACATAGTTTCGCAATAATTTTTTTTGATCAGGTAAATGATTTTTCATTTATCAGGTAATCCTCTTAGCCCGCTCTTATTGGCCTTGGCAATGGATAAACTGATGCGGCATATTCACGGGGAGGCATCATGGTGTGTGCGATTTGCAAATGACACAATATTGATTGGTGAGCAACGTGGCGGAGTTAGTGCGAGTTTAGAAGTTTGGAGACAAACCCAGAAATCTAAAGAATTTAAAAGGTTCAGGTTGAGCAAGACTAAGACGAAGTCCTTGGAATGTAAATTCAATGATGTAACTCACGAGGCAGATATGGTGGAACTGAGAATTGATACTGAAGTCATCCCTAAGAGAGGAAGTTTCAAGTACCTTGGGTCAATAATCCAAGGAAACGGTTGATAGTGGATGAAATGGAGGCTCGCATTTTTTTTTAATCAGGTAAAGTATTTCTTTAATAATAAGGCCAACATGGTTGTATGCAAGTGGTGTACCCCAAAAGCAGAGACCTACAATATATTATTCTCTCTGAAAGACAGCTATCATCTATACAAGAGGAACTACATAGGTGCAACTAAAAGAAAATAAGAGATCGGAGACTACTCCTCAAAATATTGTCATACAAAAACTAACAAAACAAGTGATTATCCATGTGAAGCATTTAACAAAATTAATTGCAACAAAGTACCTTCATATCAGGCTGTGTATTGAATAAATGGAGCATAGCAAGCTCAGCTGATATTGTCTTCCCACTTCCAGTTGGAGCTCCTAAAAGGATATTTCTGTCCGTGTGATACAGCACATGAAAAGCCTGCCAAAATTGATTTGATTTAAGCTACTGCTGATATTGATTAATGAAACAGACAATTAATCGAATTTAAGGAAACTAAAAAAATGAGATAGCCACCTGTGTTTGTATAGGATTGAAGTGTGAAAATTTATATAAAGCCTCAAAAGTTCCATTGCTGAGTGCAGTCACAGGAAGGGGTTTCAAATCTAGGAGCTCAGTGTGGGATGTTTGGACCTGAAAAATTATTCATTCAAGCCAGAGAAAACAAACACCCAAAATTCAAACTTTAGGACATACTGCAGATATTCAACTATAAAGAGATGAACATAAGTTAATAAAACTACCTCTGGAAGAGCAAGGTTGTGGAAAGTTATCGTGTACAAAGCATCTGCTTGTAACCACGAGTCAGAAGCAGCACGAATGTAGTACTGTGGAGGATGTGGCTCAAAGATTGGCACAGTAAAGGATATTTTCTGTGGATCCGCTCTGGCCATCTTCTTTGTGAGGGTGAAGAGCTCAGAATGGTAAATGTGGTCATTCTCAGAATCCTAAGGCAGTTATTAGACAAATGATTTAGCAGATAAACTAGTATAAAATCAACAACAATATGCTACCCAAGTCCTAAGATCAAAATGGCTCGAACTGAGGAAAACTTTCCTCCATACAAAATGAAGCTATTAAGAGTTCCAATTGAAACATTTGGCATATATTCAAGAAAAAACATGACTTATATGGGCCAACCTGATGGGATGGAAACAGTTGCGGTCAAGGTTTGAAAAATATTTTCAGGGGAGGGAGAAATTCAAAGGTAACCATTGCCATGTTGTTTATTTTATTTTTTAGATGAATCACTAGATGGGTAATAATAGTTAACTGGATGGCAAGGTATCTTGAAAATCACCCACTCTGTCTCAGACTACAGCCCATAAAGTTTTCAGTCAGATACAATTTCCAAATTTCCAACTTGGCTTTGACTAAAGTTTCTGCTATATCATATGCAACCTTTGGTTTTTTCTCTATTTTGATCAATCCATCATAAGTACCCTTTGTGTTTCTAGAAATCATGAATCCTTTTGTGTTTAAACAGATGACTGGATTATCCATAGAAATATGTATGAAGCATCACTCTTATGTTTCTTTTTTGTTCCTCTTCTTCTTC
Source organism: Solanum sejunctum (assembly GCA_025642045.1). Classification (NCBI taxonomy): domain Eukaryota; kingdom Viridiplantae; phylum Streptophyta; class Magnoliopsida; order Solanales; family Solanaceae; genus Solanum; species Solanum sejunctum. The sequence continues at coordinate 17,919,657 of JAOTQJ010000096.1, read as the reverse complement.
CATTTCTTACTTTGTATCCATGCACTCTAACAAGCATCAGAACAGTCTTGCAATAACATTATTCCGTTGATTCAGACCCTTATCAATCCATTCACTGATCTCTTTCATGTGTTCTAATTTTCCCTCAGAAGAAGATATTCTGTAAGTCGACGCCTATTTTGTTAGAGGTTTAGGACCTGAAGTTAATATCTGTCATCATGATGACCACAGAACTAATGTTCATAAAACAACCTCACAAGTTCTGAAACACTAACTGTTTCATGCAATCAAATATAGCATCACAATGCAATATCTCAAGGCCAAAAAATAAGCACCTTAATGAGCAATTTTCTCTGAATGATGCGTCGCAGGCAAGCTGGCCAAGCGATTAAGCACCTTAGTGAGCAATAACTAGGAAGTAAACCATAGTGTCCTATATAGGCAATGATTTTTGGAACTTCAACTTTATAAGGAACTTGAATGACTGGAAATGGGTAGACTTGCTCAATATTACTGATTTTGGAGAATTTCATATGTTGGTCACAGTGCCAGGACAGGATGATTTGGAAAACTGAAAGTAGGGGGTCAATTTCCAGTGAATATCTTGCTGTTGTAGCTTGATTTCAGGAGGACTTCAGGATTTAGGCCTTGGAAAAAGACCAGAAAAACTAATGATCCAAATAAGGTGTTGTATCTCTCATGGTTAGTGTCGTATAAATCATGCTTGACGCGGGAAAACTTACAAAGACGAAGATTCCGATTGTGCTCCAAATGTTTATTGTGTGGTTCACGATCAGAGAGCATATATCATTTGTTTATACACTACTACATCATTGTTCAATTATGGAAACTGTTCTTTAACATGGTGTAGCTTAAATGGTACATGCCCATGGACACAACTGAGCTTTTGAAGTGCTGAAACATCAAGGGCTTTGAAGAAAAAGAAAGCTCTGTTCAGAAAAGAAGTGAACTGTTTACTTTTGTTTTATTTTTGGTGTGAACAGAATTTTACTAGAAAAGACGAACAGTTACATCTGATGGAATCCCTCTAAACGAACATACTTTTACTTCTGATCAATAGTACTTTTGCTTGCACCTTCTGGGTACTTACTGATACAATTACAATCTCAAAAGAAAAAAATAAGCTGTGGAACAAAACATAATTCCTCTATTTCTACGGTTATGTTCTTTTCTTTACCCATAAGTTACTTTGCAAATAACCTTGACCACCAATTATCTCCTCACGGCATCCACTTAACACCAGAAAGTTCATATTTAGTTGTTTTCTTTACCACTAAAATTGATAATCTTTAAAAAACTGAACCTTGCCTAGGGTTTTAGATGTGGATACAGGATATAAACTCTATGGATTCAAACTTTAAGGTTCTTAGCATTAACTCATTATGTCTTTAAAGATATGAGTTCATACATACTATCACTTGTAATATTAGTGAACTTTTACATATAAATTTATACTCTGCACTGGAACTACTAGGTTTCGATACTGAAATGGTGGATCCATCCTGCTCAGCATGGCTTCCTATTAACCAACCTCTGACAAGCTTCTGAATTTCTTCTTGCCCAACCTATTTTCAACTATCACAACCAAGATAAAGCAAAGAAGAGAATAGGTAATGCAAAAGCAAATACAAGATCGTCTTGCCACACATAATCACCTCTGATCTCCTTTCTGGACAAGTAAACCCAAACAAGAGCACCTTTGTACTCGGCTCTGTTAAACCGAAATGGAGCTTGATAAGACTTACTTATTTGAACCAGATTTGAAACTCCAGGGAAGATAAATAAAATTAAGAAGAAAGGTTGAATACTAGACATGTCAAACCAATGCAATAAAAAGAAAGGTAAACAAGGTAAGACACCTCACAGATGAGCATAGGCCAAATTCCTTATACAATATGATGTTTGATTATTGTTGTTATTATTATTATTATTGCTTTACTGCAAGAAACAAGCAAGTTCAAAGCTATAGAACATAATCTACAATAAAAAAATTTGATAACCATGTCAATTTAAGAGGAAAGATTCTGGACAGAATTGGGACATCAAATTGATAAACACCTGTATACATCAAAGCGTAACATAAATGAACAAGTTGATACCTCAACCAGAATCCACCAGCGCAACGCAGTGCCATGAATTCGATCCTTCCAAGCAAACTGTGGAGCTATAACCAAATCCACCTATAATAAAGAAGCTTCATGGCAAGTTCTCTCTTTGCATTTTATAAAAATAGAAGGAAATGATAGATGATTCCTTCATCTCATTCCGAGTTCTGCTTCTTCAGTGGCAGCAGGTGTTAATAGTATAGTTGCATAAGAAGTGGCCCCAAAGGTAGGAGTTCTTTTAGTATTGAAGAATTTACACTGTTTAGGCACAATGTTACCTTATTGCTTATATGGTATAGACAAGTGCTAAAACGTGGTAGATAAGTTTCTTTTAGTAAAGTGAACACAATTTTTTAGATTGTCCGAGAAGGAAATTAGAAGTTAAATAGGGCCAAAAGGAATAAATTCCAGGTAGAACAAGAGGGAAACAGCGAGTGCAGAAATGTACTCACCTTCAGAACTGTTCTAGTGATTGGACTGACTGTAGCAGTCAACAGGACTGATGGGAAATATCCGAGACATTGCTTCACAACCTGGAATTTTGAAAATATTTCTTTGGCTGGAAGTCACAGGGTAAGCCTCAAACCAAAAACCTATAAAAAATTAATCTACCTTTCCTCCAGGTGCATAACGAATCAAAGCTCCGATATCTTTCTCTTGCATCTCGTGTAAATGATCCAAATCTACTCCCCTTTCTTCAAGCTTCCTCAATATCTGAAACACCATTTCTTAATTAACACACATAAACTAGTTGAAAGTTTATTTAACAGAAGTTATTTATAGATAACAAACTTCTGAAGAAATGTCGTCAAACTGCCTAAGAGGATGTTGATGGGGCCATATTTTGCGATCCACAGCCTTGCAATAGTCTAACATAAGAGCAGACATCTCACACCACCCTCTACGCAAACAAATCTCAAAAAGAGCTCGCATGATACGAGCCAAGCTTGCACTTATATAAGCAGCATCAGAGATCAGAGAAAACGTGTCAATTGAACCTCGAGAAATATACAGCTGCAAGATACAATCAACATTCTTAAAACACTATATGTTAAGAAGCCACTCAGTTTTTAATGGACAAAGAGTTACCCAATACCTGAATAAGAATTGAAACTTTTCCATGTTTGTTTGATGGACCACCTTTGACTTCCAATGGACAATATTTGCGAGCCAACATCTCAAGCTCATTTTGTTCCTCGTCTCGGACAACAATATTTTCAAATTCAGAAGAATGCGCTACCATATTTATCAACTACTAGCCGGTGAAAAAAATAGATGTCAGAGAAAGCATAATAAAAAAAATATACAACAAAACTTAGCACATGGGAATGGAAGTCATGACTTTTAAAAGTAAGTATTTTGTGACCACACACAATTAACGAGCATACAACGAGGACCATATAACTTAGAAGATGGAAAACTCAAATGGTTGGCAACTCACTAAATAGGTGTTATACAGATACTTTTTTTGACATTGGCAACATTAGCATTTAGGTCAGTACTTAAGTAGTATTGGAAAATCATATTTCTATTATATAAAAGAGACACAGAAGAACGACCATGGTTATAAAGAGTTGTACAATGAGCAATACAAATTATGCTATGAACTTAGTCTTATCTTATTTTCTCACCAATTACCTCTAAACATATAAAATACATATGGGCCCATTCTCTTTATGTCATTTCAATTTTATTGTTTATTATAAATTTAAAAGCTTAACTATTATCAACTCCATTCATATTTAGTTAACCCCATTTGTCATTACGATCTTCACTGTATTTCTTACCTGCCTATTTAAAATCAAGTTAGCTTTTTCGACATAAATTCGTAAGTGTTTAAACTATTAGAAATCATCTTTTTGGATAATTTTATTATTTTTAAAAAACAAAGATATGATTTTTTTCCTTAAAATATACTATCTTCATTCTAAAATACTCATCACAACTTCTTTTAAGAGTCAAATGATGTAAAACTTGACCAACATTTAAACATATATTTTCAATTTTCATCATATTGATATAAGAAAAAGATTATAATCAACATTACTTTCCGTATAGCTTATTAAATCCTAAATTTTAATTTTAAAATATTAAATTAATTTATTCAAATTTAACTTTGAAAATTAGTTAGATTGACTCTCGAGAAGCAAACCCTAAAACATGAAAACTATTTCAGGATGAAAGGAGTATAAAAATTCTACTCCTTTCCCTTTTACTATGTAACTTATTTGACTTACTTTTCTTTTTTATCAATTTAAAAAAAATGTCTTTTTTTCTATTTTTTTCAACTCTTTAATTCCAACTTTCCACCTGACATGTTTATGACCACAAGATTAAATAATATTTAGGTTTTTTTTTTTACATTTCTGTAGTACAAGGCCAGCAGATTCAAAAGTTATCATTATTTATTAAAACTATGTGTCAAGTACTCAAAAATAAATAAATAAATTGAAATGGGATCCCAAAACTCTTTGAGAGATATTTATTCCATTTGTATTGTTTATAAACTATATTTAGATAAAGAGAATAGTACTCCCTCCATCCCATTTTATATGACACTCGAGAAAAGGAAGATTTTTGAAACTTGTGGTCTAAAATCATTCTTAGGTATTTGTATGGCTAAGAATCATTTCATTAAGGGCAAAAGGAGAATTTTAAGGTTAAAACTGTCTCCAATTAGAGTAAAGTGACATTCTTTTTTGGGATGGACCAAAAAGGAAAAATTGTCACATAAAATGGGACAAAAAGAGTACTTGTTTTCTTAAAAAAATGGATGATACATATAATTTAAATTAGCAATCAAATGTTTTTTTTTGAGACACAATCAAATATTTATTATATTATCCACAATTGATATCATTTTATACAAATTTTCTGAAATTTTAATTGCGACACCGAGTTACTATTTGTGTCATGATAACTTTACTGAATAATTATTCAATAGTTTATTATTGCATATAAGAAATGGAAATAATCAGGCAGCAGAACTTGAACATGCCTACTTGTGCTGCCTGCTTATTCTCCAGATTTCGTATTCAGCACCTTTTCTATCTTCGAAGAATGTTCCAACAAAAATTATAGCATCTAGATTTCATATTCAGCTCCTTTTCTATCTTCAAAGACTATTAATTCCAATTTTTGAAACATATTTAACACAGTATATACAATGAGCTGACTATATGTTGATGTAATGATTCTCCGGTACGGAGAAATTGTTACACAAACAAAGTGTAAGCAGTGGTCTTAAGAACAAGGTGTAGACAGCATTTTTCCCTTTAGACAAGTCCATATTCACTAACATAAGATCACTAAACCAAAAAATGATGAAATCGTAACTCAACAAAGCAAATTGCATGATCCATTATATTAAATGAAAGAAATGGCAAGCAAAACAAAATACCTCGCTTTCATTCATATGACGTGAAAGCATTTCATTGTATGCCTCAACACTAGTATACTGGATATAAAAGTGGCTTGCAATACGACCAAGCTCAGTGCAGTAGAAGTTCCCGCTTTTTTCATCAAAACGCATCATTTTTGCTTTGTCAAGTGCACGAGCAGCATCGCTTATAAGATCCCTTTGCTTTAAGCTTAGTGATGGATCTGCCATTACCTGCAAAAGAGAAAAGACAGCTTCAGCTTCAGTTTGAATGAAAAATAGTTAGCTGCGTCCCCAAACCTCTTGCAAAAACAAGTACCTCAAATCAACTTTATCTTGAGATATTCTTCATCAAAAAACTTTATCTGGAGATATTTACCATATCCAATTAAAACACTTATAAAGCCATTTAGTGACAATTGAAGCTGTATTTAAGAAAAGCCAACATGAGAACCTCAGGGTTAATCTTGACATACAATGGTGCATCACCTATCTACTAATGGTCAAGCAAGACTTGTTCATCTGCGATACTTCTTCAAACAAAGAGATCCATAAGGGGCTGAGACATGGGGTTCCGCAGTCCTTACCTCTGTGTTGTGTGAGGTAGGGAGGGTGTTTCTGATGGACCCTCAACTAAAAATTACAAATGCCAAGTCTAAAATTCCATCATTCCATTTATCTCTATACAGTACATAAAATTCACCTACACAGAAATTTCATAACTTCTCGATCTCCTTCAATCCCCATAAAGAAAGGAAGTAAAATTAAAAAAGAGAACTTTCAATACTATTCTATGTTCAAAAGAACGAAATGAATGTAATGCAAGGTCTTGCACTAGGACAACACATGATTTTTTTACAAAATAAACTATTGACTTTTCATCCACTAGACCAAAAAAGGATTTATAAAACTATTTGACATCTTTTAAGATCCATTAGTTTATCGTTATCTTGTCGGTTTCTAATTTATTGAAAGTTGGAAGGGAAGCGAAGGAAAGAATACATGAATTACAATGCCCTGATAACAACACAAATAAATCAGAAGTTTATACATGAATTACAATGCCCTGATAACAACACAAATAAATCAGAAGTTTATGTTTAACATGATGTTCGACCAAGATGCATGAAAAGATACCTCATCCCATCCAATGCCATAGGCCAAAGGATTCATCTTCATCCTAATGAAAAGATATGTGTAACCAAGCCAAGCACAAGCTTCCTTAATATTTGTTACGGTACCCAGTACCACCTCAGCATTTAGATTATCTTTCAAGGAATTGATAAACTGCAAGATAACAAGTTCAGCAAGAGACTCAATGAAAAGAATATTAAAAGAATGTTTAATACAGAAATTAGATTGCAAGAAGCTGTGAATTTCCAGTACCCTATATTTTCAAATGGAGCTGATCTGTTACATAAAATATTGTTGGATATTCTAGATGGGCAGAATATTATTCAAATATACAGCAATTTATGAAAGAGAACGAAAAACCTTGTTTACTTTTTACTGGAGAAAATAAAGTAACAGCATCTACTATTGTATAAGAGAGCTTCAAAAAAATCTTGTGGATGGTTGAACAGCTTCAACTTTTTCACATAGCCTTGATTCTTTCAACAACTTTTTACATAACCATGCTATTTGTAAAAGTTAAAGGAGGAATGTATTCAGAAAGATATCCAAATATCTGCAGCCCTGCATATAGGAAACAAATAGACAACTACAGGTCTAAAGCATTCTACCTGACTTTCTATAGGAAGTTGACTTGTCAATAGTCGTAAATAATAAGCCAACTTGTCATGTGAGGTGATTATAATGCCTTCACCACTTTTATCAAACTGTGGTCTTCCAGCACGTCCGAAGATCTACCAAGGAAGACGTCACATAAAAGCACAATATATGAGTCCGATCAACATTACTAATAGAATAAAAGTATTAACACGACAAAGATTAAATCTCACTTGCATAACATCTAGCATACCCAGATCTCGCCATCCACCAGCCTTCGCATCATACATTTGAGTTCCCTGGAGAGATGAAATGCTAAAGCATTACTCACCACAAAACAAGGTTTATCATGCAAAAGATTATGTCATGTGAAAAGAGATGAGCTGCAAACTAACTTACAAATAATGTGAAAAGCTTCAACGAATACAGTTACATTCAACTAAGTTTACTACACAAATAACATATATATTACATGTTTCCGCCCAAACTAGGGACCAAGGACCATCAGTTTTTGTAAGCAAGAGGTTTTATGTGAAATTTGAGACAATTAGTGACCACAACATAATGGAACATCTGATTTGAAGAGAACACTCTCAATGGAGTGCATAGTTAATCCGGAATGTTGCATTACACTTCTTCCATGAGCTGGGTTCTATCAGATGCAAAGTCCAAGGCTATATAAGACATGATTCAACAACAACATACCCAGTGGAATCCCACAAGTGGGGTCTAGGGAGGGTAAAATGTACGCAAACCTTACCACTACCTCACAGAGATAGAGATGTTGTTTCTAGAACACCCTCGTCTAAAAAATCAAGCCCTATAAGCAGAAGATACTAGATATGAAAAAAAAGGGAAATGAAAAGAAAAAAAGGAAAATGACTAATAATGAAAGCAAATGATAGTATGTAAATACAATAACAATAACAAATATAAGATGAATAATATAAGACATGATTCAAATGGAAACAATTAACACTATGGTTGAGTTCAGTTAGAATAATACCAATATCATATCAGAATCATCAACAAATAATCAACAACAATATCTTTCCTTTGATCAGTTCAAAAACAGTTTAGAAAAGTATCCAACAACAAAAATAGAGGAGCTTCTCTTGAAGATAACGAGGAAAGCACACGAAGGTGCCTTTTTCAATACCCAAGATAACCCTATTTTTAGTGAACCGTGCAATGAAGGATGGATAAAAACATGGGAGACTAGGACTAGGACCGTAATCAAATCTAATCAAATCAAGATAATTCTTCTAGTTTCAATTAAACTGGTAAGGCCAAAACTCTTTGACAAGTTTCCAGTCCCAAGCTTAACCCAGATTAAAAGCACACAAAGGCAACACGAAAGAAAATGCAAACAAGATCAAGAAAACCAGACATCAAAATCCTAAGTTTCACATTATTACAAGGAGGTCACTAAAAAGAAGCAAGCAGGTTAGTTTTTGTTATCATAGCTAACTGCCTATTTATTTCACCAGATATGGTTAAGAATGTACTACTTCCATTGTGCTAGATATTAGAACCTCAGCTTAAATAGCAATCGTATGTTCATGGAATTGTAATAAAGATACAAACAATTCTTAATACTTGAGAACTATTCTACAGCAACTTAATGCAGAATGATCCAGTTGAGCTGAATCGAAATCACACCCAAATCAGGTACCAGACTAAGGCTCAAACTATTCATCTAAAGCTTGCATACATGGCAGTCAAGTCAAAAGAAAAACTCGACGCTCATAATGCACTAAAGCTTGTGCAAACTTCCTCAAGTTGTATTTCTTAATATGCTTCAAGTTACACATAAGAACCCCTTAAAGGATACAGATTAGTCAGGAATAAGCATTCCACAAACCTTAATCACAACTGTGTGAGCAGGCAAATTAACTCCCCACGCCAAAGTTGCTGTGCAAACAAGGACCTAGAATGAAGCAGGGGTTTTAAAACTAAAAGGAAAAAAAATTATAAAATGTAAGTGAATAACTGGAAAAGCAAACACACCAACCTTCAAAAGTCCCTGAGAGAAAAGTCTTTCTGTTAGGTTTCTGTCAGCACGTAACATTCCAGCATGATGAATACCAATCCCATGTTCGAACAGTTGAACGACCTCCTTATTTCTGGACTTGAAAACTTCCCTCTGAAATGCATATAGATTGAATGACCTAAGAAAAATATGCCATAATAAGGATGTAAAGAGAACATTAAATTAAAGGACAATAGATTTTGCTTGCCTTTAAAAACTCATATTGAGGATGCTCGTCATTTGTGAACAGCTCAGACTCTGAACTTTTACCAGATAATTCAACCTGTTGATATGAATATGAAATGTTTGTAAAATGGAGGCAATTTTATTTTATCTTTTTGATACTGGTAAGGTAACTCTATATGTCCACATGTATGCTACAACCAAAAGTACAGTTCCCCATAAAAAGTATGGCAATCTATCAAAAGCTCAAAACTATGTATGTTGCCTATAAACAATGTAGAACATCAAAGATGTCTTCTGTTTGAGCTAATAAACTATGTTAGCACCAAAAATTAAAAAGAGCTAAGCACTTCATTTTACATCCCGTAGACTGTTTTGCACATTTTCAAATCACCTATTGTTTCTCTCTTTCCAAATTTACCACTTGTTAGATTACATTGGGCATGGTGGTGTTGCTAGGTATATAGGAATGGTTAAGAATCCCAATAATATATGTCCACATGTATGCTACAACCAAAAGTACAGTTCCCCATCAAAAGTATGGCAATCTATCAAAAGCTCAAAACTATATATGTTGCCTATAAACAATGTAGAACATCAAAGATGTCTTCTGTTTGAGCTAATAAACTATGTTAGCACCAAAAATTAAAAAGAGCTAAGCACTTCATTTTACATCCCGTAGACTGTTTTGCACATTTTCAAATCACCTATTGTTTCTCTCTTTCCAAATTTACCACTTGTTAGATTACATTGGGCATGGTGGTGTTGCTAGGTATATAGGAATGGTTAAGAATCCCAATAATAGTATAAATAGGAATATGAAATACTTTCTTTTTTTTTTAGACAAGTAACAGTTGTATTCAATAAAAACTTAGCCATCCAAAAAGGTGCTAAGTTGTAAACTTTACAAGCATCAAAAGGGCTCTTAAACCGCTGCCTAGAACCCTATACAATTATACATTGCCAATTCAATATACTAACTCTCCTACTCCCCACCACCACCACCACCACCACACACACACATTCTGTTTACACCAAAAAAAGAACAAGCTAAGACAATTCATCCTATTTTTCTCAATAGAACTGCTAGTGCCTTCAAAATGCCTACCATTCCATTTTTCCACACTTTCGACCAAATGCAAGCAGGAATAATCTTCCACTAGTCCTCCCCACCTCTATTCCCAATACTCCAATTGTTGAGCAATGCCAAAGTAGAATTAGGTATTACCAAGTTATTCCCAAATTACAAAAGAACATGTGCCACAGATTTATAGTTGTCTTACAGTGTAGGAATAAGAGTTCATTATTTTCACCCTCCTGTTCACATAATAGAAATCTAGAACAAATCCGAAGACCTCTTCTTTGTAACTTATCTTGAGTTAGGCAAGTTTTCCTAATCACCAACCAGGCAAAGAATGACACCTTCATAGGGATACTTACTTTCCAGACTTGTTCCCAAGGCCAATTCTCCTTTACAGGACCCTTTGATTCAACAGCCATTACGCTGACTTTGTTAAGAGAGCCCCTTCACTTTTTAGTTTCCACTTGAGTATGTCATTAGGATCAGTGCATCCACCAAAAGTTCCCTGTATCTGAAGCAGTGTGACGTAAGTCTCTACTTCCCAGTCATTAAGAACGCTTCTAAAAATTAGATTGCACACTTGTTGACTCCACATTTGGTTGATCATGTCATATTGTTTGAGACGTACAGAATAACGAATTGGAAACATAGACTTTAGAGTGCTTTGCCCAATCCAGTTATCAGCCCAAAAATCAGTTTTTCTTCCATCTCCCACAATAATACCACATTTTTCCAGTAGTCTTGCCATTGGTTTTGAAGGTTCTCCACACACTGGTATTTTAGGGACTATTAACTTCATTTGTGGTCCACTGATTCAACATCCCATATTTTTGGGATATGAAATTCCTTCCAAAGTCAACTACTATCATTATTGAACCTCCAATGCCATTTTTGTAGCAGACCTTTATTATGCAGGCTCAAGTTCTTTATGCCCAAACCACCATGTTTCTTGCTCAATGTTATAGCTACCCATTTAACTAGAGTACTACTTTTCTTCTCTTTGTTTCCTCGTCAAAGAAAGTCTCTTCTCAATTTGTCAATTCTTTTTTTGACCCCTTTGGATAATTGAAAGATAGACATGTATGCACGTGGAAGGAGCATCTAAAACTGAATAAATAAGAGTCAGTCTTCCACATAGAAAAAGATATTGAGATTTCCACCTTGACAATTTTTTGTTCACATCTTTCTATAATATCATTCCAAATTTCAGTGGAACAGTTTTTAGCTCCCAAAGGCATCCCCAAATAAATTGTAGAAAGAGCTCCCACCTGACGGCCAAGGTTACCTGCCAGAGATAGCAAATTTGGCACGTCATTGACCGGATGAGACAAGCTATGTAAACCTGACAAAGCTTCAAAAATAGATAGGATGATTCTGATTTGTACCACATCAGCTTCATAAAGTACTAGAGTCATCAGTATATAAAAGATGAGTTATTTCCATTCATTCAACAGTATTTCGTTGAGATCCAAAGCCATTGATCCAACCATTCACCTTTACGACCTTAATCATATGACTTAGGTCCTTCCACGACTATGAAGAATAGAAAAGGTGACAACGGATCACCTTGTCTAAACCCACTAAAAAACCTTCAGGCCCACCATTAATCCATACTATGAATTTGGCATTACAAATGAAAAAATTTATCCAGTTTATCCATTTGTTACCAAAACCCATGTCTTTTAAGAATTTTTAACTTGCATAGAATCCCAGCCTTTAGGTTTTACTGTGGAATCACTCAATTCATAAGCCAATACTACAACAGCCATAATCTGTCTTCCCTTGAGAAAAGTCATCTGACGCAAATCGACTAGCTTTCACATCACTGTTTTCATCCTTTCTGTTAGAGCTTAGACATAATCTTATAGACCCCTCCAATAAGACTAATGGGTCTAACATCTTTTTACCTTTTCAGCACCATTCTTCTTGGGAATCAAGGCAATGAAAGTAGCATTGAAGAATTTTTCAAAATTTTCATTCTGATGAGAGTTTTGAATAGTAGCCATTATATCTTCCTTAATAACTTCCCAGCATTCTTTATAAAATCCCATCGTGAGATCATCCGGACCAGGAGCCTTGTCCACTGCACACAAATTGACTATTTTAAAAGACCTCTGCCTCTGTAAAAGGTCTTTTAACCATTCATCATTGATTTTAGAGCAATCTGAGAATTCAAAGGAAGGCCTCTAAGTTTCTGTTTCTGCATATAACTTCTGGCAAAAATCCACCATGGTTCTTTTAATCATACGCGCTTGCACTGCTTCTTCATCTCCAACTTTCAACTTGTCTATGATATTATATCTTTTATGAGCAGTAGCCATTCTCTGAAAGAATTTAGTCTTCTTATCCCATTGTTTAATCCACAACACTCTTGCTTTTTGTCTCCAATTAGCCTCCTCATTAGTTGTTCAACTCCATTCCTTAAGCTTGACCTTAAGCAGTTTGAGCTAACTGGCTAACTGAAAATCAGAGAAACCTTGGACCACAAATTCAGACCACCATTTCTGGATCAAACAATTGGTTCTCGGAAGAACTATCTCTTATATCTTTGAAAGCTTCCTCCCAATCATTGGAGGAGAAATCTGTCAAGTGTAGCAAGCACTGTAGTGATTAATTCCCCTGAACCATGTGAATGTCCCCATTCAAGTGAGGATCATGCAGCCCCATATCTCAATCTATTCAGAAAAATCTCTCATTATATTAGTAATTCTTGAGCAATTTCTCCTTTCTGCCATGTGTCTGATAGTGTTAAAATCCCCACATGCTGCCCAAGGACAATCCATTAATCCTTTAGCGGCTGAAATCTTTTCCCAACAATCATTTTTGTCCACTCTGATGTATGGAGCATACACTCTAGTAAGGCACCAAGAAATATTCTTGTACAGCTTCAAACTTGTAGAATATTGAATATGTCCCCTTGCTAACTAACTCCCCTGTCCCACAAAATCATAATTCTTCCAGAAGTTCCTTGTGCTTCTAAGTAGCCACACTTCAACAGTCCAACCATCTGCTATCCCAAACAACAACATACCCAGTGGAATTCCACAAGTGGGGTCTGCGAAGGGTAGAATATAGGCAGACCTTACCACTACCTCATAGAAGTAGAGAGGTTGTTTCCTAGGAACTCTTGTCTCAAAAATCCATAAGCAGAATAAACTAGATATATCTGCTATCCCACAACTGCTTATAAATCAACTTTACTTTCTCCAATTGTCTGTTGAAAGCAATAAATATCAGCTTTCCACTTTAGCATCAAGCTCTTAACCCGGTTCCTTTTATCTTACCTATTAAGATCCCTCACATTCCATAACACTAACTTTATTTTAATTGATAAGTTAGGCTGAAATTTCTCCCCCTCTTCCTAACCCCTTTAACTTCCTCATCGAGTTCTGACTGTAACTTTTTCAATTCATTTTTCCCAATTCCTTTGCTTCTTGGAGTTTTTGGTTTAGTGCTCCCCTTAATTTTTCCCATATGATTTCTCCTATCGTCCACTTTGACCAACAAAACAAAAGCTTCTTTTTCACATCCTACAAGGATGCACCATAAATATTGCTTAATTCTTATATGTTGGACTTTACCATATTGGAAGCCTCTGTTCTGCCCTCCACTGATTCCTGGCTTTGCATGTCAACTGGAACAGCATCATCTACCCTGCATCAATGGCATATTTGGCTCCTCTGCCTCTGTTATATTCCACCTGTTTAACTCCTCTTAAACAGTAGTCATATTGTCCATGTCTTTCCCCTTTCCTTCGCACCCACTCTTTTTCCAATCCTCGCCACGAGATGAAGAAGAGATCTGATTAGAGTTTTTATTCTTCATCACCACTTCCAAATTCGCTATGCTCTTCAAAAATTTCACAGCAGTTTCTTTCAGGTTTGAGAAATAACATAACCGCTGTGTTTCAATAGTTAAGTCTGTAGCTAATGAGTCCTCATGTGTGAGATCACATGACTTACTAATTAATCTGTTGCCCTCCTCCGTTTGGGTCACATAACTTGGATCCAACAACTTTTCATTCTGAGGCCCAATTGAATTGGAGCCCAAAACCTTAAAAGAATTGCCCGATTAGAAAAATCTGAAGTCCCGAACACAGATCCATCACCACCACCACCACCCCGCGTGTATCTGCTGGTTGTTTGCTTGAACCAACCTTTCTTCTCCGGTGGATATTCTTGCCTGTGATTCCACCCAGATCTGAAGGGTAAAGAATATGCCTTTATGTTCCAGAGTTATTTCTTTAGGAACTCTGCTTCCATCCTTAGTACCTCTAATTCTAGCCCATTTAAGATGATTCTGGAGCTCCATCTCGTCCTCTGTCTCTACCCATCCAGCACAGGGATCACCTATGGCTTTAAACACCTCAGTTGACCAAAAATGCATTGGCAAGCCAACAACCCTAGTCCCCACAGTTCTCGGACAATCCTTGAGCAGCCCCCCTATCACTGGTAACCACCATTGGATGCTACTGATGTTGCTTTTCCATTGCCATCTCCCCTTCATGATACTCATACCATGAATGTGCCGCCAAGTAGAAGTAGTCCATTTTCTGGTATCTGACAGAGTCGGTCCTTTGGATTTGTTCGTAGAGAATGAACCAACCAGGCATCTACTGAATACTTCTTTCGGATGAGATTTTTAACTCTTCTTTTAATGCGAATAACATCAACCCGCCCCCCCCCCCCCCAAAGACAGCCTTCCTTCTACTTTTTTGTTAGACCATCTGGGATTTCTTAATGCATCTGCATAAGGGATCTCTTTATCTGCCAGTCTCTGTTCTCTTACATAGCTTTGATCATTTGAGTAGTTCACAAACCTACCAATCTTGTCAGCAATTATGTTCCGTCCTGTATTGAATGAAATTTCCAGAATGATTAGGACTGCCTTCCTCCTTCCACGAATATTGATGATGCTAATATAACGGCCAAAGCTATTAAAATTCCTCGCAGAGAAGGTTTCTGAAAAGCTCTCTTCATTTCCACCCTTTAACTCCATTGCCTCTCAATGTTGAAGCTTCTCTCAGAATCTGCACGATACATTCCAAGGTTTTTCTGTCCAGAGACACCCTTGTAATGAAATGTCTGCTCTTTTCAGTCCATTCAAACCACAAATCTGCTGTGTTAGTGGATCTCACAATGTCATAAGACTTGAAACTGACCACAAAATAATTACTGCTATCCGACTGAACAAGAAAAGAAATGGAAGGAACAATGAAAGATGCTTTCCGGTGGTCAGAAGGACCACTGAATTTCTTTCTCTTCTTTTTAGGATCACTTCTATACTTGCCTTTCCTTTATAGGATTACCTTGTAAACACAAATCATTGTATATTAATTCCAACATGCTTGAGGCAATAATCAAGCAATTCATTCTCGAAATCTGTTCCTCATTCATTAGAAGTTCCAACTCTATCAAACCCCATCACCCTCTCAGTTACTGGCATGCAATAGTTACAAAAATCTCTCGACTGCAGGATACTGAATTTTTAATTATCAGTGAGCTAAACAAAATTTTTTTAAGCCATTCCCAGGGCCTTTAACCAAGACACCGTGAGTCCTAAATGTGAACTTAGCCAACATTTATCCCCTCTCTAGCAGAGAACCACAGGAAGGATTTCACAGAACATCCAAGAATTATTGAAACATGAATTGACGACAAATATGGGTTGGCTCTGTGAGAATTTGAAAATGCCCTGCGGCAGCAGCATGTTTTGCGTCAAAGACTATACCTCTGACAAAAATAGGCTTTGTACTAGGCAAAATGCTATTAGCATTTAAAAAGATACTTTTCAAATAAATATGTCAAACGGGCAGGTTGATCTGACTTTGGGTGAGTCAAATTGAATTGAGTTAATAAATGGGCGGGTCAAAGCTAATTGGGCTGAAATGGGATATAATGCAGATCATAAGCCAACCCGCCAATTCCTACTAAGCTTTAATTGCTTTATTTGTTCTTGTATAAATTTTTAGTACCTAATAAAATCATTATTTTTTTTTATTATGGCTATATATAACATATCAATTCGAAAAATGTCTTTTTAAAAATATGTTGACAAGATCTATCATTAGTCATTTTGGGCTACATATCACATGATCTTTAATGGGCTGAAATGGGTTGAGTTGATACATGGGCGGGTCAATTGAACGGGTTGGGGTGGGTTGGACGAATTGGGTTTGATCCTACCACCCCTATTTTCCAACTTCTATTACATCATAAAGAATAGTTTTCCCCTCGTAGGAAGATCACCCATTTAAATTGGACAGTTACAACTCATAGCATTTCTTCAACAAAGATGTGTCATTTTTTATTATCTTTGTTTGACTAGTGATGCAGAATGAATCAAATTTATAGAGGGGGTGGGTTTGTCCTGTACTAAGTTACAGATTATGCTAGTTAAAAGGTCATAATACAGAAAGGCAGAGTTGGACTTGAATACTGGATCTCCATGTACCTTGTGGAATCATCGAAAATAACCTCCACTATCATTAAGGAAAGATTGCACATATATTACAGAAGCTATGGAACCCGACCATTATAATAAACATGATAATCAAAGCACCAGATACGCAGTAGAGACGGACGGAGTTGTAAATTCAAATATAAATAGGCGCAAGATCAGAATGATGTAATTGCTGTTAGACATGTTTGAAATTTTCTATTGGTTTAAACAAGTACAACATAGATTTTATAAAGAATAAATAGTGAAGAAAATTTATATAGATAACAAATTAAAAAATATTCAGAAAGTAATGAATACGGTAATATTCAGAAAGTAATGAATACAGACAGAAAGATTCAGTAAATTGAAGTGAAGAAAAGAAAATTGAGTTGGACAGAAAAGCAAGGCAAACAAAATGCAGCAAAGACAGTGTAACTATTAAGTAAAATGATTAACTGCGTGTTAAATCATAGCCTGATGGAAAAAAAAAAACTACCAGCTTATCAGCAGTTTTCACTGTGTCTTTACGTGAATGGACAAAAACCATAGCCTGGTGCCCTTGTTTTAAGGAATCAACAACCTGCATAAGTGAACAGTCAGACCAGAAATTTATTGGGTGAGAGCGAAATAGCAAGGAGAAAGGTTTTGGAGGAAGATACCTTATTGTAGCATATCTCATTAAGCAATTCATTGCGGGCTACAAAGTTATGCTCACTAATACCGATATACTGCTGTGAAAGAGGTACTGGACGGTAGCTCGAATCAAAGAAAAATAAGCCTGTCTCTGGATTCACCCTTAAAAACTGTGCAACCTGTTTTCCACAAAAGGAATAGCCATGAAAAAAAGCTGAATCCAAAGGATGTAAAGAATATTGGAGCCTCATCGCTCTGTATAGTATAACTCAAATGTCCAACACGGAGGTAAGGACTTCTACATGAAAATTTTAACTTGAGAACCAACCTCCAAATAGTTGGGTAAAGTGGCTGAAAGGCCCACTATCCTTATCATAGACTGTGTGGATTCCACCTGTCATAGCACCAGAACCAAAAGTCAAACATAATCGTGTACACATGAAAATGGAGTCACCTCCACCTTATCACTAGATGAGATGATATAATAACCCGATCATAACCTAAATCCTCATGGTAAGTCAATATATTTTGCTGCCAAGTATATATTTCCATGTTACACTAAATTCATGACTAAAACCTCCGGCTCACAGCATTTTCATAACCTTAGTGCATCTCATATTCCTTTAGCTTGAAAAATGAAAAGCTCTAAAATGTCTTTTTCCAACTTTGTATTATTCTGTTCTAAATGCCAATAACATGCTCCACCTTTCAATTAATGCGCAAATTTTAATAAAGTTATTACTTTATAAAAAATAAAACATGCCTTATCTTTCAATTTTAGACCTTTAATGGAGAAGTGGAACAGTAGCAGAGGATTGCAGCAGCAATTAGTGCACAGAAGCAACATTGTCATATAAAAACAACACTGAAATTTACAGTAGACACTAAACCAAGTATAGGCATTTGCTGACCTGACGAAGTGTACGGGCTACTAACGCTTCTATCACAGGGCCTCTATCATCATTTAGCAAATGGACTTCATCAATGATAAGTAGCTTCACCAGCATTGAGAGCGACATGTCACTGCTTTTACGAGTAATAACATCCCACTTTTCCGGTGTAGTCACTATCATCTGAAGAGATATAACCAGACACCATCAGAGTAAATCCAATCAACCAACCAGTCAACTAGGACAAAATCCAAACAGAAAGAGAATAAGTAAATAATCAACAACTTTTCAAGAACTAAGTTTGACAGAACCTGTGTTTCCTCAAGCTCATTCTTGGAAAGCTGCATGTCTCCGGTAAGTTCCTTCACACTTACATTAAGTGGAGACAAACGGTGACTGAAAGTTGATGTGACCTCGGCAGCTAATGCCTAGAGAAGAAATTAAATTAT
This sequence comes from Solanum sejunctum, assembly GCA_025642045.1. Classification (NCBI taxonomy): domain Eukaryota; kingdom Viridiplantae; phylum Streptophyta; class Magnoliopsida; order Solanales; family Solanaceae; genus Solanum; species Solanum sejunctum. The sequence continues at coordinate 17,900,736 of JAOTQJ010000096.1, read as the reverse complement.
ATTACCAATTATCTGAAATAAATTGGAGGACACAAGTACACAAGACTTGACCTACACCTTCATAGGAGCAACATAGATTATCTTGAATTCATCCTTATGCAAGTAACCATCTCTAAAGTGATGTTTGATCTGAGAAAGAGACGAAGGTTACATAACTTCATCAAAGTGCCTGTAGTCCCAGCACAGAACATGCTCTAAAAGAAAGATTGAGCATACCTCATGTAGAATAGCAATCATAGCTATGTTTGTTTTCCCAGCCCCAGTGGGGGCACACACCTGGTAATAAATAAAATGAAAGCTATCAAAGACGAATCAAAATTTATCTCCATAGGAAAATAGCATACATTATAACTGCAAAAAGGGTATTAGCATACACTACCAAAGGAAGAAGTTACTCACCAGTATGTTTTCATTGCTATTATAAGTAGTATGATAAATTCTGCTCTGAATACGGTTGAGACTCTTGTATCCATGAAAAGCTGCTTGAGCAAAGTCATCTAGTTCCTCTATCTCAATCTGATAAGCAAACCAAGAAAGCAAAACTAGCAGTTAAAAAAGTAAGTTTTGATGAAAGAAATGAAGATCACTCAGAATAGCAAGTTCTAAACTTCTAATAAAATTACTTAAGAAACTGCTTCCTCTGTTATGTGGCACCATTTGACTTGACATAGTGTTTAAGGAAGAAAAGGAAGACTTTTGAAACTTGCGGTCTAAAATCATCCATAGAGACTTGTGTGGTTGACAATCATTTCATTAAGGGTAAAAGAGGAATTTTAAAGTTAAATTATTTCTAATTCTAATAACTTTTTGGGATGGACTGAAAAGAAAAGGTGCCACATAAAATGGGACAGGGGCAGTACAAAGATATGGAGATAGAATTTAGAATTTCCAATATTATAAGAAATGCCATTCACTTGATTGTCATGGTTTTAGAATCACATTGGGACCTCTTTTCCCTTCCCCATACCCCACATCTTCTCTTTTTTAATAAAAAGATATGTACATATACATACATACATATAGAAGGCCAACTTGTCCATATACAAGTGATATACCAAAATGAGAAGAACCCTACAAAATGTGATTCTCTCCAAAAGGCACTCAATCCTCTATACAAAGAGAAGCTACATGGGTGTGGCTGCTCCAAAAGGAAATAAGGGATCGGAGTCTACTCCTTAATTAAGCAGAGCTATAAATAGAAAGAAAAGAGTATATTGGACTGGAAATACCATAAATAGCATAGCATATACTAGAACAATATACAAGGAGAAACTTGCCACAAAGAGTGGTGGAAGATTGTTCCAGCTTGCATATGGTGGACTATTTGGAAAGAGAGGAATGCAAGATGTTTTGAAGGCAGATGCAGCTCAATCCAGAAGATCAAGAGCTCCTGTATTTCTCTTTTTTATTTTTGGTGTAAAGAACAGTTAGTTGATGGTGGAATCATTAGTAGACTTTATGGCCTCTTTTGTCTGAGTCTATATTTGTAGATAAGCTATACCAGACCTGTTTTAAGGTGCTGATGAATATAGCATATTACCAAATTTCAAAAATAAATAAATAAATAAGTTTAAAGAATTCTGCAGGAGATATGCTTTATTGGAGAGAGAAACTTCAAAGAGGAGGATGACCTTGCCATTCATGTAATAGAATGCAGCAAAGGAACCATGCACTCTAGTATCTACATCAGTCTAGCAAGGGAATTATGTGGACGAGTTTTATGACATTACATCATATCGATGATAAAAAGAAGCCTAAGACATTTGATTTTTTATGCTGAGTTGTGTCAGTAGATAAATTTTACACCGAGAAAATTGAAATTTAGCGAGTGAAAATCATTATTTCAAAATTCTCTTTGAACAAGTTTTTCAACTTCGAACCCCCTACTTCCAAGTTGAAGTTGACATAATGGAGAAACAGTAAATTGAACACTGATGATGCAAATACTATTCTTTAATAATACACCCAGTGTAAACCAACAGGTGGAGTCTGAAGAGGGTAGAACTTACGCAAACCTTACCCTACCTCCTGGAGGTAGAGAGGTTCCTTCCAAAAGACCTTTGGCCCAAGTAACACATATCAAAGCAATATGAAAAAAATATACACAAGTAAAGAAGATGTAGCAAAACAATAGAGAAAGTATTACATAGCATTCAGAGCAAAGGAATAGTTATAACAACAAATAATGCGATACTCAAAGCACAAGAAACAACCAGTAGCAGCAGGAAACAAGGGACAAGAAACTACGGGAATACTGTTAATACTACTGATATGAAAGGAGACAGGTAGGGTGCACCAAACTACCACCAAGCCTATCCTACAAGAAAGCGAGACAATGCTACACTATATACTCTTCGTAAGCTTGGTAAGCTGAAGACGCTTCGCGTCATGTCTAATCACCTCTCCTTGATACTTCTCCGGCCTACCTCTATCTCTCCTTAAACCCACCAATGTCAACCTTAACAAATCTATAATTTAATTAAAAACCTCCAAAAGCAAATGTCATAAACATGTGCCTAGCATGAAAATTCAACAGTCCAAGCCCCATAATTAAACATCCAAGCGAGAAGCAATCCCCGTGAAAGCCTAGATTACCCTGGATGCGTACCCCAAATAACATAATCTCCATTAACTATTGTAGCTTCTTGAAATCATAAGTAGCCGGAGATGCAATCCTAACATCATATAATGGAGAAATGAATTGTAGGACTTGCGAATCATATGCTGAACAGTGGCAGAAATAGAAATTACAAGAATCTAGAAAGAGATTACATCCTGTGTTGTTCCATAAAACTACATTACGCACAAATTACATACTAGTCCCAAAAAATTACAGAAATCCATTCCAGCCAGACACGCCAAACTTCTACCATAGTAGCAAATTATCAAGCATTTAAAAAAAACAGAAAATATTACAAAGAATAGCACACAGCAAGCAATGGATGAGAAGCACGAGTGCAGCAATATGTATCTTAGTGCACTAGCTACAATTAAACGAACTTTTATCTACTTCCTGTACATTTTCATTTTTATATGTGGAAAAATGAAGTGCTGCTAGCATCAAGTATTGAATGCATAGGAAGGACCAAAGCAGTTTGAAAATTACTATACAAACAGGTTTCACAACCTACTCTAGCAACACTTCATGTAAACCAAACTCTACCTCCCAGATAATTAATTTTCATAACCATGTCCACTACATATATATATATATATACCAGAACAGAGAAGTACAAGACAACAGTATTAACAAGTGTCTCCAATATTAAGCCCAAGTATAGAAGCAGTTGAGAGAAGAACAACAAAACAAAGGAAAATATAGTGGCAGAGAAAGGAAATACCAGTCTCTCCCCAGGTTTCATGGATGCAGATGGAGTTGGAGGGATAATGACTTCTTCATATCCTTTGTAGTGCTTTCTGATAGTTCCTTGAGGAAGGGTTGTAGGTCCTAAGGTGTTTGGCCCTTCACCATGACCAATCAGGTCCTCGAACATATATTTCTTCTCACTAGCATGAAGCAAAGAACTAAAACTCACGGTGGACAAATCACCCTCGACCCCATTATTTGTTCCTCGCCTATGCTTCCTTTCTTCCTTGCGACGAAGTTTATCAATTTGCCTTTCAGATTCTGTTTGAACGGTTACCTGTTCGACTAGCAACAAGTAAATTCAAATGCCAAGTGTGGCATTGTATGTGTGACATTTTCATGGTTGTATATCTAGTACTTACCTGGACGGCATAACTAGGAGCGCGCGATTGCCCGCCCGTAGTCAGCTTGTCAGCTTTCAGTTCAATGAGTCCATGATGGATTGCATCAACAATTTCCTTTTTGTGCTGAGATAGGGGGAATAAGAGTTCATGAAAAAAGCAGCACGAAGAAAAATTATAATTTAAACAGCACTATATTGCAAATGAATGATTCTCTATCTAATTGCTTACTGTTCCTATTTACCATAGATCTAGCATTTTGGAGAACTCAACTCATAAATACTATGAGGCCCAGATTTGCATCTAAATCTCTCAACCAATCCTAGAACATATCATCAGATTCAGACTACTTTACAACCTAGGTGCTGTACATACTTTTTACTTCAATGCATCATAAATTTAGAGATCAATTTGGTGATATGTCCAATGAAGATCCGCAATAATATAAAAGATCATCTCAAAATTCTTACGATGATAAGATCCTGAACTGTTTCAAATGCACCATCACCAACAAGGTCGAGCAAATCACCAGCTATCTACAAGAAAAGACATATTAGATGCTTGCGGAAGTGATGTGCCAGAAGATGTGGTAAAGCATGCCGCAGAAGTATGAAGTGACAGGGACATATTGTTACCTCATCCCCTGGTTTCTCAGAATCAAGTACGCGGCATATCGCCATTGCCAGTTCGTCTCGAGGAAGCTGTGAAGTACTTCCTCTAACTATCTTATCACACGCATCTCTTAACCAGTTTAAATCAAATTTTCCACCAGATACAGATTCTCTAAAATTTGAAAAGGAGCCATGATCATACTGTGTTGAAGGTGCATTATCCTGCTCCACAAGAAAATCAGAATCTTCCAAGGGAACATCGATTAAAAAACGAGCTGGCGGTATGAACACAAGGTCCAAGCCAAATTCCACCGCATCAGTCGTTCCATTAGACACTTCTTGTAAAGAGACGGACTCAATTCCATGGTCATTGTTCTGCAATTCATACAATCTTTGTGCTAAAGAGGCAACTCGTGATAGTAATGAGTCAGAAACGCCGTAGCCAATAAGTTGTTGCAGATCTAGCCTGCATTCAAATAAAAGATTGACTTTGCAGACTAGCAGTTCAAAGAAACTTTACCAGCATGCAGACAATCACAAAGTAATTAAGGAAAGAAAGTATACACCTAATATCTGATCTGCAGGTACTATTCGCCATTTATTTCACATGTAGGATTACACTAGGTATGTTGTTGTAGTTGATGTATCAATATTACTCAAGATTCTTTTCATGTTATGCTAATTATTATGTTGATAAGAAACTTTGATACTTTGCACACAACAAATGTCAGTCATGAATTGTTTACTAACAATTACCTTTGTTGGCAGCAGAATAAGAAAAGTAAAAGAAGCAAGCTGTTTTCTAGAATCCATTTTTCAACTCGTTAGGATATAGATTTCATGGAATAAAGAACATTTCAGCAATCAAGGACTGAAAAACTTTGACTTCTGGGTACAAGTAACATTAACATGTCCATCAAGAACATCCATCTACTGGGTGATCTTTTTGTCTAACAATTAAAAAGGTCTAATATGTAAAATATTCTGTAAGGTATCAAGCACTCAATGAAACATCATGTGATGAAGTTGACCTTTTGCTTTGGAAGATTTATGGATCTGATACACAAAGAACAATGAATGGACAATTAAAGACCCTGCTAAGCCTCTAAGGCATTGTTGCCATGCACCTATTCATTTCACTAGCAGACATTCTCCATTTATTTCCTAGCGTTAAAAGCATATCAACATAACCAATTGGTTCACCACTCCACCCCCATCCCCAACTGATCCTCATTTATTCTAAAGAATAGTATATACCATAAACAAACATAAATACACACAGACAAAATAAGGAGCTAAATGTTATCTTCAAGAATACATCTAGAAACTGTATGCTTACTTCTTCTCAGCAATACTGCTGTGTTCCTCACCCTCCAACATTGGCCCACTGAAAAGCCTATACACACTGAATGCCACCTCCCTAAACTCCTCTGACACAATCTCACCCTTCATCAACTCAACCACCATGCCGACAAACTGCTTGTATGCTTGTCGCAACTCGGGAGAAGCTGTACCAATTATAGAACACTTCATTGAGCAACGGGAATGAAAAGGGGGCGCAACATAATATCAACATACTTCTTCTCAATCATTAACTAATGTGAGGTGATTATATCAAACATACTTCAATGTACCTCAAATATTATTGAACTATATCCAGGCGAAAAAGAAGAACGTACTAATTCTTCAAAATCAATAGTACCTTCGTCCCATTTATACACAATCTTTCGAGCAAGTTCTGATTCTTCAAGTGAAGTTGCAGTACTGAAAACAAGGAAAGTATACTCCTTTTAATGGCGGAACACTAGATTAATCAAGAACGAAAAGGATGTGTAACTTAAAGATGCGATTTTTGGTACCTGCGGGAGTTGAGGTTTTGCAGAATGGTTTTCCGGTGAAGGTAAGCTTGATCGGCATCGAATGGTTCTCTGAGAGCATTGGTCAGGCGAGGAAGTTGAAACAACATTCTTGTTTCGCCGATTAATGTTCTTCGCCGATGTTTCTTCTTCCGGGATGGTTTCACTCGGAAGTGCTTTTTATGTGTTGGGAACCGGTTCTTGGTTTCTTGCGCAAGGTGTAATTGAGGAACCGGATGATGGTTACTGTTGTAATTGGAATAAAATTTGTTATAAAAAATTATGCAGATAAATAAATATATATTAGTTATTAATTAATATATTATAATTTAAATTAATTACAATTTATGAAAAATATTTAGTTATAATTATAATTTGATAAATTATATAAATATATATAAATATTGTGAGAATTATAGAAATAATATTATAACTATAATTATGAAGTGTAATTAGTTAAAGTATATTTATAAAACATAATTAAAATATTTTTGAGTTATCATATGCAAAAATTCCTCAATTTATTATATGTGACTTTTATAATCACTAATTTATTTCACTAAATTAACAAAAAGGGAAATTTAAAATAGAGGAATTTTTCTGACTTCAATTTGTGTTTGTTTAGTTAATACACCATCCTATTGATTTGCTTGACATTTTCGAATTTTGAAATTTTAAATAATCTTTTAGAGTATTATATTTTTTGAATATTTCTATATTATTAATTATTGTGATTTGTAATAATTTTTATATAATTTTTTTTAAATACATAAATTTTAGATGTCAAGTCCAAATTCACGTTCAAAACTAAATTACTTGACTCTCAAAATTTGAACAATGTCATATAAATTAACTAAAAAAATAATATTTAAGTCTTGTTGTGACAGGTAAAACCTGTCTAGCTGAAGTAGTTGTGCACCTCCATCATTAACTAGAATATCGGAAGTTCAAGTTATACTGAAAAATAAGTGAGAATACTATCGATCAATTATTTCAACAGATTAAATGAAACAAATATTTTTTTAAAAAAATATTTTTGTCACGATTTTAGATTAGAAAATACAAAATTGCAATGAAGAGATGATTATATATAAAAAAATTAGAGATGTTTGAGGCGTTAAGAGAAAAGAAAATTTTCCACTGAGGCGAAGAGATGCTCAAGGAGATCCCTTTCATTCTTGAATGAGATTTGAAGCATCAACTAACTGTATTTGTTATATTCATAAGCCTATTATAGGTTGTAAGAACTAATACAGTTTGGATATATAAAAATATAAATAATAAAATAAAAAATACATGTTATTGTATTCATCCGCTCTAATGTTAATTGTTCCCTCTAATATATCAATTGTGACGGTTTGTATCACTTGTATCTATTCGCTTTAATGATTGTATCAAACTATACAATTTTAGTGAATACAATCACCATATGTTATATGCATTGACTTAATTTCGTTTTGTGACTAAAGACAAAATCAAAATTGAAGTTGTGTATATAAGGATACAAAACAACAAAAATACATGGTAATAATCAAAGGCAAAATGCAAAAATATAACAAAAATGTGCAAAAAGAATTGTGAGGTACAAAATCAAAGCGAAATACACAAAATTCAATGATTTGCCGAGAAATTGCTCCTTCAAAATACAGTAAAAAATATAAGAAATATATCCAAATAAAAAAAATACAATGTATAAATTAGTTATACCATATAAAAATTTCAAGTTTTTCATGTAAACATTCATTAAAAGTTTTTATGAACTATTGAAAACATAATAAAATTCACTTTATTAGATTTTTGGTCCCAAAACAACAACATACTTGTCTGAAAAGGTAGAATGCACACAAACCTTACCACCCTCCTAGACATTACTTGTGAAATTACATTGGGTATATTATCGTTGTTATTTTCGTTTTATGTCCTCTTGTAGGAGTATGCTAAAGGAAGACGTTAAAATCCAAGCAGCAAGTAGGCAGAAGTGTAACGTTGCCTGGCTTAAGGGACTATATGTAAAGAAATTTGGCAAAAGTCCATTTCCCATTTCAAGTGACACAAACTAAGCACAAGAAACAAATTCCCCAAGATGGTGAATTTCTTGTATAAATCAGTAGCCCAGGAGAAAGTTTTAGAGGGTCCAAATGCTTCAAGAGTGTCGTTGCGCCAACTAATATTGAAACCTGTTTTTATTTTGTAAATATAAATTGGAGAGATGCTGATATATAATTATATACAGATTAATAAATAACATTGCCTTGTCACACAACTTAAAAGCCCACATAGTCTCATAAGTGGGGTCTGAGGAAGGTAGAGTGCACGTGGACTGTACCCTTGCCTTGCCAAGTAGCATTGCCTTGTCACGAACAATGTTCAATACAATTTAACTCAGGTGAGGTATTTGAA
>JAOTQJ010000096.1:17841089-17892061 GCA_025642045.1 Solanum sejunctum | reverse complement strand
AGAGTCCATCAACTCCTATCTTGTTTATCCAGTAGTCATACTCATTGTATGGATCTTCACTGAAGTTGAAGTGTAAGAATTGGTTCTCATTCCGGAAAGTGTATGGATGAACCTGGATTTGTTAATGAAATCCAGAGGATGAATATGTATGAAATTATTATGAATTGCTGGTAAAGGAGAAAAAAGGAAGACCATTTCTAAACATGCGATAGGTATAAAAGCAGGTTCATTCAGTTTCTAGTTAACGGAGCCTCGACAATGATAAGATTGCAGAAAGATGGTAGGGGATCTATGATAGAAGGCAACAACAAACACAAACATCACCGACTAATGCATAGTGATTCACTAGCCTCTCTAAGAATTAGATGTAAAAATGATGACCCTGGCACTTAGAGGCAGACACTCATCAACTTGAGAGACTAATTAAACGCAACCCAGGCCCCTAAAACTTCCAACAGAACAAACTCAACAATTAAACAAGTTAAAAAAGTACATAACATGCCAATTTGAAACACTTAAATGTGATAGATGGGTATTTCCTTAATTCCTTTCCCTTCAATTAACAGAAATCTAATCTTTGTAACAACAACAACAACAACAACATACCCCAGTGCCTCAAAAGGCTCCCGCTCATTGCGGGGTGAGGGGGGGTCGGATGTACGCAGCCTAACTCCTATGTTTAAAAACATAAAGCGGCTGTTTCCAGATGACCCATGAGGAGCGTCGAAAAGAAATCTAATCTTTGTGCCCAACAAAATTAATAACCATGGAACAGAGCTCACTGGAAGAAAATATCATATCATCAATTAACTTGACATGTCAATGATATCCCAGAAACAATGATTGATCACATACCTGTAGATTACGGGCATGTGCTCTTGCGACGAGATCAGAAGGTGTTTGCAAATAATTGTTCAAAGAAGGAACTATGGTGTCCTTCCAAGGCCCAATTCCCACCACATATTCCTTGATAAAATCAAGATAACCGTCTGAAGTAATCTCCCAATATGACTGAAATGTAAAAAGGATCATTAATTTTCTAAGAAATAGCAAAACGGTGTGACAAGCAGATTTCTCCAGGGTATATTTTTGAACAAAACTATATTCCAAAAAATAGGAACACATGTTAGAATGTAGGTTAATTTTTTATTCAGCAAAGAGTCAATTTCTATTTTTTATCAAGCCTGTAAAGTGTACTTGTTCATCCTGTAAACTTTTAAACAAGAATCTGAATATTACATGCTTTTTACAAATCTTTACCACGTTTGTGTATAGACTGCAGATGTGGTTGACACTTTTGTCAAAGTCCTAAAAGTCTGGGCTCCCTTTTTGTATATGCTTCTAAAATTGTAGGTAAAAAGCTTTCTTTTTCTTTTTTTTCTTCAGAATTTAGCATTTCCAAACATAAAGATAGCCAACTTCTTCTATGTCACAGACAGTGCTAGCTAGGTTCGGGGAAATGAAAACCTGATTGGTGTCTTGAGTTGGTGTATTCATGTCATCAATGAGGAAGATCTTAGGCAGGTCCGTTTGGTTTGATATATAAATTAGTGACGTTGGCGCAAAGGACTGAATGAATGCAGGCTGTTTTAACCACTGCTTCGACATATATGAACCTTTGTATCCATACTTCTTCAGTGTCTCAACAAACTTGTCCTCAAATTTCTTACCACCTGGCCATTTGACCTGTTGGAACCAGCAGTTAGTGTATAAGATAACTGAAAGTGATACATAAGGATACCAGTTTTAAAACTGAGAATAACACATAGGATACCAACTGATTTTCCAGCAAAACATACTCTGCAATAAAAATCAGTTTCCCCTATTTGTAGCAGAAAGGGAATGGGCTCACATGTTGGTTGATAAAGACTGGATTTTTTATCTCTGGATATATTCCAACAACTCTATGGGCATCCAATGCAATGGAGATGAACTCCTCAAAAGTAATAATAGAAAATTCTCCTGCGTGTTAATTGAAAACAAAAGACGGTGAAAAATATTGGAGGAAACGAAATGTGTTCTTATGGAGAAATTATCCTTATACAGAATAATAGCAGGAGCATGCATGTCTTATAATTGAGCAAAGTCGATCAAAAGAAACATTTTTGGCTCGTATTACATCTCTAAACTAAAGTTCCCTATCTTGTCTTGTATTTACAGGAACACTTAGAAAACTAACCATTATATTGCTGATCTCTGAAAGGATATCTCTGCTTTACGCGCAGAAGCTTCAATTCTTCAAGGGTGAAATCAACTGCATATTGGTACAAGAAATTACTAGTAGATGAAGTAATGATACAAATTATACCAGTAAGCAAATAGTAATAACACTTGGAAGTACATAATTTGCATTTGCTAATACACATGGGTAACACACACATAATAAAGCAGAAGGACATAATCTGTTATTGACCCCCCAAAAAGTAGAAGTTAGCACAAGCGAAATTATAATATCCATACCCAGAAAGTATCCAGTAGTGTTGACACCTTGAACTTCATAAGTTCTCTTTCGATCAGCAAACTCCTTGTGATTTGCTATATCAGTTGTATCATCAAGGATGCAATCATGGAAGCTTATAAGAACACCATCTTTAGATGCTAAAATATCTGTTTCGATGAAATCAGTACCCTCTTCAATAGCTCTCTGCATAATACTATTGTTTCAGAAGCATGTTTGCAGTTTATCTAAAGAAATAACCTGTTTGCTTCTAATATCTCATCAGTTATTGCAAGCAGAAAGGTGCTATTACAACCAGCAATTAAATTTCCGCTATAATATTGGTAGTTATTACCAATGTCAGTATTAACCATGTGGCCTTAAGTGAACTCATTTCACTGGAGACTAGATCTGATTCCTATTTGGCTATTTGGTACTTTAGAAACTGGATGTTTTGAAAAGTGAACACTATATCGGGATTTTGTTGCAGACATACCATGTATGCTGCTGCAGTTTCTTCAGGAATTTCTCCATTGGAACCTCGGTGTGCAATGTTGTATGCTCGAAATGTTTGCAAAGGCTGTTTATTCCTATCATTTCTTCTGCCAGGAAGTGGATAGAGAGGTCTGGCCGAGCATCCAACAAGAAGTAGTAGAAAGATATAAGGGACAACACCTGTAAAGTACATTCAGAAAGAAGTAATATTCTGTACACACATACAGACGATTATAACATAATCTTTGCTTGTCTATCTATGGTTGATGGTTTCATGTGCAAACAGATAGTATATGTAATGGTGCACGTATGGTTAGAGACCAATATATACATGAATACATGTCCTTGACATCAGCAATTGATCTATTCTGATAAATTGTAGCTTGAGAAAGATGATAACATCTACCTTTCAATCTTAAACATGGAAAACCTTTGGACATTAAGAAGTCTCACACAACAACCGCTGTGCTTCTATCCTAAACCACGAATTTCAACAGCTACTGTCAATTCACATTCTTTATCTACAGGCAGCACCATAAATATGTGAAGAATGTACAGTCACTTTAGCCAAAGCATAACTGGTAGTGCTCGCAGCGCATAATATCTGAATATATCATAACAAGCTCAATCAAGTGTTTATATCCTAGTTTGAAATGGACTACACTTATAATCTTTGGACAAAGTACTAGACTAGACTTATTTTCAATTTTTATCCTGAAAATCACTAATAGAAAATAAGATTTACCTATAATAGGAATTTTTTTCGGTGACCCTAATTAGGTTCACTAATTCCAAGAATCAACTACCTTCGATCCCACAAAATTTATACATTAATCTTATATATTCCTTCTCTGATATTTGGTTAACTAATTAGATTGAGCTAATATTGAATCCGTGTTATTTTATGCACCATCATTATATGATTTAGAATACTACATCATAGCAATTGAAATAACTAATTAGAAAGCTTTCAGTCCAGTTAATATCACTTGGGTTTCTGTGGTTGGGAAACAAAGGAGGCTACAAATTCACCTAACATCACATGATATTAATGGGAAACAGAGAGCCTACAAAATTATTCAGAGTTGAACAATTACTACTACTAGCGCTAACACCTGTGGTTTTATGGGGCCAGATTGACCTACGGAGTGCTTTATAAATTGAATTCAGTGAACCAACATAGCATGTAAATATATTAAAGTTAGTTACCAACCGAGTTCAAGGCGTAAACTTGTCATGCAATAATGAGATGAGTAAGCTTTATTATATTTAACTCTTTCTTTTCTTGTATATTGCATCAGTACCACCTACTCCCCATAATAGATATGTTATGTTATCGCAACAACTTAACTATATATCAAATAAATGCAAAGAGGCTGCATATAATGCATGCTTATCTGGGAAGTGCTTTCACAAGAATTTGTAATTGTCAGAGTACTAGACAAAGCACACAGATAAGCTCTTGACAAACTTTTCGACCTTCACATTTACTCGGAGTAAATTATGCAGATACATATCAAATGAATGCTGATTTCTATAACCTATTGCCACTGTAGTTAGTCATTTGATTAGTAACTTCATAGCAGCTAGCTATTGGATTTTGTCCAATGTAACTGACTTAGTTTACATTGGAAACAGGTATTACTTAATTAATCCAATATTTGAGTCCATAGAGAATATAAAACCCAGAAAGAAAGGAAAAAAAACAAGCTTTCAATTGATTCCACTTAATCCAGCAGCTATATACTTAAAGGGGTTGTAGATATACAAAATCTAAGCTGAAAAACACAATTTTCAAGAACCAAGTGACAATCTTGGAAAAATTCTACTCCTAGCATGACACACATTAATCCCAAACTAGCTTGGGTAGACCATAACAACAACAACATAAACATTGTAATCCCACAATGGGAGTGCACGAAATCCTTACCCCTAACTCGTTTAGAGAGATTATTTCTCATATAGCCTCAGCTTCAGCTTAAGAAAACATATCAAATAGTTTGAAATGATATGGTAGCAATAACAATAACGAAATAATGCGAAATAGAGTGCATTACAACTAAATCCACTCCGCTCTATTACATTCCAATACTAAATACAGCAAATAACAAAATGCAACCAAAAAAAAATCCAAGAATTGCCATCTGGGGTTTGTAATGCTTACTTGTTGAACCCATGGAGACTGTCCCCTTCTCCCTCACTCCTCTTTCTCCTCTGTTAAATTGATTTATACTTGAACCTATTGCAGAATTGTCGCCGTGGATTTAAAGAATATTCCTAAAATTGTAATTTTCAAATTCCAGGCTATACATAGATACTTCATTTAGAATAAATGACAGCGTTATTACAAACGTTGATGAGAAAACAAGATTTAGATCTACGGTAAATATGATTCCTTTAAATGACAGGCATGACACTTTAAAAGCAATCACGTTTTTGATGGGGTACGCAACTGAATATGGGAATCATTTGAATTGAGCTGATGATAAGTCAACTTTATGATTGGTCCAGACTACACACCATATCCATGACTTTAGTTTTGCTCAAATCCTTTTTTTTTTTTTGCATTTATTTAATTTGATCAATAAAATTCAAACTTTATGGCTTAGTGTTCCCATTTTGTTGTAGATTATCCATTAATATGAATTTTTATTAATATTTTAGGATGTATTTTTTAAATCATATTGATGTGAAAAAAAATAGTACTTTTTTTAGGGGTGTACATGGACTGGGCTGGTTCATATTTTTAAATATCAAATCAAATCATTTGTGTTGAGTTTTTTAATATATAGATCAAACCAAACCAATAAAACTTGGGTTTTTCAATTTTTCAGGGTTTTCATTTTTTTTTAATTTTTAAATTTTTAGGAAATTCTCGTGTTGTCGAGTTTTTTTGAATATTTTGATAAAGTGTTTATAAAAACATATAATCAAGTTATGATTCAAATATTTATTTAGTCCTACCAAAATACATAAATCTAGGATATTTTTAAGAAAATTACAAAATATTATATTAGTGAAGACATAACAATATTCAACAAAAATAATAACATGGCATAAAAAATGTAAGTCATAACGAAGATGATCCATGTAAGCGATGCCAATGCTAAGTGGTCATGAAGGTTTAATGGTTGTTACAGTTGTTTTAGCTCTAGTTTTTGTCTGGAGTTACTTTTATTCCTAAAGAGAAGAAAATATGCAATTTATGCATGTTAATTGACATATGTTTTTTCTCCTCATTATGTCTTTTTGTACAAAATAGGCGTAAAACTATGTACACACCAGACTCCTCATTTGTGAAATTATATTGGGTGTATTATTGTTGTTTTCGTTTCATGTCTTATGTCTTCTTGTAAGAGTATGCTAACGAAGATGTTAAAATCCAAGCAAGTAGGCAGAAGTGTAATGCTGCCTGGCTGAAGGGACAATATATAAAGAAGTAAGCAAGTTACACCAACTTAGCACAGGAAACTAATTCCCCAAGATGGTGAATTTCTTGTATAAAGCAATAGCCTAGGAGATAGGTTTAGAGGGTCCAAATGCTTTAAGGGTGTCATTGCACCAATTATAATATATTGAAACCTGGTTTTATTTTGTAAATATAAATTGGAGAGACGATGATATATAGTTATATACAGATTAATCAATAACACTGCCTTGTCACACAACTTAAAACCCTTTATAGTCGGTTTGGAGGGGGGTAGAGTGTATGCTGACTTTACCCTTGCCTTGCCAAGTAGCATTGCCTTGTCACGAACAATGTTCAATACAATTTAACTCAGGTGAGGTATTTGAACTTGGAAATCATTAATTCAATCTTATGCAGAAGTCTAGTTGCTTCTTTTTCTCCAGATGCAAATGGGTTGGTACATTCCTGATATTGGTGAAGGCTGCCTGTGAAGTCTGTGAAGAGTCCATCAACTCCTATCTTGTTTATCCAGTAGTCATACTCATTGTATGGATCTTCACTGAAGTTGAAGTGTAAGTTGGTTCTCATTACGGAAAGTTTATGGATGGACCTGGATTTGTTAATGAAATTCAGAGGATGAATATGTATGAAATTAAGATGAACTGCTGGTAAAGGAGAAAAAAGGAGGACCATTTCTAAACATGAGATAGGTATAAAAGCAGGTTTATTCAGTTTCTTCGGAAACTCCACAATTTAAAAGGACTAGTTAATGGAGCCTCGACAATGATAGAGTGTAGAAAGATGGTTGGGGATCTATGATAGAAGGCAACAACAAAAACAAGCATCACCGAGTAATGCATAGTGACTCGCCAGCCTCTCTAAGAATTAGATGTAAAAATGATGACCCTGGCACTTAGAGACAGACACTCACCAGCTTGAGAGACTAATTAAACGCAACCCAGGCCCCTAAAACTTCCAACAGAACAAACTCAACAATTAAACAAGTTAAAAAAGTACATAACATGCCAATTTGAAACACTTAAATGTGATATATGGGTATTTCCTTAATTCCTTTCCCTTCAATTAACAGAAATCTAATCTTTGTGCCCAACAAAATTTATAACCATGGAACAGAGATCACTGGAAGAAAACATCATGTCATCAATTAACTTGACATGTCAATGATATCCCAGAAACAATGATTGATCACATACCTTTAGATTATGGGCATGTGCTCTTGCGACGAGATCAGAAGGTGTTTGCAGATAATTGTTGAAAGAAGGAACTATGGTTTCCTTC
Organism: Solanum sejunctum; assembly: GCA_025642045.1. Classification (NCBI taxonomy): domain Eukaryota; kingdom Viridiplantae; phylum Streptophyta; class Magnoliopsida; order Solanales; family Solanaceae; genus Solanum; species Solanum sejunctum. The sequence goes on along the minus strand of JAOTQJ010000096.1, from coordinate 17,884,421 downwards.
CAAGGCCCAATTTCCCACCACATATTCCTTGATAAGATCAAGATAACCGTCTGAAGTAATCTCCCAATATGACTGGAATGTAAAAAGGATCATTAATTTTCTTAGCTACATCAAAATTGTGTGACAAACAGATTTGTCCAGGGTGTATTTTCAACAAAACTATATTCCTAAAAATAGGAATACATGTTAGAATTTAGGTTAATTTCGTATTCAGCAAAGAGTCAATTTCTATTTTTTATCAAGCCAGTAAAGTGTACATTGTTAATCCTGTAAACTTTTAAACAAGAATCTGTATATAGACTGCAGATGTTGTTGGCACTTTTGTCGAAGTCCTAAAAGTCTGGGCTTCCTTTTTGTATATGCTTCTAAATTGTGAGTGAAAGCTTTTTTTTTTTTTCTTTCCAGAATTTAGCATTTCCAAACGTAAAGATAGCCAACTTCTTCTATGTCACAGACAGTGCTAGCTAGGTGCGGGGGAATGAAAACCTGATTGGTGTCTTGAGTTGGTGTATTTGTGTCACCAATGAGGAGGATCTTAGGCAGGTCCGTTTGGTTTGACATATAAATTAGTAATGTTGGCACAAAGGACTGAATGTATGCAGGTTTTAACCATTGCTCCGACATATATGAACCTTTGTACCCATACTTCTTCAGTGTCTCAACAAACTTGTCCTCAAATTTCTTACCACTTGTCCATTTGACCTGTTGGAACCAGCAGTTAGTGTATAAGATAACTGAAAGTAATACGTAAGGACACCAGTTTTAAAACTGAGAATAACACATAGGGTACCAACTGATTTTCCAGCAAAACATACTCTGCAACAAAAATCAGTTTCCCCTATTTTGTGGCAGAAAGGGAATGGACTCACGCGTTGGTTGATAAAGACTGGATTTTTTAACTCTGGATATATTCCAACAACTCTATGGGCATCCAATGCAATGGAGATGAACTCCTCAAAAGTAATAATAGGAAATTCTCCTGCATGTTAATTGAAAACAAAAACGGTGAAAAATATTGGAGGCAATGGAATGCGTTCTTACGGAGAAATTATCCTCATACAGAATAATAGCAGGAGCATGCATGTCTTATAATTGGGCAAAGCCAATCAAAAGCAACATTTTTGGCTCGTATTACATCTCTAGACTAAATTTCCCTATCTTGTCTTGTATTTACAGGAACACTTAGAAAACTAACCATTATATTGCTGGTCTCTGAAAGGATATCTGCTTTATGCGCAGAAGCTTCAAGTCTTCAAGGGTGAAATCAACTGCATATTGGTACAAGAAATTTCTAATAGATGAAGTAATGATACAAATTATACCAATAAGGAAATAGTAATAACACTTTGAAGTACATAATTTGCATATGCTAATTCACATGGGGAACACACACAAAATGGCAGCAGAAGGACATAATCTGTTATTGACCCCAAAAGAAAAAAGTAGAAGTTAGCACAAGTAAAATTATAATATCCATACCCAGAAAGTATCCAGTAGTGTTGACACCTTGAACTTCATAAGTTCTCTTTCGATCAGCAAACTCCTTGTGATTTGCTATATCAGTTGTATCATCAAGGATTAAATCATGGAAGCATATAAGAACACCATCTTGAGATGCTAAAATATCTGTTTCGATGAAATCAGTACCCTCTTCAATAGCTCTCTGCATAATACTAGAGTTTCAGGAGCATGTTTTGCAGTTTATCTAAAGAAACAACCTGTTTGCTTCTAATACCGCATCAGTTATTGCAAGAAGAAAGGTGCTACTAGAAATAGCAATTAAATTTCCCCTATCATTATAGTAGTTATTACCAATGTCAGTATTAACCATGTGGCCTTAAGTGAACTCATTTCATTGGAGACTAGACCCGATTCCTATTTGGCTATATGATACTTTAGAAACCAGATGATTTGAAAACTATATCGGGATTTTGTTGCAGACATACCATGTATGCTGCTGCAGTTTCTTCAGGAATTTCTCCATTAGAACCTCGGTGTGCGATGTTGTAAGCTCGAAATGTTTGCAACGGCTGTTTATTCCTATCATTTCTTCTGCCAGGAAGTGGATCGAGAGGTCTGGCCTAGCATCCAACAAGAAGTAGCAGAAAGATACAAGGGACAACACCTGTAAAGTACATCGAGAAAGAAGTAATATTCCGTACATGCACTGATGCACACAGACGGTTATAACATTATCTATGCTTGCCTATCTGTGGTCAATGGTTTCATACTCAAACAGATTGTATAGGTAATGGGTGCGCGTATGGTTAGAGACCAATATATACATATGAATACATGTACTTGACATCAGCAATTGACCTATTCCGAAAATTGCAGCTTGAGAAAGATGATAACGTCTACCTTTAAATCTTCAACATGGAAAACCTTTGGACATTTAGAAGTCAGTGGTACTCACACAACAACCGCTGTGCTTCTATCATAAACTAGGAATTCAACAGCTACTGTCAATTCACATTCTTTATCTACAGGCAGCACCATAAATATGTGAAGAATGTACAGTTACTTCAGCCAAAGCATAACTGATAGTGCTTGCCGCACATGATATCTGAATATATCATAACAAGCTCAATCCAGTGTTTATATCCTAGTTTGAAATGGATTATACTTATAATCTTTGGACAAAGTACTAGACTAGACTGACGTTCAATTTCTCTCTGGAAAATCACTAATAGAAAATAAGATTTACCTATAATAGGAATTTTTTTCGATGACCCTAATTAGGTTTACTAATTCCACGAATCAACTACCTTCAATCCCACACTAGTTCTACATTAATCTTATATATTCCTTCTCTGATATTTGGTTAACTAATTAGATTGAGCTAATATTGAATCCGTGTTATTTTATGCACCATCACCATATGATTCACAATACTACATAATAGCAATCGAAATAAGGAGTCTTTGAATGAATTTTCAATTCTATCTAAATAGCTGATAACTAAGACTGCTCCCTTTTTGATATGGAGCTAAGATTCCTTTTTGAGCTGACCTGAATAAATTATATACTCTATAACAAAGAACAACAATGCTTCAATTTCTAAATCAGTAAGGGTCAGCAATATTACTCTTCAAACATCCATGTTTATATTCTATATCTGGAAACTCTTTTTTTCCATCTCATGTCTCGTTGGATATGATACCTCAAAAATTTTGAACAGGATTTTCCAAAACTAGGCTTACTTCTCCTCCCAATTAACACTTAACATGCATCTCCAAGTTTACCTATAAAAATCTGTCATGTCAGACCATGATATTCATTTTGGAGTAGAGAGATAAGTTCAAAGCTTATATCTAGATATACTGAAGAAGCTAATCAATACTTTGGAGTATTCAGAAAGCACTACACAAGCGCTTCTTAGAAAGCTCCCAGTCCAGTTAATATCACTTGGGATTCTGTGGTTGGGAAACAAAGGAGACTGCAAATTCATCTAACATCACATGATATTAATGGGAAACAGAGAGCCTATAAAATTATTCAGAGTTGAACAATTACTACTTCTAGCACTAACACCTCTGCGGTTTTATGGGGCCAGATTGACCTACAGAGTGCTTTATAAATTGAATTCAGTGAACCAACATAGCATGTAAATATATTAAAGTTGATTACCAACCGAGTTCAAGGTGTAAACCTGTCATGCAATAACGAGATGAGCAAGCTTTATTATATTTAACTCTTTCTTTTCTTGAATCTTGCATCAGTACCACCTACTCCCCATGATAGATATGGTATCACAACATGTTAATTATATATCAAATAAATGCAAAGACGCTGCATATAATGCGTGCTTATCTGGGAAGCGCTTCCACAAGAATTTGCAATTGTCAGAGTACTAGACAAAGCACACAGATAAAGCTCTTGACAAACTTTTCGACCTTCCCATTTACTCAGAGTAAATTACGCGGATACATATCAAATGAATGCTGATTTCTATAACCTATTGCCACTGTAGGTTACTTAGTCATTTTATTAGTAACTTCATAGCAGCTAGCTATTGGATTTTGTCCAATGTAGCTGACTTAGTTTACATTGGAAATGGGGTCTCTACGGAATACTTACCTCTAACTCGCAGAGATAGAGATTATTTCTCATGAATAAAGCATATCAAATAGTTTTGAAAAGATATGGTAGCAATAACAATGCGAAATAGAAATCCACTCCGCTCTATACTAAATATAGCAAATAACAAATCGAAAATACAAAATGCAACAAAATAAATCCAAGAATGGCCATCTGGGGTCTGTAATGCTTACTTGTTGAACCCATGGAGACTGTCCCCTTCTCCCTCACTTCTCTTTCTCCTCTGTTGAATTGATGTATACTTGAACCTATTGTAGAATCGTCGCCGTGGATTTTCAAATTCCAGACGTTTTACAGCTATACATGGATACTTCATTTAGAATAAATGGCAGGCGTTGATGAGAAAACAAGCTTTAGATCATGTTTTTGATGGAGTACGCAGCTGAATATGGGAATTATTTGATTGAACTGATGGTAAATCAACTTTATGATCGCTAGAGACTAAACCATATTGATGACTTTAGTTTTACTCCAATCCTTAATATTTTCAACAAAAATTAATTAAAGATACTGAAATTTTCTTGATCAATTCATATTAAATGAGTTAAATGGTGAACGAAGGGTATTTTACTTTCAAACTGAATGACAAGATTATTTTAGTCTAATTGATGAATGAAAAAATATTTTTGTATCTTTTTAATAGTTCGAAGAGATTTTAAATTTTTTTTCCGCACTTTAAAAGTAAAAAGTGATCAAAATTATTTTTAGACTCAAAACAATAAATAATTTTGTACATAATATATATATGCCCCCAAAACTATTGATCCTCCTGCTGGTAGGGTATGGGGAAATGCCTCAAAAGCCATAAATCAAATTTAAAATATGATAATAAATTATGGGAAAATGCTCCAAAACGTATAAATCAAGTTTTAAAATACGATAATAAATTATGGAGAAATACCTTAAAAGGTATAAATCAAATTTTAAAATACGACACTAAATTATGGGGAAATGCCCCCATAACATAAATCTAATTTTTAAAACACGATAATAAATTATGAGAAAATGCCTCAAAAGTTATAAATCAAGTTTTAAGTCATGATAATAAATTATGGGGAAATGTCCCAAAAGGCATAAATCAAGTTTTAAAATACGACACCAAATTATGGGAAAATGCCCCCATAACATAAATCAAATTTTTAAAACACGACAATAAATTATGAGAAAATGCCTCAAAAGGTATAAATCAAGTTTTAAAACATGATAATAAATTATGGGGAAATGCCCCAGAAGACATAAATCAAGTTTTAAAACAGGATAATAAATTATGGGAAAATGCTCCAAAAGGCACCAATCAAGTTTTAAAACACGACAATAAATTATGAGAAAATGCCCCAAAGGCATAAATTAAAATTTAAAATATGATAATAAATTATGAGAAATGCCCCAAAAGGCATAAATCAAATTTTTAAAACACGACAATAAATTATGGGAAAATGCCTCAAAAGATATAAATCAAGTTTAAAAACATGATAATAAATTATGGGTAAAGCCTTAGAAGGCATAAATCAAGTTTTAAAACAGGACAATAAATTATGGGGAAAAGCTCCAAAAGGTATCAATCAAGTTTTAAAACACGATAATAAATTATGAGAAAATACCCCAAAGGCATAAATCAAATTTTTAAAACACGACAATAAATTATGAGGAAATGCCTCAAAAGGTACAAATCAAGTTTTAAAACATGATAATAAATTATGGGGAAATGCCCCAGAAGGCATAAATCAAATTTTAAAACGGGACAATAAATTATGGGGAAATGCTCCAAAAGACATCAATCAAGTTCTAAAACACGATAATAAATTATGAGAAAATACCCCAAAAGGCATAAATTAAAATTTAAAATATGAGAATAAATTATTAAAAAATACCCCGAAAGGCATAAATCAAATTTTAAAATACGACAATAAATTATAGGGAAATGCTCCAAAAGACATAAATCAATTTTAAAACACGATAATAAATTCTGAAAAATACTACATACATAGCTTAAATATGTTAAGTGAGACAAAAAAAAATTTAACATATGTCGAATAAATTAAATCTGAATAAATAAGAATACGTTACTTTATATATTTTTATTGAATAAATTGCGTATACAAAAATTAAAGACCACCTCGCACCAATTCGTCAAATGCTATTCCATTTTTACTGCTCTGAAGTTGAATATAATGAACACTAATCAACTGTGTGAGCTCTGAAGTTGGCATCTAAGTAGCATTCACTTGGCAATTTTTTCAGCTTTAGGTTTATTAGATAGTCATTGTTACAAAATTTCAAATTTCACAAGTAAAAATTTAAATACTATGATGATAACTACATTTTAATAAAAAAACTATCTAATTATAAATATTTTTATTGTGTTTACTAATCCAATTCTTTCTGTTGATTGAAATAATTGCATATTGTCTCTCTAATTAATAATTTTATACCGAATTTCAAATCAAATACACTTAAATACATTTTTTTGCTAACTAGATATAGAGAAAGAAGAGAGCAAGAACAGAAGGGAGGTGAGCAATATTTGTCTATGTGTATCCTGATACATGAGGATTACCCTAGATACATGTACTTAAAATACATGATATCAAGCAAGATAGGAGAGCGCCAAGTTAGATATAGTAGGGAGGCAAGCGAAATTTATCTATATGTTCTAGATTCATGCGAGTTTACTTGGATACAGTGTATCAGAACAAATTACATCTAAATTGTGATCCCATATATATGAGATATATGTATCTAGACGTGTTAGTTTTATGTATTCAAAGTTCAAAATCTGATAAAATTTATAATAATACAAAATGATGTGTATCTAAATAACTAACCCTTAAACTAGTGAAATTTTAATCGTAAAAATTGAAAAATATTTGTGAATTTTGCTTAAAGCAGGGAGTGGCACTCAAAATAAAACTATTTTTAACTTAATGCATGTTTAAACAGAATTTTATTTTTCAATTATAATTTTTTTTTTTTTCAAATATCAGGAAAGGCGTCCTAAAGTAAGCATTATTGAGAGCATGCATTTATTATTGACTTCATCACGTCTGTCCTCCCTTTTGTTTTTGTTTCATTTAGGGATGGGGAACCAATGTCAGAACACTCATGGTGGATTGATAAACAACTATTTGAGATGATTGGGACATTGCATGAATACTATTCTACTCATACAACCCCACGATTTTACTATTTTATCTGTTTTAATTTATGATGTTTAAATGTAAAGATAATTAATCAGTCTTAAATTAAGCCAGGGTTCTTGCAATCTCATAAAACAAATGAGCTAGGGTTTTCTACTTCTTGAAACAAAAATTTCAGTTTCATATATATCCGTGCTCAACATAATCTTTGGAGCCTAACTAATTTGAATTTCAATTCACATCGCGTAAGAATGTGCTCTAAAAGATTTATTTTATTCTCAAAGCTTGAACTCATATCTCATAAATCATATTCATTTAATTACAATTATTGAAGATTTACCTCTCAGGGGTAAGTGGGCGTGTAAATTGAGTCCCTTAAATGAAATTAAATGCTTATAACCCTTCTTGCCAATATTCTGATTATTTGCCTAAGTTTATTTTTACTTTGTACGTAGAATTAAAGGCTAGGACTTGTCGTTGTTATAGGGTTTTTAATGTTAAAAAAAGGACCTGCAGGAATCAATTGGAGTAACTGTTTAATAGTAAAAGTGTACGTAAATATAGACAACTAGCAGATATTTTCCCAAATTTTTTAATAAAAAAGATAAATGATGACAATCATGATAGTTTCAAATTTAAGTAAAATTAAGCTTAATTAGTATTTTTTTTTTTACTTATTGAATAAATTCTTTTAACAGCTATGCAGGGTTTAGAGTCAAAGTTGTACTAAATTCAGATACTCCTTCGTATAAAAAAGAATGAATTAATTTAATTTGACATGGAGTTAAGAGAACAACGAAAATTTTTTAATTTTGTAGTTCTAAATTAAAATTATATCAAATATGCCAAAATATCCTTTCATCTTGTAATTTTAAATATATCACGTGGAAAGTTAAAAGTAAAGATTTACCCCTAAAAAAAGTCACTCTTTTTTGACACAAATTAAAAAAAAAAGAATAGATCATTTTTTTAGAACGAAGAGAATATATTACAACATCATGCTTGTACCGGTAAGAGGTAGGTATCCGATGGAGTAGTTATATTGTGCATAATCCAAACTTTACCTAGCCTTACTCAAGACCCTACACATATATATATTAAGAAATTCATTAAATTTAATATTTTTATTGTAAATCCCGTTAATATTATAAATCACGTAACTTAAAATGACTATAAGAAGTTAAAATAATAATAATATATTTAGTGAAATTTTACAAGTGGGGTTTGAAGAGAATAAAATATAAACAGATCTTACCACTACCTCATAGGGATAAAAAAACTGTCTCCACAAAATCTTTATCTCAAAAATCAAATCCTAACAAAATGATTATAAAGAGTTAAGAACCATAGACTTCACACTCAAATTTGTTTTTGCGCGTAAACAGGTCCGAACACTGTCATTATTAAAAAAGAAAAATGGGTTTGGCAGACTGGCACTAGTACACCACAGAGCTAGCTTAATAGAGCTGCAGTTAGCGCACAGTCCATTATCAGTTCTGTTATTTTGTCTGGGATTTCTAGTCCATTTATCATTGTTTTGTTTTGTTTTTTGTTTATGTTTACGTGAGTAATGTCTATATCTACAAATAATTCAACTCACATATATGGGGACAATTCGAATATTATTTCAATAATCTTAACTTTATTTTTTATTTGTACTTTGAATGGGTCTCTATGTTGCTTGGACTTTTCAAAGTTATCGGTGGTGTGTGTTGAATTCTTCAAAACTAGTATATTCTAAGAGAATTTTATACGAACATGTCAACATGATATTAAAAGTAAAAAATCTCTGCAACTTAGACGGAAGTTCACTCAAGCATAACCATTCGAAATTGCCTAGTCTTACCAAAATATTACAAGTACTAGTAGCTAGACAATGCAAAGAATGTTAATCAATTAGACGTTGTTTAACCATATATAAGTTATGATGCGATAAATTATGATAAAAATACTTTGATTTGTTATATTTAAAACAATATGCATTATATAAGTTATAAAAATAAGTTGTTTGTTTGAAAAAATACACTTCACTTTATTTAGTTTTGTATATTTTCTTTTTACAAGTTTTAGTTATTTATTCTTAAAAGTAAACTTTTATCTTATTTAGCTTATATATTTTTTGTTTGTGTATTCTCATGATGGTACCATATATATTTAAAAATAAAGCTTTCATCTTATTTAGCTTTAAAATAGCAACTTCCATCTTAAGTTTGTTCAAGAAAAAGAGAATTTTGTTATTTATATCGTTTCATTTAAGTACATATCACTCTTAAATTGTAAAATAATAAGTTATCCTAACTTTTATTGATATATAGAATATTAGACTTTCAAGTGACTAAACGAATATATAATCAATTAAAAATATGCAACTTAGCAATAGAGAAATTAAAATGCAAATAAAACATAAAAATTATTCAAATAAATTCATAAATAAAAAGTATATTCATATAGTATAGTTTTCAATAGAAACTATGAAGAATATAATTATCATAAAAAAAAAAGAAGTACTGAAAGTTAGGAATATTATTACAGATAGTATAAAAGATAATGCGAATATACATGAAATGAAAAGTGAATATATAAAAAGAGTTTAAAGAGATATTTTATAATTACCTATTTTATCCCCTTGATAAGTTATCTCGAGAATACTATAGTCTACACTATCCAAGAGAAGGGTTAACTTATCTCGTACTAATTATTAATTTTGAGATAATTATAAGTTACTCTAAACTCGCCAATCAAACAATAAATTAAGTAAAATCATAATTTTATCTCGAGACTATTTGATCTTATCCTTTTACACCAAATGGTGCCTTGGAGTACAACATGCTATAATATACTCTTTTCCTTTTAATTTGTTTATCTGATTTTAACTTGACAGTAAATTTTTTTCAAAAAAGTAAAATGCAGAAGGTACCAAAATGCATATTATTACTCATTTGCTCATATTATAGTTGGTGTTTGATCATTCTTGATAGTGATCACTTAATCATGCATTATTGACAGTTATAATTTGAACAACATACTTTTCCTATTTTGGAAGTTTATGCATCTTCTCTATGCCTAACAGTTAAAGCTTCTGTATTTGTATGGAGTAAAATACTACTCCATACAAAGTTTCCAAGATATGAAAGAAATAAAAAAGAATATAATTTCAAGGCGCAGATAAATACTAAAGTTGGCTTGAGTTAGTATAATCCAAAATTGCTACATATATATATGCTATATCTCACTGCAAAATAAGTGTGGTCCTCTCTGTGTGTACAAAATAATTATTGATGGTCCCTCCTCTATACAAATGTAGCTGTTCTACTATCAATAATATTGGTTAATCACAATAATTAGCCTTCAATTGTTATTGAGATTCGATTTTATAGTTGAAAATTTCAAGTTGTATATAGCTAATTCTCTTCGCAAGCTAGAGTTAATGCATACAAGAAGTTAGCTACTATTTTCATTTTTGTTGAATTTGTGTAGATGGATGAAGAAAGTGATTAGTACTTGATCATCATCATGAATTCAAGAAAACAAGAAACAAGTGGTGGTGACACTAACAACAGTAAAATATTGTCAAGTACTACTACTACTACGGCAACAGCAGCAGCAACAACAACAACTCCATCAAGTTCTTCTTCAAGGCAATCATCGTCATGGGCAGCAGGGTTTAAAAATCCAAGAATTGTACGCGCATCGCGTACCTTTGGAGGGAAAGATAGGCACAGTAAGGTGTGTACTGTAAAGGGATTAAGAGACAGGAGAATAAGACTCTCGGTTCCAACTGCAATTCAATTATATGATCTTCAAGATAGGCTTGGATTGAGCCAACCTAGCAAAGTGGTAGATTGGTTAATAGATGCAACAAAAAATGAAATTGATAAACTTCCACCTTTACAAATGCCACCACCATCACTTTCTCATTTCTTCAATATGAAAGATCATCAATATTTTGTTGAAACAGGATTTCCCACAAATGGTGATCATTTCTTGCAATCTTCAAATTTAGGCATGTTAAACACCTTCAATAATACAAATACTAATGCCTTGATTAGCCCTAATTCAAATTTATCATTAGGTCCATTTGGAAATTACCACTCCTACTTTTCATCGTCACAAAATCAATGTCCACAACACAATATGTCGCCTTTTCCTTCAGGCTCTCATCATCAACAACTATATTTTTGTCCAAGTAGTAGTACTAGTGCTACAACATTGCCATCTCTTGTTCCTCCATATAATAGTTCTCAGCTCAACCATTTCCGTCCGAATTTGCTCGTGCCAACGCTTCAATTAATCACTACTCCTGTGAAATCTTCCTTCAGTTTGAATGACAATAGCAAGGGGCTGAACTTACAAGATCATCATAAAGAAGGAACTGGCTCTTAAAAATTTTGCTTGTTACAATATTCTTGCTTCACACATCATATTATACAGTAAGATATTATTCCATCTCTTTAATCTTTATAAATTTTATCTATTCATGATATTCAGACTCTTTAATTTGTTTTACCACTATATATGTGTGTGGTCATAAATATTGGTATATAATTTGTTAGAAGCATAATTTTGATTATCTTAAAATTATTAAGTGTTTGCACTTTGATATTATTTAGGCTCATAGGCTCATTCTTTAATAATATTGAAGTTTAGAATTAATCTTTTAGCATAGATAAAAACCCCTTTTCCTAATTAATGATATAATTGTATGCTTGTATGTTTATCTTCCTCTTCTATTCTCTTTGTGCTTTGTGAGATTTATGAAAACCCAACCTAATATCCCAACATACTATGCATTCTTACAAAAAGTTAGTGTTAGAATTTTGTTTAAATAAAATTAATAATAATAAGTATTTTAAATGACTAAGTGTCCTTTAAATGAAAAGATTTGTTTTTCATTTTTTGGTTACTACGACTTTATTTAAATTCAACTTCTTGGGACTTTCAATATTCAACATTATATTCTCCAAAAGAATCAGGTTCAAGTTCGAATCAGGTTCAAGTTCTTACTTTCTAATAGAATTTCTTCACTATTTGCTTAGTGCAAAACTTCGTAACCTTGTCATATCCATTAAAAATATTTGCTCACAATGCCATAGCAATTAATCTCACATAAGAGAGAGAACAAATGTTGTTTTTAGGAAGGCATTTTGCATGTGTTTTGAAGCTTCAATTTTTGTTTTTTATTCATATTATCTATCAAATCTTCATCTTTGTGTTTTTATTCTTATTAGTTTGTTGTTCAGATTATCTTTCAAAGTACATAAATAGTTCCTTTTTCTTAAAATTAAAACATCCTATTATCTATAAAACCTTCATCTTTGGCTTGATCATTTTGCTTGAAATGATCATTTAGAGTTATATAAAGGACTTATTTTATTGCTATATATCCTCGTGATATTTTCTATTCTACTTTCTATAATACTAGGTGAATCTAGGATTTAAATTTAATAAATTCAATTTTACACTAAACTTAAAATTATGAGTTCAAATTTAGTCTTTATCGAAATTTTTGTGGAATTTTACATGAATATCTATTCTTGATGTCCAAAATTTGGCCAAAAGGTAAGTGAATTCATGATTTAAGTTATATGAATTCAACTTTTAAGGTTTTTGTGTATTATATAAATACATTATATTTTTAAAGCTACAAGCTAATGTAATTTAATAAATATTTTTATATAAATATTTTATATTGTGCGTTAAAAATATTGAGTTTAGATAAATTCAATACCAACTGCATCTGTATGCCCTTACCAGCTCTAAGAAATGTTAACCAACTTCATTTTTCCAACTCTTTTTTAAGTCAAATGTGAACTTGGTTATCTACTGAACTGAGGGATATAATAAGTACTACTTGATAGATCTGGACCAGGAAAAAAATAGTACTTGATAGCTTGCATATATATGATGATCTTTGCCTCTTACCAATAAAGGGAAAAAGCCCTATATATTTATCAGTCAAAGTCTAAAGGCCTTTGACTAATATAACACTTCCTTCGTTTTATTTTATGTGATGCTTTTGATTTGACATGGTATTTAAGAAAAACAGTTTGATGAAACTTGTAGTCTAAAATATTCTGTAGATATTTATGTGATTGAGAATCATTTGATTAAAGATATAAACGAGAAATTTTAATGTTAAATTATTTCTAGTTATAGTAAGATAATATTCTTTTAGAGCAGACTAACACATAAAATGATACAAAAGGTAAGACTAGCTTTTGCACAATAATTGTGCTCTTGCGATTGTAGTCACGCATTCATAATATCTGAGTTAAAAAGGCAAACACGGTGCATTAAAGCTTCTACTATGTGAAAGATTCGAAGAAGGGCCCAACCACAAGGTATATTGTATGCATATATCTGAGTGAAGTTAAAAAATTATTATTCTTTTAATTAATGAAGATATGACACATGGATGTATTTGATATAAAAGTAATATCCACCTTAAATAGCAATAACAAAGTCCATATCTTTTAACAAGGTAATATATAATTACCAGAACAAAGCAATATAATACCACTGATAATTACAACTTGTTAGTTGTAATTACATAACTAATCTTTAGTCTAATGAAATATTATGAGACAATAATATAAATTTATGCTTTTTTAATACATCTCCCTTGGATATCGAAATTAATTATTACTCTCATCCAAGAGAACAAAACTTCCTCCCGTGTGGAAGTATGTCTTTATTCACTGCTCCTCATCATCATGTAAGCGCTTTATGCTCTGCTCTTTTAGTTTCTATCAGAATACGTTTTTGGTCGAAGAGCTCCTTTTTTACTAGTAAGGACGCAGGAAGTAAAAAAATTTGTGCGAAGGAAGTTTTCTTCTCTCCTCCCCTCTCCAACTTACGAGTATTATATATGCATATATTAAAATGAACGATAGAAAAGAATGAGAACCCTAAGTACATACAGGCATGGAAGCAAGAAAAAAAAAAGAAATGTCACCAGGCTTTTCTAAAACCGATCTTAGGAAAAATGTTTACAAAATTTAATTAACTTGCTATCATATGATAAAATTCACCAATAGCATAAAAAAGAATATTCTCCTTCTATATTATTTTATATTACACCCTTTAATTCCTTTTTAATTCATCTTTAAAAAATATCATTTTACTCTAATTGGAATAAAATACAATTTTCTTTTTACTCTGACTAAAATAATTCTTAATCACATAAATATTTAAAAATTATTTTAAAATACAAATTTAAAAAATCTTTCTTTTTTTCTTGAGTATTATACCAAATCGAAAAATATCAAATAAAAAATAATTAAAATGATAGGGTGTGTATAATGTATACTATGATAAATTAGATGTAATTTTGTTTATGTATGTTGGAGTGGGTGAAAGTGAAATGAGATAATTAAGCTATGGATGGATAGTGACTTATTGGGGGTAGTCCTCAATTATGAGCATGTCATGTCACTAGATCCAAGAAATTTTAAAGGAATGGCCCATACCAGCTTTTTCTTTTTGTAAAGCAGGGGAAGGTTTCTGTGGTCCTCATAATAAAATATAAAAAGAGATTGCATGGATGTTTTATAGAGATGCTCTTTCCTTTTAATTTATTCTCTAAAATAAGATATGGATTTAGGGTTAATGCGGATGAGATAGAAGTAGATTAAAAAAGTATTATTGAGGGAAGTGATTGGATAAGATATGAAATAGTTTCATATCATCGAGAATATGATTTTAGATAGAAAAGAGTGAAAGTCACGTATTAGGACATTAGCTAGAAGGTTAGAAGTCTTGGATTATAGTAGGTTAGTAGTTATGTTGTTCGTTTGTCACTTATTTTGTTATATTTGTTATCGTTATATATTTTCATTTATTGTCAATTTCAGTCATTTCATATCTAGTATTTTCTGATAGTGGGGATGATTTTTGAGATGAGCATCTATCGAAAATAACATTTCTATCTCTATGAGATAGTAATATGATTTGTGTACATATTTTTCTCCCTAGACCCTACTTGTGGGATCTTGGGTATGTGATTGTATACTTTATTTGTATCATTTTATGTAGTACCTTTTTGTTTTACTCCATCCCTAGAAAACATCAACTTACTAAAATTATAATTAGAAATAATTTAACTTTAAAATTTTTCTTTTACCCTTAGTGAAACAATTTTCAGCTATACAAATATTTTCGAATAATTTTAGATCATAAGGTTCAAAAGTTTTCATTTTTCTTTTTAATTACCATGCTAAATCAAACGATATTACATAAAATGAGTTGAAAAAAATATATTTTATTAATTATGCAAATCAAACACCATATTAATTCTATACACAAACAACTTGTATACTAAACTCATGCAGAATTCGATACATACATAATTCATTTTCATATTGCTATCAAACGAACCTTAATAAAACTCAAAAGTGTTTTTAAAATATATTTTTCAAATGTAAAATGATTCTCACTAGAAATACTTCTTTGAAAAAATCAGATACCATTATGATAAAGGATAAATAAATATAGCCACTAGTCTTGTTTCATTTTCATCATGAAATTCTTGTCTTTAAGACTGAAAATTGGAGAACATACATATAATCATATATAGTGCATCATCACAAGAACAATTTTTGCAAATGATTGTTTTTTCCTTCTATTAGTCAAACCAAATAATTATACATATTCATTGTGTATCATCACTACAAGACTTAGAGAAAGAGCAATGTTTAATGTCTTTTAATTCAAGTCTAAGTGTATTTTCGTTTTCTTACCGCTCCTGTCTACGTGTCTTTTCCAATCTTCTTGAGGTGTCTTCAGCAAGCGTTTGCATTGTTATTCACTTGTCTTACTTCATCTTCCAAGTTTTCCCAAAAATCTTCTTCTCTCGCCAGCACTCCTTCCAGCTGTTGCTATACGTGTCTCTTTGCTGGCTGCTCTTCCTCTCTTTCCCTTACAACTTTTCTATTTCAACATCTCTGTTTTTAGGAACAATGTTTCTAAATCGAAAAGAAAATTGACTTTCTCTTTTGTGTAGTTATCAACGAGCTTTAGTGTTTTCGCAGCTATTGTCACCGTCAATGGATTTAATATCAGATATTTTGCATTAGGGCTTATACTTTTGCTATTTGGCTTTGACGCTTTGTTGTTAATGTTTAATTTTTTTGCGTGCTTTGAAAATCTTAGGTACCTGTTATGTTCTTTCTATTTCGTATTGATTCTTTTTAATATCTTGTTGCCATTGCATATTAGGTATTTGATAAAAGTTGGCAGAGGAAAAATTTAGTCTTTTTAGTATCTTGTTGCTATTGCATGTGAAGTGTTGATAAAAGTTGACAGAGGAGAAACTCAGAAAGAAATTTATTTTGTTTCTAGTTATTTAAAGCTATTGCTTTAGGTTCTAATGATTGCTGAATTGCATATTGATATTGAAATTATCAAAAAAAAGATTTCGCTCACTGTCGAATTTGGACGAGATTGATGTTGTACATCGCTGGATAAAGAGAGAGGCATCACTCTCGATGATTTCAAGCTCATCAAGTTACATATGTCCAATTGTAAACAAGAATCTATTTTGAGATTCTTAGCATGTAACTTATTATATTGTTTGAATTATGGCTTTAGGGATAACATTTATTGAGATTTTAGTAGGTTCTACCTAAAGGATATCTCCCCCCTTGTGTGGGCTGGGTGGTGGGGAAGGGGGTTGTTTTCAAAGTTGAATTCACTTATGGAAATCAGGTAAGCATATAGCTTTTTAGGTTAATTTGAATTTACAGGGACATTAATCAGTTGTTTGAAATTTGTAGATTATATTGCATTATGTTTATAACAAACCATTTCATGACCATTAAACTCTTAGGGGTCGTTTGGCGTGGTGTGATATGTATTTCATGAAATTAATTGAGGTGCAGATAAGTTAGCCTAAATACCATGGTTACCCACCCAACCCAACCCCGCAAAAAGTTATTGATGTTACCATTATATTAGAGTATCCAATTTTGCACCAAACTTGCTTAAAACTGCACTATTGTGATATGATAGTCCAATAAGCTTCATTGATCTGAATGTGAAATAGCGAAGTCAATTCGTGTGAAGTCAGCGAATTGATTTTTACCTGCACTCTCTCTCCCTCTCTTGCTAAAGGGGAGAAGATGCAATAAAAACTCAAGAGTGGTGTGCCTGTCAAGTTATAAGTACCGAGAGATTTGATTATGCTTATACCATACTTATACCATGTGCTCAATTCTCTAAAATCTGTAGAAATTAGCTATTTGCATGTGGATTTTGCACCATGAAATGTAGATTTTTGGTCACACTTGACAATATTCACACTTTATCCTTAAGAGATTTATGGGATGGAGGGAGTACTAACCATGAATTTAGAGTAGATAATTACTTGTAGTTGTGCTTTAAGCAATCATAAGAATTTTATTTTGTATATAAGATTGAATTCTTCGTATGATAATAAGCGGGGATATTTATTTTAATTTTCTACTAAACAGGACGCATAGAATTTTTAATTCAATAGATGTTTTTTAATGACTAAATATCATAAATAAATTGATCATTCATTTTGATTATCATAGATTTTGAAAAATGTGGATCATGTGTAAAATGGTTATGTTATTATTGTGTTATAATAGGTGCACTGAGGAGCAGATGGAGAAACATGGGATTCATCTGCTAGCACTTTCTCATGTGTGCCTAAAGCATAGATGCACCAAAGCGTTGGTGGAGCAATTAACAATTGAAAAATCGAAAATGTAATAGACTTGCTTCAACTCGCGAGGTTATGTGATGCACCTCATCTCTACCTCAAGTGTATGAAATTTTTGTAGAGCAATTTCAGGGAGGTTGAGGAGACCGAAGGCTGGAAGTTCCTTCAACATGATCCCTTAGTTGAGCTTGAAATTTTACAGTTCATGGATGAAGCTGAGTCGGCACGTACCTGAAAGTTGTGATTTCAAGTTTTTATCACGGAATTAATTCTTAGTGGTATATTGTAAATTGATTATGATATATAATAGGGAGAAGTTGTTATGAATTCTCGTGAATAAGGAAGCATGTCGACTCCGAAAGAAAGCTTCCGAGAGGGAAAGAGAAGAAAACAACCAATGACATCATCCCAAGTCGATTGCTTCTCTCAAGATAATAGTGATGAAGGAAAATGTTGTAGTTCCAAGTCTTTGATCTCCCTTAAAGACTGACAAGAATTTCTACTAATAGAGTAGTAGAATGAGATTGTAATGAGTGGGCAAAAGCTCCTAGATCTCCTTGTATTGCATGAGAACCGCATGGCAAACTGGTGCTACTGAGCTCCTATTCTTAACTGATTGTGCATTCAGGTAGGAATTCAACATCAGTTTTTCCCGAGAAGCCTGTCATTGGTATGACAAAAATTCACAAAGAGGGCAAAAGGTTCTCTATTAGTCTCCCATTACTCTGTAACCTCTATGTATATTAGTTTATTAGATGAACGCTTATCTATTTTGATAAATTAGCAATTTATGTAAGTATTGTGATGATCCATTTGAAACGCTATAAATTTAATATAAATATATAACGATAAATAAAAACAAAACATCTGTCAATCATATATATATATATAATATTATGCTTGCATGTATGTGTATCAAGTACAACATTGGGCTCGTTCACCCATGAACCATCCCATCTTAGTTTTTACATAAATTTTAAAAAGGTTAAATCTATTCTTACAAATAAATCAAAGTAAGAGAGTTAAATATAATATCGTCAATCACAAATAGGTTAAGTATAGAAGAGCAAGGTCTAGACATCTCTAGCCTTGCAGATCATAGTAGACAAAGCATCAAACTACCTACGGATAGTAATCTAGACAACTCAATGCACGAGCTAACTTTGCTTGTTTACTTCCTCTAATGTGGGTCATATAAGCACACATAATACATGTGCACCCACAGAATCCACATTTTGTCTTTCTTCTTACTAAGGCTCCACAATAATTTACATATGGCAGCCTTATTCCATGTGGCAATGTCTAAGAAGTCCTGCAACTTTAGGCCAACACAATGTTTCCCAAGCAATCAACGCTTTCCTGGAAGTATTAGTTCCTCCAGACCAAAGAAACTTCCTGCAAATGGATTCATAAATATTTTAATTAAACAAAAGTGTCTTAAAAAAAATTACAATCAACACAACCAAAAAAGTGTTAAATTCATAGCCCCCGGCGAGGATCGAACTCGCGACCTTTCGCTTACGAAGCGAACGCACTACCACTATGCTACGGAGGCAACTTGCGTTATATCAACGTAAATGAAATATAATATATTCACATTTCTTTCAATCAATTGGTGCAAATCAACGTTCAATCTTTTGTACAGTTCTCAATTGTGGTGTATGAATGTATGCGTAAATGCTAATAGTACGAGGGAAAAAAGTAAATACTCATAAAAAAAATATAACAATAATAACATGCACAATGAAATTCCATAAGTGGGTCTGGAGAAGATAAAACGTAGGTAAACCTTACCACTACTACCTCATAGAGAGGTTGTTCCACAAAATCCTCGTCTCAAAATCAAACCCATAAGCAAAATATACTAATATTTCTACTGGTAAACAATATCAGTAATCATATTTCTACTAATCACTGTTGCATAAAAGAGAAAACAGCTTAGACTGCAAGGTCACAAGGACTAAGTACAAGTTGACAACAGAAATGCACGTCCTAGACTGCAAGGTCACAAGGACTAGTATAGGTTTACAACAGAAATGCACCTTCACAGGGACTAGTACTAGTATACACCAAAACTTAGCCAAATAGTTTACTTGGGACAGAAATAACTAGACATGTTTGGGTCAGGGATGATATAAGTATATGCAAAATCTGTTCTTAGATGTGCTGATTGAAAGTAAGCCCATGAGGCAAAGTGAAATTTTGTTCTATTGTTGCCTGTATCCAAAAGCTATTGTTGTTGTTGTATAATACAAAATGATACCCGTTGCAGAAATCGAGTCTTCTATCAATATCAACATTTGTAAGTAGAGTATTTGTTAGCACCACGTTCTTGTAAATATGTAGCAGCTGCAATAACCTTGCGATAGTATCGCCAAGATACATTCTTTTCAGTGATAGGTCGTTGACCAAATGGATTACTCTCCACATACTTTTGAACATTGTCTGCCATGGATAATCCTTCAAGATAAACACGCAGATCACCACCAGGCCCTGCCGTGGATAAACAAAATGAATTTCATAAACAGTGTGAGCTGGACAAATACTCTTTACATCATGCATAAGTAGATAGGGTAAATGTCAGTGACAGACCAAATATCCCTACCCCATACAGGACAGGATTGACACAAAGCGTTAATTAAACATAAAACTGGAAGTATGAATTCAGGAACTGTAAAGGGAGGAAGGATCAATGACAATTTAAAGGGATTGCACAAAGCAAAACACGAAAGAAGAGTTTGGTATCAATATGCATGATTCACTGGAAAATATATATGGAATACTTGGGATGTCCATACATCTCCAGTCTCTCAATGAAGAAGGGCGAAGAAGTCAAAGAAACAAAGTTCACAGGCTGGCATGACTCACCTACCAGTACTTGTGATAGTTTTGCAAGGGAAAACACACAGATGCACACACAGGGAAAGGAAACTCACCTAACGAATCATCTTTCTCATCCATGTAGCGGTATGAATTTGGAAAGATTGCTGTATATGGCTGAAAATCAGAAAATACAAGTTGAAACTCAGAGAATTTTAGACATGGAGTAGATTTCCCAGGAAGAGAAAGGATTAAAACTCACTGGATTACACAATGCTTTGTGAGGAGAGTCGTCCAATAGAAGTGTATTTGACTCATCATAGTCACCTCTTTCCCATGGAAGATCCGGTTCGTCCTTATCCCATAACTTTTTTAGATTCTTCAAGATAATAGGCTTGTTCCTCCTTCCCCCAACAACAGGAAATCCTGTATCAGTGCAGTGGGACTGATCCTGCGTAGAAGTTTCAAGTTTGTTTATACTACTCTGGGATGGACAAGTGAAAGAGCAAAATACGAAACCAGATGAACAAATTCAAAGGAAAATTAAAAGAATGGCTTTGGTAGAAATTAGCAACTTATCAAATACTAATATCATTAATACTCTTAACAACCAGGGGCAGTGCTATCCTTGCCCGTGGGCTGTCAAGCGACACCCCTTCGTCGGAAACTTACATTGTATATATAGGTC
The DNA here is from genome assembly GCA_025642045.1 of Solanum sejunctum. Taxonomy (NCBI): domain Eukaryota; kingdom Viridiplantae; phylum Streptophyta; class Magnoliopsida; order Solanales; family Solanaceae; genus Solanum; species Solanum sejunctum. The sequence goes on along the minus strand of JAOTQJ010000096.1, from coordinate 17,862,991 downwards.
AAAATTTGATTTAATAAATATATATACAAGGTTGACACTCTTTGACATAAGTTGAAGGTTTAAAGCTCATTTGGATTGGCTTTTGGCTTATGACTTATAAGCCAAAAATCATAAGTTAGGATTTCTAACTTGTAGCTTTTGGTTTATTTTTGTTATTTTGCCTTAAAAATAAGTGCTTATAAACTCTTTTTAACTTTTACTCACACACATCAAAACTACTTAAAAAAAACTATTTTGTCTTAGAAACACCTAAAATAAGTCAATCCAAATGGGCACTTCATGTAGTGGTTAAAGAGTTGGGAAAAATGAGTTTAGTTGTGTGTTCTACCCCTGCTAGTAGCATTTATATTTTTATATTATATTTTGACATACCTTAATGAAAATAGTGGCGGAGCCACTGCTCACAAAATGAAAATAAATGATTGAAAATTACACTTAACAATTCGTACAGGGATTCCATATGTTGGGCCACACATAATCAAGTGGATAGAGCCAGAAACGTTAACTACTTTCACATAGACATCTACAACACTCAAATAAGTGTTCATCCAGCAAGATTTCCGAATTTTAAAAAATAAATATACGAGAGAATGAACCATTAATTTGGAATCCAACCGATCATAGAAAGGTAACACCATAATTTCCAAAGCCATGCAGTAGATTTCATGTAGTTGTCAGGAATTCAACTAGTGCATGTTAAGTGTCTGCTTGTAGAGTGAGCTGATGAGGTAGCAGGGGAAGCTGGACCATATGTAATCCGAATGTCATAGATGTCATTTTAGAAGAAGAGTGGAGGGAGAATTTATGAAATAATGCACAGTAAGATGTGTGGCAATGATGAGGACAGATTCCATCCAGAAGCTAACTTTCTACACACACTTTGTCCATCATGAAGGAAAGAGTTAACAGTTTTATCTTCTCAGTTTATGAAAGGTTCACAGCACATCATACAAGTGAAGACCCAGAACTCAATCAGACATATAAAGGGTAGAGTGACCACTGTCATATAACATGAGCCACGAAAGGATGACTTGAAAAAACAGATGAGTCAAAATGTGTATAACCATTTTGACCCGTGGAAAGAGAAGGTTAGGATGGGTTAGAGAGATATAACCCAACTGATTAGAAGAGAACCCAAACCAGTTGAAACTGTACATAAAAGAAATAAATAATATCTGGCACAGAAATTCAAGGACACAAAGCTCAGTGACAGAAAGCATTTAACAAGTCCCAGTAATAAGTCATTTGGATGATTCATGAGTCCCCTTCTTTATTTGATACTAATATAGTGCTATATGATTTGGAAAAGCAGATTGCTAAATGCTCAATTAAATTTAAATTTCTTTGACGCAACTATCAGTAATATTGATTATTGAATTATAAGAAAATCAAAAGGAATCAGCAATGTACATTTTGTCTAGCTAATGTTATTAGTATAGTATGTATCATTCAATTGATTTTTTGGTTTGTTTTTGTTTTTTGACAAATCATGAGAGGAGTTCATTTATTATGTCAAAAAGAAGCCCACATCAAACACCCTATCTTATGCATAATAAGGCCTAAAAGGGCTAGAGTTCAAATAAGCTGCACAAAAAACACTGAGTAGATATATAACTAAAATAGGAAATTTGGAAGTATTTCCTATTCTGTATTAATAATAAAGTCTGATCTAAGACCTTCAATATCAAAATGAAGGATGCATTTATGTTACAAACGTATAATCCAAAAGAAAGAAATGGAGGAAAAATAATTGAAACATTGGATAGAATTGGGCGGATTGGGTTATAACCCATTGCTCGACCCATCTTGACCTAAGTATCCTTTGGTGGGTTAAGTCATTACCCATTTGTTGTACCAACTCATTCTAACCCGCTCATTTGACACCCCTAAGTTTAGGCATGATCGAATATCCTTCCTCATACACAGGGACGGACCCACATAGAGTTTTGTGGGTGCTCGAGCACCCATTGACCCCGACGTAAAATATATGCAGGTATATAAAAAGTACTACGAAAGATATAAGATTAATGAGTAAGCACCCAATAAATAACTACTAGATGTAGCTTGTTGGTTAGTAAGTGAATGCTGAAGCTTTGGAACCATGAGGCCATGGGATCGATCCTCCATAAGAAACTTTTTCTCTATTGCAATTTTCTCTCCTAATTCTTAGGCTCCTATTTTTTACCCCTAATTCTAGTTTTTCTTTAACAATTTCTAAAATAATATGAGCAACAACAAGTTTAGAATTAGCAATAATTATTATTATTTATTTTAATTGCAAAATATGGAAAAATTGTTGAGTACATGTTCCAATTTTTTGACTTTTATGCTCCACTGTCTCTTCATGGAATCACAATTTTTTCTGTCCAAACTACATAACAAGTAATTTTTATATATTTATAGAATTGATTAATTTATTGCGTAAAGCATATGATGTTCACAAATACAAGCGATGTTATTATTACTCATTTTAATTTCAAAATACGAAAAGTCATCAATTATATTATATTAATATTAAACATAATTTTCTCATTAACTTATTTATGATTGTGTTTAATTAATTTTTGCATTTACATTAAATGAACGATAATAATTTTATGTTAACAAAAGTAAAGCACTCACTACATTCAGATCCTGGATCTGCCACTGCTCATACAGTCAAAAGACGAAGAATAAATAGATTTTGGAATCAACAAGAATAAAAAACCCAGTGCAACAACATAATACATGTTTTTATCAATTTGGATCTGATTCTAATTCCATTGAGTTATTTCCTAGGTGCCCAACAATCTCTAGATTTATAGCACCATCCATGACTGTTGTTTTCAACTGATATTAGAGTCCAGGCATCACTAGACTTTCTTTAAAGTCCTCAGCTTCGAATACCTAGAGTTACAACTAGCACCAGCACCAGGTCATAAAAATACTCCCTCCATTCTTTTTAGTTGTCATGTTGTGGTTTTCAAGAGTCAATTTGACCAACTCTCAAAGCTAAATTAGATGACATTAATTCGGTATTTAAAAATAAAAATTTAGATATCAAAAACTACATGAAAAGTACTATAAATTGCAATTGCTTACACATCAATATGCCGAAAAAATACATATTAAAATGTTAGTCAAAGTCATATCATTTGACTCTCAAAAAGGCAACTATGACAACTAAAAAGGAATGGAAGGAGTATATGAGAAGCAAATAAATTCTTACCCAACAAAAGAGCAACTTATGCTTAGCATCTCCCAAAAGAAAATCAAGAACCAACTCCATATTTCTCCTGCAAAATTTTCAACATACACAGGGCACATAAAATCATCAGTTCACATCTAAACTACTGAATATTTTCAGATGTAGTTTTATTGATAAAGTCACTATGACAAGTAAACAAAGTTTGAACATTACTTGATCCTTGATGACCATACACCTACATGGAATCTCTCGAAGCAGAATTGCAGAAAATCATCATGAAAAGGCCTTTTAAAAACTGATACAGCAGATAAAGCTCAGTTAGAGTGATTTCAAGAAGTGAAAGTAAAAAACGAAAAGTGAAAAACAAAGTTTGCCAACTTCACCTGCTTTTCCTGATACAATGATGTTCGCACCCAAACTATAAGGGACATATCGAAGCGGAACAATATCAGCAAGTAATCCATTCAAATCAAGTACAAGAAGCTTTTTACTGGAACGTGCATTAAGCGCGCTTCCTAATGGAGCGATCATACCCACATTTGACTGAGACGGACTATCTCCAGTTGTTGACTGTCTTTCCCCATTCAAGGGTTCAGTGGTTGATAGAATACTGCTAGTGTCATTGGAGACCCTAAGATCACATAGCATTGCATAATGTGAACTCTCTTTAGCAAGTTCACTATCATTTGACACATTGATGGCAGTATCTGTCTCATTTCTCTTCTCCTGCTCATAATTTCCTGCCTTAGAGTCGATTGGAGACTCATCCTCGATACAAGCCATTGAACTGTTGATGTTCTCTTTCTGATTATCGACCTGAATCATTTCCTTTCCATGCCATGTTTCTCTGCATGAATTGTCACCAGCTGCCTTCTCTAATAACATTTGTTGCACACCCATCAACAAGGTACCACCTCCGGCAATGACTTCTTCAGGCGACTTACTGGAGTATGATATGGACACTTGGCAATGGTCTGAGCTGCTGGTGGTTGTTTTGTTTTCTGTAACTGGGAAAGAGGAGGTAGCAGCTGCCATGATAGATGGTAAACCGCTTGCAGAAGCACTAGAATTCTTTCTCCTTTTCCTGGAATAAGTTATCAGCACTTTCGGTCTTGGGCATATTTGTGGATTCCTCATCTCCAGTGCAGCATTATTGGAAAAATCACAACTTTCAGTAGTCATACTATTGTCTACATTAGGAACTGGCTCGTTCCGATTTTCAACTTCAGAGAGAAACTTTGATTCTGAAACAAAAATGTGATCCTTACAAATGTCACTGCACCTATCACTACAAGTTTCAAGATCATGATCACTACCAGTAGACTTAGAGGGGTTCTTCCTACTAGTTTCTTCTACCCCATCACATGCATTCTTAGGCAGAAAAGTCCCTAGCTCACTACTGTGCATCACCAGATCTCCTTCATAGCATGTGTTAACTCCCATCTCCGAACTTCTACCTTTATCTAAATGATTCGTCCCTGGTACAGAAGCAGCATTTTCCAGTTCACAAGCAATTACATCATTTTTCAAGGAACTGGACTTGCTATTCAGAATGCTTCTTTTTTTCTTTACCTTCCATGTGCTTAAGTCTGCAATGCAACTTCTTACTTGTGTACTTGATATGATATTGTCAGAAGAGCATATATGTGAATTTTTTTCTTGACTCATGATCCTAGCAGGAGCTCCAACCACGTGTTCAATATTACTCTTGCCTACACAGCTAGCATTCATCTTCCCAATTTGCTTGTTTCTTATCCTTTTTGACCGTCGAGGAATGACATCACCAACATCTTTGTTACAATGCCCTCTGATAAAAGCAGTTTCGGCATTCAGCTTTCTCGGTTTAGCACCACCCTTACTCTTCTTAGTGTCGCAATAGTTCGAATAGTCTGGATTCCCCGGGGCAGGCAATGCCTGGACAACAATCCTACTGCTATGCATCGTTTTCATTCGATAGGGGATGAAACAACTTTAACCATTAACAGGCAGGTCCTGGATGACAAAAAAACAAATTTCAGTGAGAATCATCAATATATATCTGAAGAATCTTTTCAGAAAGTGCTGGAAAATCGTAATATTGCATTTTCCAAATAATAGAGGAAGCATGAAACCAGCAGAAACTCTTCCACAAAAACTTTTGTGGCCATCAAGAGTGTGGCTACCTTAGTTACAGAAATAGGTGAGCACAAATACGCAGAAGATATGCTAAAAAGGACTAAACGTTAGAAATTAGAAAACTTAATTTAAAGATTTATCAACTTTATACTAATCATCCTCGTAATCATCCTTAATACTCCCTCCATTTCAATTTATTTCTCTTACTTTTCTTTTTAGTCCGTTTAAAAAAAAAAGTTCCTTTCCTTTTTTTAGCAACTCTTTAATTCTAATTTCCACATGGATGTAAGACAACAAGATCAAATGACATTTTGATACATTTAGGTTTGTCTTGTGTCTCCGAAACAACCGGTCCATTTATTGATGGGCAAAAGACAAGGATTAGACCCGCACATGGTTGTACATACTTTTACTTGAAGAACCCAAAATTTAGGTTTGTTTTGTATCTCCGAAACAAATGGTCCATTTATTGATGGGCAAACGACAAAGGATTGAACCCGCGCATGGTTGTACATAATTTTACTTGAAGAACACAAAATTTAGGTTTGTCTTGTGTCTCCGAAACAAACGGTTCATTTATTAATGGGCAAACGACAAAGGATTGAACCCGCGCGTGATTGTACATAATTTTACTTGAAGAACACAAAATTCAAAAGTTTTGTTACTTCTTCAAACTCCTTATCAAGTCAAAACAAAGACAAATAAATTGAAACTGGGGAGTACTTATCAATTGTTCACATTCCCCAAAATGTAACACAACAGTATATTCACAGTCACAAACAAGTTGATCAACACAAAATAGAGTAAAAGCTCAGTCTATAACTGGTTTATAAAGATTGGAAGTCACATCTACGAATTCCTACAAACACATGAATAGATACAAATTGTTAATCCATACATCACATTCCAAAAAAAGCGTTAATGTCTATGTAAATTAACCTAGAAAACTCAAAAATTGGATTAACAGCAAGCTTAATCGTAAATGCATCAGAAAAATGAATAAAAAAGCATTCTTTTTCAGTATATAGGAATCAAATGAAAGATACCTAGTTGAATGATGAGTTTGGAGAGAAGTGAAAATGGGATTCAGTGATTTTGAGGAAGAAGCGGAAGGACCAAAGAAGACTGGTCTGAATATAGCGGGGATTTCGAGATTTTTTAGACTCGGAAACCCGACCCAGAATTGGTATCATTTGGGGATTCGGATCCGACCAATCTTTATTCATTTGACCAGATATTTCCTTTTTTTGTATGTTAGAAAACAGAAGGAAATATAATTTTAAATAGGTATAAAATATGATAAATTTAGAATCATGTATTGCATGAAAATCAAGAAAATAGTGAAATGCCCTCTCAAAGTCTCAACTTATTAGTCAATTCTTAATTATATACTCATAAAATACGAAAGTTCTATTAAATCTCCTCCCCTCGAACTACTTTAATATACAATAATCACCTCCCTAAAAAGACATAATCGGTTCTATGTTGAAGCTGTGCAACACATGGGATACACTACTGTATATTCATTTTTAAAAAAAAAATTGTAAATTTTAAACCTAATCTAAATTAATAATCAAATATTCCACTATAAATTTACGTAAAGTCCTCTATCAAATATAAACTTAAAATTTACAAAAATTATTTATTTCTCCGAGATCCAAATGATTTCTCTAGATAATAAGAGAAAATGAGGAAAAAAATCTTTACACCAACTTACGGAAGAAGAATAACTCCATAGTTATGCTACATGAAGTTTCAGTTTGTACCAAATTCAAAAATTAAACTTCAAAAACAAATGCACGAGTCAAAAATAAATTTGCTAGGAGCGAAACTGGAAGGTGAAATTGCGAATTTACCATTATTGGTTCATTGTGATTTGAATTTCTGAAATTGTGAGGAGTTCAAGAAGAAACATGAACTCCATTTATGAGCTTTATATATAAAAAATTCTTGTGAGTTAGGTGATCGTTGTTGCTAAAACCGATTGGTGTATGATTAACTAAACATAAATAAGTAGCTACAAACTGATTCAGAGCTCCTAGAGACCAAATTTAGAAGATCACCATTGAAGGACTTTGATAAAAGGTTGAAGAAATTATAAGATGAATATGAAAATTTTGTGATATTAAAAAAAGGGAAAGAATTAAAAAAAATAATTTAATTATATAATCTCCAATTGGAGACCAACACATGAACTATTTAATTCAATTTCAATCATTTTATATCTTTGTGTCCAACTCTTACGCGCCTACAAAAGGTGTATTCACCTTCTGAACAAGTTGGTGTTTAAGAGTTATAAAATATCAAAATTAAAAATTCAGGGGTAATAGGATCCTCGTGAAATATAAATGTGTAGTTGAGAATTTACTAATAGGTTTTGGGGAGGGTTATTTGGCTATTTTCTACAGAGAAATCTAAATAATTGACCATGCCAAATATAATTGTCAAACTTAGCATTATAGTATCCGTGCATATTAACGTTATAGACAAAAACGAAGTGTTGATAATAGAAAATCAGTATACTTAAATACATAAGTTGAAAATTATAGCATAAATTGATGATATTCCAAATTGTAAAGCATTCACAGAGTGTTTTTTTGAGTGTAGGAGTATAAGACCATTTGACAATCAAAATGTATAGAATGTATAATGCCTGCTCATCGAGATATCAATGTCATGAGACTTTTAACTTTCTGTGTCCTCTTCAAAATTCTTACAAGATTAAAACGAACACAAATCTTACGTTTAAATATACAAAGTTTACATGGTTCTAAATTCCAATGTTGGCCATTCTCGATTATAGAATTAAAGAAAAGGTTACATATGTAATTCTTAGGTCATTAAAACTTGTGACTCAAAGATTCATGTCATATAAAAACTTCGATAGATTATTAGAAACTGGCCGTAAATATTTAATTTCATAGTTTTGCTCAGCAAGAGAAAATTTTAAAAATGGATTACTATTGAGGCAGCACCCCATGTGAGCCCACTGGAAGCAGAACTTGAAGCCCTCTTCAAAGGACTCTTTAGTGGCTTTTTACAGCACAATTCTCTCCTTTGTATATCGAAATCGATGCATAAGAGGTTGCTAATATGCTTCTAACTGGTAATCTACTGCCTAATACGGAATGCACGTCATTGTTGAACACGCTGGGAACATGGGAGCTATATCACCTGTACAGGGAGCAGTACAGAATAGCTGTCCTAATGGCAAAGGAAGGGAGTAACAAGGGCCATTTTGATGTCTGTCTGTTTTTGTAGTTCCTCTACTGTTTGTGCAAAACCAGTGGACCACAAACAACCAAGAAACTATGTAATCTAACTGACGGCTACAGCCCAGACTAAGTGCATCTCCCTCCTTGAAGAATATGGCTTTATAGTTTATCCATTAAGGCAGTTGACCAATACTCTGAGAATATCAACAACGCAGAAAAAAAGTAACAACAGGCTTGCTATTAATATTCACATCCACAACACCCATTAAACAATACATATATTAAGAAGAAACAATACTAAACCAGAAGTTATTACATACATTTTGCCCTTCTCAATATGCTGTTGTGGTCTCAACACTTTGGTGTTCAATGGTACATGTTCGCTGTACGTTTTTCATTCCTCAAAGGGGAGTTGTCCCAAACACCAAGTTTTTCATTCAAGGAAAAATTTCCCGGCATCAATGTTTTCGAGCAGTCGTGCATATTGAGCTTGTCCAAATAAGCAGCAAAGCAACTACCACTGCTTGTCTGGGAAGACTTCATTTCAAAGCAAACTTCATTTCAAAGCAAACGCCATTGTACGCAGTCACAGTGGCATTCACAGAGATGATACACAAAAAATCAGAAAATAACTGATGTTGCCAACTGGGACAGCCAACAAGTCGACAGTTATGCCTTGACATGTTTATCAACATAGCCCTGTAAAATATCACTGTTAGTTACATGGTACCGAATTTGCATAATGTCTTTTAATCAGGACATCCTACACAACCAAGGTTACACACTTAAGTCTCTAGATTATGAGAATTCAAAGATGAGTTCAAATTAAAGTGTTTTGACCTGTTTTCCAAGTGAAAAATAGTTGCCAGTCACAAAATTTCAACTTCTTTTCAAGTTGAATGCCCAAACACAACTTGAATTTTCAAACACACTTTTTCAACTTAACTTCAAATACAACCTTTTTTCCGAATATTACATTTTTTTGGTCCAAACGCCTACTTTAATTAGTATTTCAGGAGTCATCAATTAGAAACACTTGTAGACTGTGATATAAGCTAAAGACAATAGCAAGTACTCTACTTTAGGTATCATAAAAGAGAGAAATAACATGCAACCACCACTAGGTGCCCAAAGGAGGAATCCAAAGAACCACTGGTCGGTCAGAGGAGTGGATTTGGAGAAGTATGTGGATCTGAGTGATTAGACAAAGATTACATTTGTTCTGATGTCTTGCACCTGTTTTGCTTTAGGATGCTTTACTACCAATAATCATTCACAACAATTCCCACTCACCCACTTACAGATATTGCAAAGTATTCCCAGCACATTGACCCTAGCATAAACTCAATAATTATGATAGACAAGTAAAATGCTCAGCAGGCATAAACTTAATTCAATCCTAATAAGCTAAACTTAAACACAACCAGTAGATCACATAACAGGGTCATTGTGTAACAGAACAGATAAGAACCACATAAGAAAAGAATCAAAAAAAAAAAAAAAAAAGATGTTTCCTAACGGTCAAGTGGTGTTCCATTCCTGTATTAAGATTTAAAACGAAACTCTTCGTCCAAAAAAAGGGTCATGTTGGTAGGTGGCGACTGGACAGGTTGGTTCAGCCCAATAATCAGGTCATAACCCAACCCATAGAGTCAGCTAGGGTCTAAATGGGTTAGATCAAGATAGGTCAATATGAGTGATGTAGCATAATACACTCAATATTTCATCTTTTTGCAACTCTACCTGAAAATAATGCAAAAGCTAACACATCTTTCTAAAAGCCATTAGCTTAAGTTCTTCAAATTGAACATTATTCCAATCTCCAAACTATGTTTTGGCTAGGGTTGTATTTTGACTCAAGGGTTACACTCTGCTGAGCGGTTTTGACTCATCTGTTAGATGTGTCATGTTGGATTCAACCCATTGGTTAAGTCAATCAACAGATCATAACCCAACCCATCTAACAAGTTGGATCGGGCAGGTTACCATGACTAGTTTAATTAAGCTAAAAATGTTAACAAGATGTAAACTTCATTAAAACCCTCGTTAGAAACTAAAATATCATAAATGGATCTAACAATTTAAAAAAAAACACATCACCAATAGATAACGTAAAAGGGTTTTTGCGAAACAGCATAGAGAAGAAGAGATCATACCATGACTAATTTAGTTAATTTCCTCTGCGATGAGTCAATGTAATGATCTATTTTTGCCTTAGACTTGGGTATTTGGTGGCTTTTCATAGCTCCAGAGACCTTGTCTACAGTTTTCTTCACTATTGTCTTGAAAACCTCCTTGCTCATGTTACCTTGGCGCCATGATGGTTTTAACATCTCCTTCACAAAATTAGCAACAGAAATCTTGAAAAGCTTCATAGATCGGGAATCCTTACTTTTCTTTTTTTCCCCTGATGGCTTCACCTGTTCAATCTCTATCTCTCCTGTAGGAACATCTTCCCCATCACTGGAATCACTTGGACTTCCATTCTCAACAGCACCCACCTCTGCCTCAGCTGTCTCGCCAAATTCATCATTTTCTGCAGCTGTGGTGCATGCAATAGCTCCACCTCCTTTCTGCCTCTTGTTTACTTCCACATCCGGTAGTTCATTGGATCCACTGAGCCTTAACATAAAGCCCGAGTCATCAGTTACTTCAAGCTTTTGACCAGGATCAGACTTCTTAAGTAAGTATGTAGATGGCTCTATGCTGTCATAAAGCGGATCATACTGGTTACCACCTCTCTGAGGGAACATTCCTTCAGCTATACGTGCAGATGGTGGCGTAATATTTCTTGACCCAAGACTTTCTACAGGATGGTCATCAATTGGCATATTGGCATATTTACTACTAGGGAGCATATCTCTTCCATGTATCAGAGCATCCGAACGGAATTTCGTCGTTAGTGGTTGGTCAAATGTAGATGCATAAGGGTTGAAATGACTTGAAAATCTGGATCCTCCAAAATCAGGCAACCAAGGAGCTTGATTTGAGTCTAACATATCAGATGTGTACCTTGACACAGAAGAACTAACTACAGGCTCAACAAGATGTCGAGAAATACCAGCTGTCTGAGGACCAGAATGTGGCTGTTGCATGTAAGGGTAACTCTTAGAACTTGGACCAGGAAGTTCACCAAGAGACGGAGATTCACCGAGGAAAGCTGGTGGTCTATTTGGTGGTGATCCCCTAGAATAGATAGGTTGAGTCTGCACATAAGCATGATGTTCACCAGCTTGAGGAATATCACGTGATGTGCTTGCATAGAAGTCACTCCTTGGAACTACTAAATTTGGTTGCAAATGTACCCGAGGAGCACTATGCTGTACAGCAGCTGCATTCCCAGAGGAATCGTTCAGAAATTGAGTGTGTGCCTGTGACTGTGCTGGACGCGGTGGAAGAGAATTCCAAGAGGAACCCAGAGGTACAGCGAATGGAGATGGATGACGAGGAAATGGAGCTTGATATGGAGGAACACTTCCAATATATGCAGAATTAAAAGGTGGGGGCAAATTGTGATCTCTGGGCATCTGCTGAGCAAATGCAGTATTTGAAGCATGTGGAAATGATGGAAAGGAAGCTGATAAGGGTGCTGTCTGTGGTACATCTGATGGGCGCGACTCCTTAGCAGACACAAATTGAGGAAGCTGGAGGGGTAGGACCATGAATGATGTCTGGACAGATGATAACTCCAAAACAGATGAATCACATTTCTCTTTAGGTTTCTCATCTGCATTTGGGAGCATCTGATCAGAGACATGATCTTCAGACTGATGAATCTCCATAGTTCCAACTGATGAGGACCTGCCCCCAGAAGCATCACCAGGAAGCTTCTCCACTTCAGCAACAATTACGGGACTGTTAGTAGGTCGCGTTTGATTCTCTTTTCCATAAAGCTGAGAAGTAGGTTCAGCTTCTTTCATATCTTTAATTTCCATATCAGGAATATCCTGGCTTTTGGATACACCATGATTATGGACTGATTTCATGAGTGTAGTCCCAATCTTTTCATGTGTATGAGAATCCCTTGAATTGTGCATATCAGAATCCTTTGAAATAAGTGGAAGATCTCGGTACTGATGTTTGCTCCTGTAAGATCTTGATCTATCACCCTTATCAAGCTCAGCATGAAAATACCGACACGATGCTCCATGATAACACTTGCCCTTAAGAAAATTAAAACACTGTTGAGGATAACCTCTGTCTCTTCTCATTTTGTCACCACCAGAAGTTGACTCATGCCTAGAAGGTGACTTACTTCTACTTCTGTATCTCTTAGGTGAGACGCTGCAAATTTTATGCATTGACAACTTTAAGATCATCCATAACTACGGTAAAAATCAAATCAACAGAAGAGATATTGGCCAGAAACATAGCAAAAAAGTGAAATTAAAGAGAGTACCTCCGAGATCGATCCCGTCTGTCCTTTCTCTTCCGTGGACTCTTCCTCCTCCTCCTATCGTATGGAGACCGGCTTCTGCTCCGGCTTCTGCCTCTTTTTCCATGTCTCCGCTTATACTTTCGCGAATCATCAGAATCACTGTCACTGACCCCCTCCCTAACCAATCTTCCAAACTCATCAACCTTCCGTGCAGGAGATTTATCCTTAGCATTTTCCCTAGGCATATCAAAGCTGTCATTATCATTAACGCCCAAAACATTTTCCGAATGAAGTCCTTCAGGAGCAGTATCACTCTTCAAGGATAATTTATTTCCATTAATATGATCGATGGAATCCTCAACATTTAAAGCACCAAAAGATTTGGTGTCATCTTTGGCAACACAATTTGAAGGTTTAACTGATATTGGTGATTTCCCAGTATCAGTCTTGGGAATTGTAGTAACAACTTCACTGGGTGGAGGAACTGTCTGACGGCCAAGATTTTCAATACAATTATCACTATCATTGTCTAAACTGTCGTCCGAAGCATAGCCTTGAATTAGCCTAAAAGGGCTGGCAGCTCCCATGAGCTGACGCTGAGCATTTCCAATATCAACCTCCTTATCAGTGGGTAATTCACTAGGATGGCTCAATTTTTTCTTAAGGGAAGATGATGTCTCGAGACCATCCAAAAAGGGTTCATTATCCCTATCTAAACCATTGGCCTCAGAAAATGATGCCTGAAAACTTGAAGGGGCACGGTATGGAGAATCTGCAGAGACTGAACATGTAAGAGGATACAAACACAAAAGAGGCAACTTTGCATCAAAGTCAAAATCCCTTATATATTTCTGGAAATTAATATCAAAGTCAAATCTACGAATCTCTTTTGTTAGAAATTGATAAAATCTAAGAATATTATCAGCCAATCAATCAAGAACTACCCTCAATCCAAGTTAGGTGGGTTGGATATATGAATCCTCATTAGGCTCTATTTAGGTTCATTTTAGTTCACTGTTAAGAGGATTCATTACGGGTAAACTATCTATAAGCTAGCATTCATCCAACTGCAACCTCACTCCTTTACTTGACTTATGACCAGCTATCAAATCAAAATGTCATCAAAAGCAAAACAAGAAAATAAAGAGCTACCGGCACAATTTTACTACTATAAACAATTAAATGTTTCAAGGGTATCTTTTTTTCATATCAGCTGAAGTTCGATTTCACATTTGTGGTAACTTCCTAACATATTTTGAATAATGGACATTAGAGCTATTTTAACAGGACTCACTTGCACAGAATTTTCAGTTTAATTCCTCTATTTGCATAAGCAGTTTTCACCTTGTCTTTGTTCCGCTGATCCTTGCGCTGACCCCAAGGGTCCACAGCACGATGAATTTCGATGTAGTCTATCTTCAGCTAAGCTATCCTGCAAATGCTTCTCAGCCCCCAAAGGATGGACTTGTTGATCTTCATCTAGCTGGGTGATATCATCTGACAGTCCAACAGAAGAGTAAGTTAGCTTCAGAATCCCAACCATAGACTACAAACTTTCACACTCATCAATCAGGAAAAATGAAGCTTCTAAGTAATAAAGAAATGCAAAGGAGTCTATGACTAGGTTGCAAAGGAAACAAGCAGATATTAAAGTAGCATGTGCAAAATAGAGCTTGATGATTACTTGATAACGCAATCAACAACTCCAAAAGTGTAATTAAATCACCTGCCATTCTTTAATTGAAATAGCAAGAATCTCGCTTCTCTTTCTTTTTTCTAATTTCTAAATACACATCAGAACCACAGTTAGGACTCCTCCTGCTGCTGCATGTGCGCTCTAGTAAGGAGTCCTCTCAAACCTCCGTGTTTTTACTTTTCCTCTGTTATACTAGGCATGGGAGATGATACTAGAGGCAACTACTAGCAACTGATTGGTGTCCCTATCTGTCTATCAATATGAGCGAAGGACCTCGTAGTTCAAGGACCTAAACTAGCACAAAAGAAAATAAGACTGAAGGAAACCTTACCTGAATGAAGAATTAGAATAATACGTAGAAGCAATGATCATTTTCCAAAGGAAACGTATGCTAGAATCCTTGCTATAAAATGCTGACTTCTCCAAAAAGTTAGTAAGTTTGATCTATCTTGAAATGCTATACACTTGGAAGTTTTAATAAATTTTATGTATCCCAAAAAAGCTACAGACCTATTTAATTTCTATATTTCAACAGGGCAAAGACAACATGTGGCCTTGTTTCCCTCAACAAATACTAAACAACTCAGATTTGTTATTACGCTCATGATTTTTATACTGGGCCAAACTAAACCCGTATATTTGGATGCAAGTAGCATAAACTAGCACTGAGAAATAGAAAATCGACACTTGACACATATAAACAGAAAATAGTACACTAACCTTCCATCTCCATATCAGAATCAGCAGCTGAATGAGACGGAGCTGAGTTTACTAAATTAGTAAGTTGAACTGATGAGCCTTCTCCTGCAAATGCTAGTGATACAGGCTTAGGAGGAGAAGATGAATCCGAGGCTAAATTCTTATTTACTGGTAAACATTCTCTGTAAGCAATCCCTCCATTGTTCTCAAACGCACCCTCGTCTTTAGCATTGTTAGCATTTCCAGTGGTAGATATGAGAGGTGGTGAAGATGGTGGAAGAGGTGGATCCCCAGGAGGTGAAGGTGGCAAAGGTGGCCGAGGACCAGGAACTGCAGGTTGTACATGAGAATCATGGTTTCTCAAATGCGTGGAGGGGTCAGACTGGGAAGGCGTGAAAAAACCAGGGTTTTGCAAATTAGGTGGTGGTGGCAGCGGAGGAGGAAGATTATGAAGAAAAACTTGCATATTGTCTGGTCTATAAGGCATTTGACCTAGTGGTGGAGGTGGTGGAAGAACTCTAGGAGCACCTGGAGCTATTAAAGGTGGAACATGATGCATACTGGAACTCCACTGGGAAAGCTGCACAGGGACTTGGTGAGATTGTAGAATTGGGGTGCTTCCATGAACTTGTGTGGATGGAGGAGGAGGGGGCAGTGGATAAAATTGACTAGAATCGCTGCCACTTTTTGGAACTGGAAAAGGTGGACCGGGATGATGTACACCAGGATGGGCATGCTGATATGCAGGAGGACCATGCTGACCAACTTGGGGTGGTCCAGGTGGATGACCATGTGGAAACATAGGTGGGCGTGAGGCCGGAGCAGCAGGAGGGGGAGGGGCAGGGGCAGGAGACCACTGCTGCATTTGAGGTCTAGACGTATTAGCATTTTGGTCATTCTGAGTTGCATAGTTACCCTGACCATACATCTCAAACAGCTAGCAAACAATAGAATTAAGAAATCTGCAGTGCACAATCCACCCAG
Source organism: Solanum sejunctum (assembly GCA_025642045.1). Lineage (NCBI taxonomy): Eukaryota > Viridiplantae > Streptophyta > Magnoliopsida > Solanales > Solanaceae > Solanum > Solanum sejunctum. Next base: position 17,846,717 of record JAOTQJ010000096.1, on the reverse strand, counting down.
TCCAAGAGCTCCCACGTGCTGATCACCAAATTAACTCATCCACAGCAGCCCCTTCAACACAAAATGCAACTTTGTAACAATACAAAAAATTCAAGAAATATAATTCCAGTGGAAAAGGGAAAAACACAAATTTATCTGACCTTCCAGGCATATACAGATATGAAAAGAAGCGAGGAAAAGAGAAGAAAGCAGAATACAATGCAAAAACTGAGAAGGTTAAAAGCTAATCAAAGCATCGAGACAACACTTCCAAATTAGAGGAATTGGACTTCAAAGGGATGCTTCCCTCCTCAAATTTATAAGAGTCGGGTGGTGATTGGCTGAATATAACTTGGCTTATCTAGGTCATCACCAGCTCATGCCTTCTTCTTTTTCCCAGTTATTCCTATTACCACTATCTAAACTGTTAATACACTTTCAGTAATACAAAGAAAAGTAAGGAATGTGTGAATGTCCACAAAGTTGACAACTTTCGTAGTTTACAAAAAACACATAGATAGGAAAAAATTTTATCTTAATCTCTAATTAGGAAACCCAAGGACCAACCACCTTGCCCCCTCCCCCAAAAACAACAACTCCAAATAAATATTACACACTTAAAACATCAACTTGACTCGAGAACCAATCTATTCCTCGTTTCATTCCTCCGAAGCTTCCGTTAAATCTATCCTTAGCAACAAGCAAGACACTTCATAGCATCAAGTAAGATTCAGACTTTCCACAAAGCGAATAATCAATAAATCAACCACCTCTCAATCCCAAATTCGTAAGCAAAAAGGAAACTCACCTTTTAGTTTACAAGCATTTTCAAGCGACAGTAAGGAATATGCCCATAAATAAAACAACAGTAAAGAATTTGAGCAAAATACTATTAAATGCATACCAAATTGCGAAAGTAGCAGGTCCAGGAGATGTGAATTTAAACTGATTTTGAAGATCTCAAATCAAACCCAGCGACTTTAGCATTCACGAATTTTGATTGAAGTCCTCTTCTTCTGGGCTTAAAACCCTAGGATAGAGAAAAAACACACACACACAGAGGAGAGAGAGAAAGAGCAGTCAAAAATGAAAAAATAAGATTATTTTTTTTACCGCAATTCCGGAAAGTTAACGGTCATGGAAAAGCGATCAGGTGATGGGATAATGGGCTGATGGACTTGGGCCTAAATGAGTTTCATGAAAGAAATTTTTAGGAAAAATTATATAAATACACAATTTATATAATTTTTTATAATTTTGATTCTTTTAAAAAATTATAAAAAAATTTTAAATGATATAAAACTGTAAAATTTATTGATATAAATTAAAATCTCTACTTCTTCATGTATCATAGTTAAAATATCTTAATGCTCCTACTTTTTGATATGTATCGCTGATTTCATTGCTTGTATCAACAAGAAGGAATTTTTGATAATTTTTAAAAAAGTTGGTATAGTTGAAATTAACTTTAGAAGATATGAGATTTGTGTAAGTTATACATTATACAAATTTTTACATTGCCTTAACGGGTTATGTTAAAAAATATTCTCAATAAGAGATGGTCTTGATGTTTTGCCCCTCGTAAGAATATCTTGCAAAAATGTATGTGATGTTTTGATTCAACTTAAAATGAAAAAGAATATTTTTGTAAAACTTTTCTTATGGAGGGCAAAAGTTTAAGACCACTACATTTGGTGGGCATTCTATGTAATTTTTTGTTGTCTAACTAATTTATATTATGTAGGGAAAATTATATATATAAAAAAATTTAAAAGTTTGCAAAAAAAAAAATAGTTCATGTTTTATTTACATGAAAACAAGCTTAAATAAGTGAACCTGTACATGACTATACAACATATTTTATCAAAAGTTATAGAAAGTATATATTACTATACAATGTATATTACTTATATATGAGTTATACACTAAATATAAATTATTATACACAAACATACACCGACTATACATGCCTATATAATGAGAGCTATTTTTTTGTATAAATTTCATAAATACCATACTGTTAATTCATAATTCTCAATTTTTCTGACTCTTTTAAAAATTACTAAAAAATTCTAACTTTTTTGCATCAATTGATATCTGGAACTAATGATTGATACCTCAATATAAATTTAATTTTGTTACATTATATAAGTAAAAAAAATTGACAATTAAAAGGTGATTCCTTAATTAATGGTAAAATGTTCTAATTGGTTAAATTAATCTCAACAAATCTATAAACAGCCTGCTACGTTTATTATGATTTTATACTTAGTTTATAATGTTTTATTATGTGTTAATACTTGGTATATAAAGCTTTCTTATGATTTAATACTGTATTTGCAAATCTTTCTTATCAGTTGATACTTGATTTATAGTACTTTCATATGAGTTGATACTCGATTTACATGATTTTCTTATAAATTGATACTTGATTTACAATGATTTTCCATAGGTTGTCAGCATAATACAATTTTTGATACTTGAAAGTTTGAAAAATGTCTAATCCTACGAAAAATATCAACACTAGAGTAGGGATTTACTGTATCAAGAACTTATTTACAAAAACTTTATAAAACTTAATTTACTAATATAAGGAATCAAACTTAATACAAAGATTTTAGGAATATATATTTTAATTTGATATAAAGGAATATGAAACTTTGAAACTCGATACAATGAAACTTGTTCAACAAAAAAATTGATGGCCAACTTTGTTTCCCAATTTTTGCATACAATCTGCTTACTTTTTCTTCCTTGAGAGAAACTCAAAGAACTTTTTTCTATTTGAAAGAAAAAAAGATAACTCCTTGTACTCTTTTGGGAACAATTTATACGTAATTGATCTACTTCTTCCTTTGTATTTATTGGAAATAGAGGGACGTTGTCATTATCATCGAAAGACTGAGCTAAACTAAGAGTAAAAGAAACAGATGAATCCATAGAAACTTTTTAGTTTGATACGAAAACTGAAGAAGAGAAAAGGTAAAAATGATTTTTTGTTTGGATGAAAAGGAGACCTACTGTGTTTCTTTTTCTAAGGTAACTTTAAAAAGATAATAATTTGAAATTAAACCATGTAAGGTAAGTAATTAATTGAATGAATAACTTTGATTGGACTGTTGGCAAAAAAAAACACAAAAAAAAATTGTAGAAAAATTTGAGTTGATTAGTATCAAAAAATAAAGGACAAAAGTAAAAAAGTGGAATTTCTGTAAATAATTTAAATGAAAGAGAATATTGAAGATTTGGATAAAATATGTCGTGTATTTTTATAATTTTTTCTTTTTTTTTATAATTTTATAAGTTTAGTATCTATCGATGTAATTTGCTCTATTATTTATATATTTATCACCAATAATTATATTTTAAAATATTTATTAAGTATAGCTAATCTTTATAGTTTGTAGCAAATATTATCTCAACCAAATCAACTTTTCCTTTTTCCAAATATGTCTTTCATTTGTTTATTATTGTTGAGAGGTGCTTCTCTCAAATTCAGCATTATATAATTATTCTATATTTTTTGTTTCAACACCATTATATTTTTATTGAATTTCATATTACATTCGTCATAAATTATGACAAGTGAGTTGACATGAATGGAATACATTAAAATCTCTCATCACAATTACACATAGGTATCAAGCTCAATACATAAAAATCTTATAATAAATAACTTGTATTAAAAAATAATAGACTAATGTTAATACAAATTAATAAAAAAATAATTGTACGATCGAAAACCTTATCATTTTTATTTAGATTGCTTGATTAGCCATAATGGATACAAATGTTGAGATCATCCCGTGGGTGGGTGAAACATTGAAGATTCCTTTAATCTATTTTATATTTTGCTTCAATGTATCTATCTTATAAATTGCATGCCATTTTAAATAAGTATTAATTAAAATATTTTCATCAATCTCGGATGGAGCCAAAGATTGACAATAACAACAACATTATCCCAATGTCTCAAAGGCTCCCGCCCATTGCGGGGTAAATGGGGGTCGGATGTACGCAGCCTGACCCCTATGTTTACAAACATAGCGCGACTGTTTTCGAATGACACATGATAAACATCGAAAGTTGTATTGACTAACTGCTATTTCACAATTGAAAGAAGCGCAGACAGTTTAAAGAGCCATTTTGCTTTATTCCATCATACCTCAAAGCCAAAAAAATAGTAAATCTTTGGCTCCGTCCAAGATTGATGGAAAAACATTGTTCTCATGTTAATTGAATAACAACATAATTTTGGGGTTATGAGTCTAGAATCTATCTGGCAAACAAAGCATTATGAATACATCTGACTTTGTTAGAAAATAACTTTTGGAGCTAGCTTAATTAATCTCACAAATTAACAGATTGATCAGGCAATAAAGATTATTTAAAATCATATAAAATTTCATTGATTTGTTTTGCATACAACATCTAACTAGGAATAAGCATTTTATCCCGTGGATATCCTAAAAAGCTAGTTAGGGCATTTTATGTGAATATTGAAACATATATAACAAACATTTAATCTTGTTACAAATCATGGCATATATTTGCAGACATATTTACATAGAAAAAGAGAGACATACGTTTTTCCTAGGAATATTATCTTATCCTAATTGCAAATTCATAATTTGGTAGGCTATATGTTTTAATTTTTCACTTGACTTCTCATGATCAAATAAATCTTGTATTTATCCTCCAAAGAAAACACATATATTTATTTATTTGTGTGACTTTCTCATAATAAATACTCTCTTTATCTTATTTTATGTGACATATTTTGACTTAACACGATATTTAAGAAAAAAAGAAAATTTTTAAAATTTATAATCTAAAATCATTTTTATATATTTATGTGATTGAAAATTATTTCATTAAAGATAAAAATAAAATTTTAAGATTATTATTTTGTATTAGAGTAAAATAATGTTTTCTATTGGGACGGACATTAATAATTAAAGTGAAAGTATATGTTTCCTCGTTTGAGCTTAGAAGGCCCAACTATGTGTATTCCTGTCTTTTCATATGATTCAAATGATTGAGAAGGTAAACAGAAGAAAACCATTTGTTATAGCAGAATAAGATCGATAACAAAGTTGCTACAGTACATAGAGTCCGTCCGATTCTATATATGCGTGTCACTAATTAAGATTGCCGACAAGAATCACTATTACAAGTCTATCGAAGTCAATAAATTACGCAAGATACTCCCTTATTATCAAAAAAGTTATCTATGCATACTTTGAGTTAACATCAATTGGTTCCTTCCTTCTTTTGTGTTTAAATGTGTTTGGTACGGAGAAAAATATTTTTTATAAAAAATATTTTTAGAAAAATAAGTTGATTTTTTATTCATTATTAATTTATTTTTTTATATTTAATTGGTAAGTGAAAATTATTTTTTGAAAAATATTTTTTATTATTTGGTAATGAATAAAAATATTTTCTTAGAAAAAACTTCTATTTTAGCTATAGAGTAAATAAAAATTTGTAGAAAAATAATTTTTGACATGAAAATATTTTTATAGTTTAAAGTATTTTTTAAAAATAAATATTTAAATTTTTTTTGGAGGGTAGGATGGGCGTGGGTGGTGGGGGCGAGGTAGTGTAAAAATTATTTTTTTAAAAAAAATAATTTTTTTTATATTG
>JAOTQJ010000096.1:17815629-17840989 GCA_025642045.1 Solanum sejunctum | reverse complement strand
CTTATTTTATTAAAAAAATTTCAGAAGGGAGATCATAATATGGATGAGATAAAAAAATTAATTCGAAATTGAATAAGAGTTTTGTAAAATATTTTTCTTAACTTTTGAAAAGAAGTCATTTTTCTTAAATTTAAAAAAAATAAATTAATTTAAAAAATATTTTTTAAAATATTTAAATCAATCAAATATAAAAAAATAAAAAAATATTTTCCACAGTACCAAACACACCCTTAAAGGAAAAAAGTGGGAATGAGGAAAAAAAAAATTACAAGTGAATGCCATGTTTAGAAAAGCTTAAAATGCCTCGCATTTTTTACTTCGTTTGACCAAACAATTAGTCAAAAGTAGAAGAGAGACAAAAAGATAAAAACATAAAGAAAGTTTTCACTTGTAGGAAGTAAAATAAAAAAATTTCATATATGTCTTGAAAAAGGAAATTTAACTTACTTTTTCACCTCATGTGCTTGTACTGTTTTAAGTGTGTGATCAATGATCATTTCACAAGGATCATGATTCGATTTACGAGGTATAAAATATAATTAATCTCAAAATTTACTTTAGAAGGTGATATATTATATTATATTCCTGTTGTCTTGTCGGCTTTTTGATTACAATTTACGTAACTGTTTCCTCCAAAGATTTTGGAGGTAAATTTTAAAATTTTATTTTCAAACATTTTTTTTTTCAAATACAATTTTAAATTATTGAATCACAACTTTAAAAATTTAAATGTATTAAATTTCAACTTCAAAGTTTACTACCTATTATATTTTTGTTTTCTGAACTAAGGAGAATCCACAAAAACATCAAGGAGATAATTCCATTAATTATTTTAGTTTAGAGCATGTTAGGTAACTTTATATAATTGATATGCTTTAATATTTGTTAAATTTTATTCCGTTCTGTGCTACTCCTACTATTTAATATTTTTAAGGCAAATAACTGGAACATTTAATTCACCAAATAAACTTTACATTTATAAATGTATAATTTGTCTTTTCAGAATTAAGGGGTTCTCAAATCTCATTTTTTATTCTATACATTTTAACTACCAATCTGAAAAGACTTTTGGCAGCAGTTAGACCTACAATGTAACCATATTTAACTAGTTGACATTACCTACATTATATGTTTCAATTACAAAATTGAAGGAAATAACTAGTATAGATATTTTCATATTTTTTAATCAAAGAATTAACAATAAATAATCTTAATTTTACATGTGTAAATGTAAATAATGTAAAGTAAAAATCTTTCGGGTGGTTTAGATGGTTTAGTTTAAACTTTCATAATCGAGGTATCAAGTTAGATATTCACTGCTTGCAACAAGAAGGGGTTGTCGTCGCACAGGTTTTGCCTGATGCAATTTACTTTTCCTTTATAGTTTGTAAGCTTTTGCCCAGAAGTGAGATTTACTGAGATGCAAATTCTCTTGTCATAATAAATTTTTTAAGAAATTATTTAAAGTGAAATGTTCAAATACTACTTGTAATAAGAAGGAGAGACATTACAAAATTAGCTGAGTCAGTGTAATAGATCCTTACTCAGAAATCAAATCTCACCTTGTCCTTACTCAAAATCAAATCTCACCTTGTCCTTGCTCAGCCAATTCAATGTGTGTAGCAGGTCGGGTGTTGGAATCTCCCCCACCTAATCTTTTTCAGGCAAATTCATCATATTGAATTTACCTAATACAATTTACATATTTTTCGTATAATTTGCTAGCTATTAAAAAGAAATAAGTTTAATCTAATATATACACACTCGACTAGAAAGGATAATAAGTAGTTCCTTTATTCTTTTTTAGTTATCATGTACACTAAAAAGATGTTTATCTTAAAGTAATTGACATTTAAACACAAGAGATGATTAATTATTTTTTTATTTTTTTCTTAGCATTAATTATTTTAAAATTATGACGGACAATCAATAAAGATTCAAGAAATATATTCCTCAAACTACATTTTGGATTTTTTTTTTGAACAAAAAAAGTATAATATTTTTTATTTGAAATTTTAAAAAAAAAGTGAATATACAGTTGGACCACATAATTCGCTCAATTAATTACGCAAACAATAATAATAGTAGTACATTAATCCTCGTCCACACAAACGATGCTACCCACCAGCCAATAAATTAGTAAACTTTTTACTCTCCACGATGCATATTTGAATTATAACTTAAAACAAGTTTAATTTAATTTAATTTTTTAATTTTAAAAATGTTTTATAGATATAAAAAAGTACTTAAAAATATTTAAAGATTAAAAATTATCAAGGAAAAAGTCAAAAGTTAAAATTGAGCATCTCAAACTTACCTATTATTTAGGTGAGTACTTTTAATAAATAATTATTAATTTTAGTGATAATTTTTTATTTATTATCATTTATAGTAATGTATAATATTATTATGATAAATTTATACTTTATTAAAAGAGAATTATGTATACAATATAAATGTATTATAAGTGTTTTGAAATATATTGTGCTTGTTTGAGAAATTGACACAATTTATTATTAATGTGCTAAAGTGTGTGACAAATATATTATTCATTAATTAAACTTGTATTATATATATTTTACAAATAATTTTCTGTAATATGAATTAAAACTATATTACAAGTGTTCAGCAAAAATAGGAAATATATCTATTAGTTTCCCCATTTATATGATACTTCATCCGTCCCATTTTAATTAAATTTATGAGATAATGCACACATATTAAGAAAAATATTCAAAGATAAAATTTAAACGATACTTTTCACTATTACCATCTATGAAGTCATAAATATTAGTGTTCTTTATCTCATAGAAAATATAAAATTTCAATAAAATAAAATGACAAATATGAAAGAAGTTTCAAACATTCATCTTGAACTTTAAACAATTCAACTATTCTAAATATTGAAAAAAATCTCAAAAATTCAATTAATTTGAGACGGAGAGAATACCCTTGAATCTGAAATTTGTACTCTGAAATAATTTTTAGATATTTGTGGTTGTGAAGATTTCATAAATGATAAAAAAAAAATTTAAAATTAAATAATTTTTAATTAAAATAAGGTGATATCTTTTTTAGTATGAACTAAAAAGAAAAAGCGTCACGTAAAATAGAACCGAGCTAATACCAAAAATAAATAAAAAAGTTGTGGGTTTTGTTGTGACACATAATACTAAAGGCGAGCTTCTTCAGCCAATGAAAAATCGACAACACATTTGACTAAACCACCATGTTTTTTGAAACATCACTGTGTTCTCTCTCCTTTATCAGGGATATTTTGCATTCCAAATAGAGAAAAGTAACATAGTATCATTGTTCTACTCTACAACTCCTTTTTTAAATATTTTTTTTCTTTCTATCTAGAATATTATATATTACAAAAAGAATAATTTTATCTAATTATTACAAAATGGGAAGAGGAAGAGTGCAGCTGAAGAGAATAGAGAATAAAATTAATCGACAAGTTACTTTCTCAAAACGTCAATCTGGTTTGTTGAAGAAAGCTCATGAGATTTCTGTCCTTTGTGATGCTGAGGTTGGTTTGATTGTTTTTTCAAATAAAGGAAAACTCTTTGAATATGCCAATAATTCCTGGTACGTATGTACTGCTTCATCCTTAATTTTAATTTTCTATTATTTTGAGTATGCTTTTTCATTCGTCATCTTTAATTTAGTATTTTTTTATGGAAATTTCTCTTGTTTGACTTTTGGTATCCTCTTGAATTTATGTTTGTAACAGATAGGTGTAATAAATATTTATTTTAGCTCATTAAGCTGCATGCAAAAACATATAAATTAAATCTGTTTATTTGCAGACATAATGATAATAATCTTGATTGATCCATTCGTTTTTTTTTCTAAAAATAGTCAACGTGATGGATGATTATTTCGTGTCAAATAAGAAGAAAATCACGTGCTGGAAAAGCTTATCAATATATGCTCTTTTTTTCCAATTTTTTCTTTTTTCCTTTTAATTATTATTCCTCTTTTGGTGAGATATATATATAGGATCTAGCTATGATGTGATGATCGTACTAGTATATACTAATTAAAACATTTATAAAATGGAGTTAAAAATATTTTAAAATTATAAAAACTATATTTCAGATGTGTTTCATGGAAGTGCAACTGACCAACTTTTCAAAAACTTTTGCAGACAGTAGATCAGTTTTAAAGAGGTAAAGTATACTCCAAAATTTGATGATTCAGATTGGATACCATTTATTATGATGTAATAAATGGTGCATTTTATTTTTTGTTAACAGACTTTTATTGAATTTAATTTTTTTTAAAGGTGATTAAAATTTATAATTTTAAAATTTAGGTCTGGATCGGATTTGGATGAGTAAAAAAAAAGTGAATAATTTTTTCAAAATTATGTGGCATTTTTTAAAATTTAAAAACTAATTTTAGATTTTAATTTTGGTCTCTGTTAAGAAAAATAGTATTTTTTCCGTTTAAAAATGAAATGAAATATTTTTATTTTTATTTCATTTAAAAAAGAATAATTTTTTTTCGTTTTTTGCAACACTTTAATTTTAACTTTCCATGTGATATATTTAAAGCTACAAGATTAAAGGGTATTTTGATATAACTTTAATTTAGAACTACAAGATCAAAAAGTCTTCTTTCTTCTATTAAACACCATGTCAAGTCAAACTAGATCAATAGTACTAATGAGGTGTGGTAGGAATATATATATATGTTATTCTAGACCAGAACTCTGTTTAATCATCATTAGGAAGGGAGAAATCCTCGATTGCCCATTAACTGTCCGTTCTAATACTTGACCTCCACGCTCTATCTAGAATTATATATATCTCTTCGGTAAGCTGAAGTTATTCCATGGACATGTCTAATCACCTATATATGTTACTATAACCTATGTTGCATGGCTCTTCACTTTTGATATCACATCCGTATCGGATTCTCCAAAAATACACTACCTTTGAAGAATCCGATCGATACGCACCCGCTGACAATATTTTTGAAGAGTCCGAGCAACATAGACTATAAGTTTTGGATATATAAACATATATATGCTCATACCCTTGCATGTTGCATCATGTGATTTTGAACTATATACATTAGTAGTGTATATAACTTATTATTCATTTTCTTTTTGCATAATCATTTCTCTATTAACAAAGAACTCTAATGAATTGAAAGAGAATAATCCCTATTGTCTTATCTTCCTGTATACATTTGAGTTTGTATTTATTTGTTCCAGCTGACATATGTATACTCACTCTCTTGTGATACAATATATTTATGTATATAATTAGCATGGAAAGGACACTTGAAAGATATGAAAGATACTCGTTTGCTGAGAGGCAGCTTGTTCCTGCTGATCATACCTCCCCGGTATGCCAAATTCTTTCGTCTATGTTACTGTCAGTATATAGAACTTAAACTCCTTTTTGAGGGTGACATAATAAATTAATTTGGTTCAGGGAAGCTGGACTCTGGAACATGCAAAACTTAAGGCCAGACTTGAAGTTCTGCAGAGGAACCAAAAGTACATATGTACATACTTGCACATTAAAGAATTTCATGTGACATGTATATAGTTATTTTGAAGGGAGCCTTGGAGTAACTGGTAAAGTTATCTCCATATGACCAAGAGGTCATAAGTTTAAGCTTTCGAAACAGCCTCTGGCAGAAATGCAACGTAAGTCTGCGTACAGTAGACCCTTGTGGTCGGGCACTTCCCTGGACCCTGTGTATAGCGGGAGAGTTAGTGCACCGGGCTTGCACATATATGTATATGTATATAGTTATTTCCTTTTTTGTCATAGAGAATTTGATGAAACATTTGCAGGCATTATGTGGGAGAGGATTTGGATTCGTTAAATATGAAAGAACTTCAGAATCTGGAGGAACAACTTGATTCTGCTCTTAAACATATAAGATCAAGAAAGGTTGAACCAAATTATATATATACTTTTTCATTGAGAAATACTGAAGTCTTTATTTTTCTTGTAGAACCAATTGATGCATGAGTCCATTTCTGTGCTTCAAAAAAAGGTGAGAATTTGCCTCTTAACTGGAGTATTTATGACTTTTCTAGTTAACGATTTTTCTAAAGGATTATGACCTACCTGATAATGCACAATAAGCATCGATTTACAGTATAATTTTGTTGTCTACTTCCTCTTTTTCAATTTATGTTTTTGTTTTTCGAAAGTCAAACAATTTGAGTTTAATCGAGAATTTGCGTATGGAATCTTTAAATTTTTTGAAATAAAATTTGTATATTTTCAAACTAGGTAAAAAGTACTACAACTCACAATAAATGATAACTCAAAATATTTAAAAATATATGGAAATTTTAGGGTGAAAGATAGATTAGTTTGAATCTCGCAATTCGAAAGGAGCCATATAAATTGGGACGAAGGGAATATAAATAAGGGTTTTTCTCTCATTTTTAAGAATGATTCTGACTTCTTCTCCTACACAAATAAATTCTAGTGTATTTTACTGCTGTTGAATGGCTTGTTGAAGCGATAGTTTTAGGTACCGAATATTGATAGACCGGGGAAAATGATATCTTCCATTAACCTTTGTATATAATTTCCTTAAGAAAACACTGTGCATTTAGTAAGCTTAATTTTCTTCTTGTCAATATTGTTTTTGATTTTTCTTACTGGTTATGTCTTCATTACTAGTTTTAATTATTTAGGTTAGTAAACTTGCTAGAATCGTCATTGTTTATTATTTTGACAAAATTTTTACTCTACACAAATTTTATTATACATTATTTTTATTTTCATTTTAAGTGGTTTTCTAATACAGATTTAAAGCAGAAAAAAATTACTATTGTTTGATATATATTGCATGATTGTGTATACAACCAAATTGAATATCCTTTGATGTTTGCATTGGTACAGGACAAAGCATTGCAGGATCAAAACAACCAGCTTTCCAAGAAGGTTAATTAGCACATTATTTATTTAGCCCCAAAATACATCTTTTTTTTTAAATCACAAGCAATTGTGGTCGCTATCTTTTGGGTGCGCACAAGGTAAATCCAACTCCTATGCAATAGCTTGCAAACCATACAGCAGAGGTAACTTGCACTAGGCAAGTCTAATACGACAAACTCGATTCAGAAGGCAAATCCTTTTGCTTTCGCTGGCAAGAGATTTCGAACTTGAGACCTCCAACATGGAAGTCCCAAGCTCATACTACTGGACCACCCGAAGGGTCAAATACATATACTTCATGAAGTGGATTTTTTCTAAGTTTTTGAATTCATTTAAACAGGTGAAGGAGAAGGAGAAAGAGGTGGCACAGCAAAACCATGAAATCAACTCATCTTCATTTGTTTTGCCACAACAAGTGGACTCTCCTCACCTTGGGTATATAAATTTATAGCCCATCTCCTCTTTTACCTTTTCATTTACTTTTATTTATGTAACAATTTTTATTTTTTCCTTGATAAAACTCATAGCTGGATGATCATCAATTGAATTTTCCTATCACTTGTTCTGATAGAACATATAACAATGACAGTTCATTATCCATCGAATTTCGAACTAGTGGGGATAGCTTTCTTGGGAACATTAAGAGTTTTAACACTACATTCATTGTATTTGTTGAAGTTATGATAGGATCGATCTATTTACTAAAAAGAATCTATTCAATACATTTTTTATGTACCCATAGATATTATATTGGATTTGAATCAGATTTCGGATTAATCTATAGGTATTTGATCAAATAGGATCGTCCAGTTCCTATAGAACCTGTCACTAAAAACCCCTAGAGAAGGATAAGGCTAAGCAGAGCCAAAAGAATTTTCCATGAGATGAGAAATGAAAACTTGATAATCAGTAGGGAATATCTATGTTTTAACTATGAATTCTTAGTAATTAAAATGGTCCATTATCTAAACTTTTGCCTTCAATAAGAAAAGGAAAAACCTTAGAACTTACACATTTTTTATGATGTTCATTAAATATATGTTTATATTTCTGTATCAAAGTTATTGGATTCGTCTGAACCCCAATATATGATTAATCTCCATTTGCCTTGTAATTTGAAAATGGAAAATGTAGGGAAGCATACAATGGAAATGGAGAAGTAGAAGGAGGTAATTGTCCACAGCAGCAAGCTGCAGCTAATACTGTGATGCGACAATGGATGCTTAGCCATCTTAATGGCTAAAAGTACCATTAATACATCAACCTAGTTATTTATATATATATTTTGATGCTACAATATAGATGGATTGTTGGAAAAAAAAAATATATGTTAAAATAAACTTTAATGTATCAGCCCTGCTTGATTTAATTACCTAAATATATTATGAATCATTTGTATCATAATAAATAAAGGATTTTGCGATAATAATATAGTTGTCTTTATATTATATTAAGTGACAATATATTTATATCTAGCACCCTATATAAATATTGCTAAAGATTTTAGTGACTCTGATTGTAGTGAGATTAATTCAATTATCATTAAATATTTCTGTGACATAAAATATTACCTTTTAAAGGGAAATTTATTATTCCCTCCATTCATTTACTTGTCATTATTTCACTTATTGAAGTCAAACTACATGAATTCTGACTAACATTTTAAGATGTATTTTTTTATCATATTAATATGAGAAAGATTGCAACTTATAACATTTTTTTATACAACTTTCAATAATGTAAATTTTAAATATTAAATTTAGTTATTTCAATTTAACTTTAAAATTTAATTATTTCAATTTAACTTTAAAATTTAGTCAAATTAACCTCGAAAAGTGAAATAACGACAGATAAAATCGAATAAAAGGAGTACCTAGTCAAGAGATATGATATATACTCGAATGATTGATGAGTGATTTTTCTAATTAATTCAAATAATGCTTTGGTTGGTTATAGTTGTCAATTTGACATGTCTCCTAATATATAAACTATTGCTCCAGATAATAAAATCAAATAGATATTGAAAAATTGATGGAAAGAAACAAAGGAGAGACTTGCATTTTCTTTGTCATCTTTTGTTGATTGGTACTATATACAAAAAATGGATTTCATTTTTAAATGGTGGTTGGTTAAAAACAAAAATCATGAATGGGCAGCAAGAATTTTCTATTTTTTCCCCAAATATTTGACTTTTGGGGATATTATGATGATTGATTAATTGAAAATTAAGGACATTGAGTCCTAGCTATAGATGGAATTTTATTAGGTAAAATCCAAAAAATATTTGGACTTCGGATGCTTTTGTTGAAGAAGGTCTTATGCCTAACTCACACCCCAAAAACTAGCTCAAAGGGAGGAGGATTACCTAAAACTTATAACGAGTCCACCTATCCCATTAACCACCAATGTGAGACTTTGTGTTTCAACACCCCTCCTCACGTCCAGTGCTTAGCATCTGGTGCGTGGACAATTTTTCGGGGGCCCAACATTGGGTGAGACGTGCCCTACTCTAATACCATGTTGAAGAAGGCCTTAGGCCTAACTCACATTCCAAAAGCTAACTCAAAGGGAGAGACCACCCATCCCATTAACCACCAATGTGAAACTCTGTGTCTCAATAGTTTCCTAGATCAGCTATCTCATTAACCATCAATGTGAGACTTTGTGTCTCAACAGTTTCCTTTCTTTTCCATGTGGACATTTGACTCTGTGAATGGGAGCTTAAGTTATCACTAAGGGTGTGTATGGTATAGAAGAAAATATTTTTTTTGAAAAATAAAGAAAATTTTCACTTATATTTAAATATTTGATAAGTAAATAAAAATAAAAATTATTTTAAAAATATTTTTGTAACGACTCAATTCACTTAAGGTGGATAGGATGGAGAGTGGGGTTTTGGGGGGTGGGGTGGGTGGCGGGCAAGGGATTGGAATGTTGGGCAAACAGAGGGGAGATAATGAAATTAAATATCATTTATAATGTTTTATGCAAATTTCAATAATATTGATCAATCAAAAAAAAAATACTTAATATTTTTATATATAAAAAATTTATTTTAAATTAGCATATGTATAATTGTATAATTATTTTAATATTTAAAATTTATCAACTTAAAATTTTAATTCCGTCTGTTCAAAAAATAAAGAAAGAAAAGACGAAGACAAAGATTTTTGACACATAGGAGAGAAAAAGAAGTGCATGTAAACCAAGATTTAAATAATATACTTAATACACATATACAGGGAATACAGTATAAATTCTTGGCACTTGAGGAATCAACACTCTATTAAACACTATAGTACGTAATAAAGTTGACTTTCCTTTGAATGTTTTTTAATCATATATGAAAGTTGAGCGTAAGTACGTCAAGAGTTAAATTAAACCATAAAAGTTTATTATAATTCTATATATAAAAAAGTTCATAATCAATCTTATTTTGTACTTTCAAAAAGTTATTTTCACAACGTGAGACATATATGAGAATTTATAAAGGGGATGTTGAGACACAAAGTTCCACATTGATGGTTAAGGGAATGAGTAATTTTCTTATAAGATTTAGGTAATCCTTCTCTCTTTGAACTAACTTTTACGATATAAATTAAGTGTAAAACGGATACTAAGATTTTTGCAGAAATTGATATTGGGAGTATGAATGGAATTGCCTTAGTGGTCTCACATGACTCACACCTATAATTACAATTTTTATTTGTTGTTCCGAAATGAGCTGTCACTGATTCTAAATTTTGTCTTATTATTTTAATTGCAAAATCTTGCTCACGTTTTCTCCTAAAACTTTAAAATCCATCCTTACTTATCCTTCCCATTTTAAAGATGAATTCAATATTTAAATTTAATTTTGATCTTATTAAATCAGCAATAAGAATTTGAGAAGCATTACTTTGTGCTTTCAACTAATAGTATTACGCTCTCCGTTTTGTTGGATTATTTTACACATTCAAAAAAAAATAAAAACAATATTTAATTATGTTTTTTTATTTTTATCCTCTTTAAACTCCATACATTTCAATTATTTAATATGAAACGAAAGGAGTAATTTTGCAGTGATAAAAAAAAGAATGAAAAATAGGGAATGAAGTGATACACGAGACTTAGAATTAGTGATAACAACCAAGAGTGTTGCTCACTTCTGCCTTATCTGTATTCATATCTTTACAGATTAAAAGAAAATTCATGTACTGTGAGTGCCGTCTTTTCCGTGCGTCACAAATGGTACGAAGAAAAAATCCTACAACAAAATGAGCAGTGTGCTACAGCATTGAATTCAACAACCAATTATTATTCTCTCTCGTTATTTTTAGTTATTACATTTAGACTTGAGACACCATTTTAAAGAAGAAACTTACGCAGAGTAATTATTACTATCGGTAAATGTTTAGCTATAATTACAATTTAAGTTTTGTATAATTGGTGCGATATATACAAAAGTTGTGAGTGATTATATAAAATTATGTACGAATCAAATTATAGAGTATACAAACACTGTGCACGAATTATGTAACAAAATATACAAAAATAAAATTGTGAATTGTATAGCGAATTATAAAAAAACATACAAATACAACTATAACTATAGCTACGAAATGTAATTACCCAAACTATAGCTATGAAACATAATTAAGATATTTTTGAATGGGTATATGCGAAAATTTCTCTTTTAAAAAACAATAATCGGTATGACAACTATAATGGCACATCCAAAATTTTCATTCAAAGTGTTTACAAAATGAAAATATAAATATATAAACTGGAGTCTAATTACAAACTCCAAAAAGAGAAAAATTTTCTCAAACATGTTTACAATGCCACTCAACAAAGTTTCATTGGTTGAAAAAACAAAAGTTGAAGCATATTTAGAATGTCAGTCGACGAAGTTTCATTATTTGAAAAGACAAAAGTTAGAAAAATTTAGGTAGCCATTGCAACTAAGAATTAAACCTGCATCTAGTGATAATATTTGTGGCCTAAGTTAGACAGTTTAGTACTACTAGTTTATCTTCCTTCTTTGATTTAGGTAATTCAAAATCGTTATATATACAAAAATATAAAAATATACCTTATATATACAATGTAATCTTTTTTCGAAGGGATCCAGATGACCGCCCTAGCACCTATGACGGAATGGAAATGTCTAGGTATTTTACCAATACAATCTTTATAAATTAATATTTAATATTAGATCTTCAAAAATAATAATTTAAAAATAAATAATTAATGTAAAAAATAAAACATGAATTTTTTTTTGATACATTATGATTGGTCCTTTTCATGGTGATTGTGGGCACGTCAAGACCTCTCACTGTTGAAAAATTCAAAGATAGAAGCAGATTATATAGAAAGTCAAGACTCCTCTGTCCACGTATACCCATAATAATCAAATAAGTATATAAATTGGTCCCTTACTTGTGAACATCTAATTAAATTCACTTTGTTCTTGCCCCTCTCCATTACTGTATTTCAGGATGAATCGGGTCCGTGCAAAGTTGCCCGGATTCTGCATGACTCGAGCCGTCGTCCGCGTTCAAGCCCGTTCTCCGTACATGAAAACGGCCTCGATCAAGTCCAATGACTCTGCCAGTAAATGTAGCAGCATGGAAATGAGCTTTAACAGCGTCAATTCTAGGTCGGATTCTGAGAGTATTTACAATAACAATAATAATAACAACAGAGTTATGGTTGTGGTTGATCCTAATCTAGATGCCAATTGTGCTTTGCAATGGGCACTTTCTCATACTGTTCAAAGCCAGGATACTATCATTCTTCTCTCTGTCAGCAAGATTTCAAAAGAAGGTAAATGCTTATGATTGGATCTTTTTAGTTAAAATTCTAACTCTGTCACTGCATTCAGAGCTCATCTGAGCGAACACGTATACACTAGTTCTTTACTTGATAATTAATTATGTTTTTGTTTGATATGATGTAGGTGAAAAAGTTAACAGTGGAATTAACCAGAGGGCGTATGAACTTCTTTGCTCCATGAAATATATGTGCCAAACAAGGAAACCAGGAGTAAGTACTTGGATTGCAACATTTTTTTATGACCGGGATTGGGGCCAATTTTTGCACACTTCAATTAATTTCATGAGATACGTGTCACCTACCACCCAAAACAGATATCAAGTAACTCTATCCACCAAGATTAGGATAGATAAGAAGAATCACCTGGTGGTGTTGTCGCTGGAGTACTTGAATTGTGATATATTAATCCATTAATTTTTGACTGATACAACTTGGTTCGCCTAAAATATTCTACAGCTTGAAAAAACTAATACTAAATAATCAATTGCAGACCTATAGGGTGACTCCAAATAGTTTCAGAATCAAATTACATGGAAACTTTACAATGGACCAATTGGAAATTTTAGTAGTCCAGTTAGTTAGCTTACTGAACTTTTACCTTATTGATGAGGATTCGACTCCACACCTCATAATGGTGTGAGGCCTCTGAGTGAACTTTTACTTAAAGATTGACCCAAAATAGAAGTACAAGAATGTTTTTGGTTTGGTTAAGCCCAACATCTTTAAGGCACATTGACTTCTTATTTTCATAAAGTACTTAAATTCAATCAGCAGCTAACTTTTCATCATCTGCCTCACATTAGGTTCAAGTGGAGATAGTAATGCAAGAAGGAAAAGAGAAAGGACCTGTAGTTGTTGAAGAAGCAAAGCAACACAAGGCCTCTTTACTGGTGTTAGGACAGAGGAAAAGATCGATAATCTGGCGCCTGCTAAGAATATGGTCAAGGAAAAAATCAAGAAGCAGAGTTGTGGAATACTGTATTCAGAAGGCAAATTGCATGACAATTGCTGTGAGAAGGAAGAGCAGCAAGTATGGAGGGTATCTCATTACTACTAAACGTCATAAGAACTTTTGGCTTTTGGCTTAGTGCAACTTGATTGATAATTTAGTCTGCCTTTTTTAACAACATACTCGGTGTGGGTTACTCGGTGTAATCCCACAAAGTGAGATTTAGAAAAGGGTGGTATGTAGAAGAATGTATGTTTGAGATATCAATTCAAGTAGACAATCCAGTGCTCTCTCCTGGTCTAAGCAAGAATGAAACAAACTCCAGCTGGAGCTAATATTTATAAAAGTGAAGACATCAACACCAATTAACAATCATATTATGCCAAGAAAATCAATGCATTTACACAGTTGAATTGATCTACTATATGCACTTTCAACATATTTGTCTATGATAAAAAGAAAAGCCTATAGTATCAAAGGTTAAACCACCGGGAATCCGGGCTAAAAAGGAAAGAAAAAGTTTAGAATGGACTGTACAGAAAATACCGGATGGAGGCTCTTGTTTCATTAATTCTGCCTTGTTTCTTCTTGTATACGCACAGGGGAACTCTTGCCAAGCTTCAATATTAAAAAAATAAGAGCGAAGAAACAATGGTCTGATGCAACCAAGTCTCCTTCATGGTGTAGTTATGTCTGCCACTGTGCACTTAATTATTATGTTCAAATAGTCCACAGCATCTAACCGAGTAATCTATGGTAGCACGAATGAAGAACTTCAGACTCATGGAGCCATAACATTTGCGCGAGCACCCTGCATGTAATTGTTATCTTTTTCATTCACAACTGTTGGTCAAATGAATGCTTTTGACATCTTTGATTCTGTTAACAACTCACCCTCCACATGCATCAAAACTAGGGTTGTAGACGTATACAGTACTCATGCAAAGCTCTTATTTGTTGAAGGCTCTCTGAGACTCAAAACTGTAAGCAGGTCTATATACAATTTGGTGTAATTTATCATACCCTGCAAGTACTCCGGCCCCTGCCACGCCATAAAGCATGTTTGCACTTACTCCTCTAAAAAGTGCAGCAAAACCTTCCACGCGTATAATTTCACGGAGTGCATGTATGGAATTCCTATACTTTGATTTTTGCCCTGAAGTTAGCATCATTCTTCTGCGGACTGTGTCAAATGGGTAAGCACACACCCCAGAGAAAGTGGTTGTGCTCCAACCCAACATGAAGCTGGCAGGAAAATTGTCCTGTGTACACAAACAGAATGTTGAAATTAGTTTCTGCAGCCATACTTTAAAAGGTCATATGCACGTCCCTTGTTAAAAAGGTCAGCACCGTCACAGATTTTCTCTCCCTTCCCCCACAAATACCCCATAAATCTTATGTAAATAGCAACTTTTGATCCTTCTCGGCATTTGTTTTGCTGTTGTCTCTCCTTGAAAAAGGGACATTGAGCAAGTGATATTTTAAGTCATACTTCAGGCACAAGCTGTTCATAGATTTATTATGTTGGGTCAACTACATTGAAAAAAAGGAAATGGCGCAATAACAGAGAAGAATTCCAACCAGAACACTGCCAATCTAGGAATCAAATTTACCTGCAAGGGTCCAACTAAAACAATTGGCTTCATGGAGTCATAGATCCCAAAGTACATGCCTCGGTACAGGGCTATTCCCATAATTGAGGCTCCAAAACCCCGATAGAGGCCAACAATTCCATCACTTGACAATGTCTTACCATAAACATCTATTAGCCCCTTAAACTGGCGTTTGCCATTAAGTGGACAATCCCGAGCATCCATTGCCAGGCGAGTCCTTGCATAGTCCAAGTGATAAAGGAGCATGGACGTAGTCGCTCCAGCAGCACTACCGGATGCCACATTGCCTGCAAACCACTTGACGTATCCATCTCTCTCTTTTGAATATCCAAAGAGGTTCTTGTAGTAACCTTTGAAAGCAAAGTTGGAAGCCTGTGAAAGAAACAATTATGTAAGCTTCTCAAATATTATATTAGTTAAAAAAATTGAAAATAAATATCTATGAGAATTTACTGATAAAATGCATATGAAAATATAGTTATATCTACAATTTTGAGATTTAAGTACAGAAACATTTCCATCAATTATTTGATACTATAATTCCATTCTTGCACTAAAAGCAATTGTGAAGAGGACAATTTTTTTTGTGGATGCAAAGCATGATAGATCAAGCAAAAGGAAAAAGGAATGCATGAAACTATCTAAGTGATGCAAGGACTTTATTATAGATTTGACCACATCGCATATTCAATATCTTTCAACATTAACAGCACATGTTCAACCAAAATTCGGCAATATCCTCCCTAAGTACATGAGATGTAGCTTGACCGAACAAGTCCTAGCACAATAATAACAGCAAAGATCACACATTTCTTCTTTGTTGAAAAGGTGTATGAACAATCTACTAAGCAGAAATCTAAACAGGAAATACACATATCATACTCTTCTACAGTATACCTGACACAACAGTATAAAGTAATTTCCCTTCAGACTAAGCTATGATAAAAACATGTTGGATCTAGTCAGATGTGGTACATACACTAGACAATCTGATGAGTAGACTCTACAGAGGGCTGCCCAGAGAGGTGCTAAGTTTGAATGAATAGGAGAAATCAATATTTAAATGGCAGACTCCAGGCTCAAACGTACAATAATGCAAGGCATGCTCTAAATGTCCTGAACGAGCATGTGAGTAAGCATTTCATGACCCAACGCCCTAATAAGTGTACATTTGCCTCATCACATCCTGTGCTTATTGGCGTTCTCCTTTCACCTTAGTTTCAAACTAATATCTATATTCCTCACTAAGATATTAGTGACAAAACATGAGGTAATGAATAGTCCCTCGAGTAAATACATATACGCAGCTACTATAACAGGACCTAATGAAAGATGGTGACACTCTCCTACAATTATTCATCATTTCTCAAAACACTTAGCATGAGCCCTCAGGTTTCATAAATGTTATCAGGGAACTTCTCTGCACTATTAGTCACACACACACATATAAAATAGAGAGAACTTAGATATAACTCCAACAAGCTTCTTTTCACAGCATGTATGAGGGCAGCTCTGAAGTACCATTAGCAATGGTCACTGAATCGGTCCAATAAGCTTTTGTCAGTATAGCTGACTATTGAAGCAATCATCACCATGAGTTGGCTATAGTAAACTAGTGAAATTATCAAAAGGATAACAGGAAGACTATCTGAAGCCCGCTATATAGCTAGGATAAAAGATTAAAAAGTAAAAGGCTACTTTAGGGTAATAGTTTTTGTCACTGCCCACTTTCAAACTTACAGAAAACTAACTCAGGAACTCCAATCTATCAGTTCTTGTCCTTTATTACGGTCAGTGACAAGGTGGTGATTTGAGCCGATGGTCTATTGGAAACCTCTCTACCCCATAAAGGGAATAAGGTGGCGTACAACCCCACCCTCCCTAGACCCCACCTGTGGGACTATAATGGGAATGTGGTTGTTAATCTAGTAGTGACAACGTGGTGGGAGTACTTTGGGTCTTGCAGCTACTGCATTCACCTAGAACTTCCACTTCATATACTAAAGAGGCAGAGACAACAAAGAGACCACTTGAAGACATAGAGTGCTAAAGGCTACATAGAGAAGATATCTCTTGTTTCTCATAATTGTGGTATTTGGACAGACTTGGACGTAATTCGATTCTCTGGTTCCAACCCAATGGAGGCAAAAACGGCTAGGTGATCTCTTCCCATATGCCACGGGTATTTACTACCTCCCACTAGCACAGGGACCAAGCACTTTGTTCACCAAGACTTGGAATATGAGAAGAGATCACCTAGCGCTTTTGCCTCCAGTAGGGGTTGAACCCGAGACCTCATTGTTAAAATGGTTAAATTTGAGAATAAAAATGAAATAAATGACAAATATTATGTAAGACGAGACCTCATGATTCTCAACCCACTTCATTGACTACTAAGTCACACCCTTGGCGCAAGATATCTTCTATCTATAATGCCTAGAAATATGCAAGAAGCTTATCACAGGAGGATAGTCAATAATTTTTAGGGAAAATAACAACTTCCCTTTACTGTACTGCTTTATAAACAGTTGCGCACTTATATCATGGAGATTACTTATACATTATTCCTCAGATAGAGAAGATGCATTTAGCCAACTTCGACTAGCTTGGGTCGGATAGTTGTTGTGTTGTTTTATTTTTTCTTAGCCTCTTAAGAGCTGGCTTCTAGTGGGGGGCACTTGAGTCATTGGACCTATATCTGGTAAAAGTGGTTGCCCTAATTGTTCCCAAACCTCCTTATCACGCGTGTCTTATTTGAAGCAGGATAGAAAACAAAATAAGATTGAGGAGCAGGGTGAGATCATCCTTAGAAAGAGCAGATTTGGCAGGCAGAAATGGCATTTCCAGAATCTTTTGTAGCTTTTCTTTTGAAGAAGTTCAATGCTATGAAATAGTAAGGAGAAATAGTTTAGAATTGTTATCTGAGACTGTAGGAGAGATGCAGACTCCAGCAGGAATAGCTTCTCATCAAACATCATTGAAGTGAGTGTTGGGTGGGTCTATTGGTTGCTTTGTAAAGTTATCTGAAATAGCCGCTTTGGCTCATTTTTTAGCAAACAATGCTAGATTTGGTTACCATAGGTCACATGTATATACAAGCATTAACTAAGAAGCTGCAGGTTTTTCACTAAAGTTGACATGGTAGCTAAGACAGACCTTGTTTCAGAGCACCCAAAAGGGTTCTGAATTATTCAGTGACCACTGTAAATCCAATCAAGATACATATAAAGGATGACTTAATAGAGAAATCATCATGAAATGTCTAAGTCCAAGGAAAATGAAAGCCAAAGAGAAGTGTTTAAGATCATCTCCAAGATCGCTGAACCAACCAAAACTCTGAAAAACCTTGGTGGCTATTCAGGAGAATAGTAAAACACTGACTAGTCTGACAAACCAGGTGAGATACCATCTCCCTAAAGTATTACAACTATGTTTTTAATGAACAAGTTGGGGCTCAGGAATCCAATTTTAGGTGTCTTTCAGGTGGAAGTGAAACATGAAGGCTAACTCTATAGTGTGCAAATAATTGATATAGAAAGTCAAGTAATACAGCCCTAACATCACAAGGAGATGAGGAGGAATTGCCACCTGAGTTGGAAAATATCTTATAACATTGGCCTGGTTTCCCCTCCACAATGACAAAAAACCCTCCTCTCGCAAAACTCTGTGAAAGCAATCACAAATTCCCACATATGGTCTCTTAAGCTGACCCCTCTTCATTAATTCTCCTTGATTCTGCAACAAAAGCTTTACTCGCTCAATTGGCGCTGCAGCACTTTTTGCAAAAATGCCTGCTGTTCCCGCCATCAGAAAATCCACAGAAAATTTTTCTGATCTAGTTTCCATTTTAGGCCCCAAGTTTCCCCTCCTTAAACCTGCAAAAGCAACCCGAGATGCATAAATATGTCAAAAAAGTAGAACTCACCAACTAAAGCCTCTCATGTCTGCTTTCCTAATGGGTGATAGCTTCATGATACCAATCTATTACCACAAACATCATGCAAGCAACTATATACAGCAAGCTTAGATTTTCTTTAATAAGGATTGAGATTCTTTCTTTTCTTCTACAAATAGTAAAGCTTGATTAATATTTTCAAATTCATTTTTCACAAGCTTACATTCAGAGAATCTCTAATTTTATAGACCCTAAATTTATCAATGGAAAAAGAGCAGAACGGATACACAAGACATGTAGCCTGTTGGATCAAGCTTCAAAAGTCTGTTTATTTTGAAAGTGCTTTTAGAAGTACTTTTGAGGGAGCAACTTGAGTTTGGCTAATCAATTTTTGTTTGGCCAAGGTTCCAAAATGTTTATGGCGATAAGCTAGCTCTTCAGCTTCTGAAAAACAACTTATGCCATTACTCAAAACTCAAAATCACTTCTTAGGGCAAGCCTGGAGCACTAAAGCTCCTGCTATATGCAGAATCCGAGGAAGGACCCGACCACAAGAGTCTATTGTACGCAGTGTTAATGCAAGAGACTATTTTCAAGGCTTGAACAATAGAAACAACTTTACCAGTTACTCAAATCAATTATTACTTTCCTAAAATCTTGGCCAAACAACTAAACTCTCCAAAATAAACATATTTTCTTTAAAAAAAAGGCAAAACCTTGGGCAGATTTACTAATGTATAATTGACCCCAGGTGAAAGTTCATCATCCAAGCCATGCTTCAAATAATACCTACCAATAAATCCAAAATAAAACTTCCATATTTTCCTATTTACAGCCATTCCCAATACCCCAACATATTCAAAATTGAAGCTTAGTTATTATTCTTGTTCCTGAAAGCTGACATTCCTTCACATCTCAACTACAAGCTCCACCAGGAAACTTCATATAACAAGCCTTATACGAGGTTGTACATTGATAAAAATTTAAACTTGCAAAGAATAACGTTGTTGGGTTTCTTGAATGAGTCGATTTAAGTCAAATTACAACATTTTCTTGAAAATCCGGGATTTAGAGAGAGATATCAGCAATTAAAAAAATAGTTACCTGATGAGCCAATGAAGGAGAAGAAGATTTCACCACCCACCAGGTGGTGGCGGAAGGTGAAAGAAGAAGGGTGGCTTTCAGCAAACCACCAATTTCTCGATTTTTGAATGTCTTTTAGTTTATTTACATTAGAAGACAACCATGAGGTTTTGTGCGTTTCACATTATTTTGGCTTCTGAGTGCGCAATCCCATAAACTTCGCCTTGTCTTTATCCATTTTTTTGAAAAAACAAAATTCCTTCCTTATGAATAAAAATGAATTTATTTTATGTCCGATTGTGATAAAATTAATTGATTAGTTACTATAATATTATTTATTATATATGCAGCGATCAATTAGTTAATGATAAATTTTTAAATAAAACTTAGATCTATGGAGGTTTAGTCCTGATATGTAGGGTTGGGAATAACTTGAGAAATCCAAATAGTTATTATAATAGTATTTGTTGTGCATGCAGCAATCAATTGATTAGCGATAAATTTTTAAATGAAGCTCAGATCCATACAGATTTAATCCTTGATATGTTGGGCTGAAAATATCCTGAGAAAACCCCAAAAAAAACCTATTAAAATTGAAATTTAACTACTTAACCAATAAATACACAAGGATCAATATAATAATAAAAATATAATAATATTTAAAGAATTCAAGCTAGGTAGATCTAGATCCGTGTCAATATGCCACCTGGAAATTGAATCCCTTATAATTATACCCACTTGATAGTATAGAACTAACTCAAATATTAGCAGAAAAAAATATTGAACGATTTCTTTTCATTTGTCTGAGTTTTGATGATTGTACCAATATGAGGTAACAAAAGTTAATATGAATATCACAAAACTTAATGTCTGATAACCAACATCACTGTATTCACATATTACAAACAACAATAATAACATATTTAGTAAAATCGCACAAATACAATCTGGTAAGAATAAAATATATGCAGACTTTATTACTGTTTATAGAGATAGAGAGTTTGTTTTCGAAAGACTTACTTAAGGAAACCATTTTTTTGTTACTTTATAAACATGAACTTATGGACATGACAGTTCATTTGCCAACCTTTTATTCATCATCCATGGAGAAACTAGATTGGATAGACAGAAACATACACATTGTACATAGTAATACAACATTAGTTCACAGAGAACAGCAAAGGAGACATCTTTGATTCTGAATGTTTTACAAATCTGCTTTTGGGAAATATGATTAGCCAAGTCTAGGCTCTTGAGCAACTTTTCCAGATTCATCCACGAAGAGACGAACCCGATCTAAGCGGTAATCCATAGTCACCATTGAATTAGGAGGAATTATATGTATCTTTACTTCTGGTTTCTCCTCCTTTATCTTTCTCTCTGCTTCCTCTGCTGTCACTCCTAGCAATTCTGGCCATGACATTTTCCCACCTGGTGGACTACTGAAATCTGTTCCAAAATTTTCTTCATAGTTGTAATAATGTCACAAAACAGAGTTAGTAATTGTAGGCAAATGCAAGATCTAGAATCAGCGTGTTCAAACAGGATGGTAAAAGATAGAAAAGCTAGCTCATTAGGGGAGGATTGTCCGAGCATAAGAGTCCAATTTTTCATATTTTTTTGATGTGGGACTTCTTAACACTCCCCTACACGTCCAGACCTCAACTGCAGCGTGAACACTATAATATAGGGGCCAAACATTGTGAGCAAAGAATTGGGATGGATCTGACTCTAATACCATATAAAAATATAATATCTAGGCCTAACTCAACCTCAAAAGCTAGCTCATGAGGGAGAATCAATTCGACGATACTAAATTACTGGACATATATATAAAATCTATGCTATTTAGGCTCTCCATAAATGTTATCAGACTTGAATCAGGTCCTTTAGATGCACTACGTTTGAAGGACCTGACAACATTTTGAGACTAAACAACATTGAATAATACTAAAGAAATTTTAGAAGGAGAAGGGATAGAGAAGCTAACCTAGAATGGGTAATGGAGCTGGTGATGATTCTTTAGGAAGTTCATCAGGGAGCTTCTTTGAATCCTCTGCCATGATTAGTTGTCTTGTATTTTAAAAGCAAAGTGATTATTTAACTTTCTCCAAATCTTTGATTTCTTGATTTCATCAACTCTATTTTCTTGGTTACAATAATTGGAGTAATATTAACAATAATATCTATTGCCGGCCAACAAGTTGTACCCACTTCTATTCTTTCAAGGTACATCTGATCTTGCACACTGTACACCCTACTGATCAAACTGACTCTTGCTTTTTAAAGCTTTTATCTTTTATATTCTTCTCTTTATGTCACTATCGAGAAAACAATCGAGATGGACCTTAATATATAGTGTTGATTTATTTTGGTCCTTGATATATATATCTTCACGAATCTAGTGTTCGATGTTTGGAAAAAGTTGACTCTTTTTATCCTAATGCCATGTGCAACTCACAATTCACAAGTGTGGTTTCAGGAGGGTAAAATATATGCAGATTTTATCACTATTTCATAGATATAGAAAAGTTGTTTTCGAAAGACCCCCATCTCAAAAAAATATCATCCCCAAAGCAGAAAATACTATATATAAAATGATTAAAGTGGATAATAAATAAAATTTATAAAGACAACAATATAATAAATGACGTATAATAACAACACAGTATATAATAATACGACTATATCTACTAACCTACTATATCACACAGTCCGACATCATCAGCCATGTGCAACTCACGTGACTGAAAAATGAAACCAAGAAAACATACAGAATAAAAGTTGATTTTTTGCAGATAAAGCATTACTGGGACAAAAACTGTTGAAGAAGTTGAGCAACAAGGAATAGTTGCTGAAACAAATCCAAATAAAATAAAATAAATAAAAGTTACCAAATTCCTATTTCTTTTTTGCCATCTTGAGTGGCACAAGCTCTAAACATGCCAGTAGTATTAAATGGTGTGACAACTTCCCCTGTGGCAGACACAGCAGTCAAGCCAGTAGTCCCTTTTGGTGTCGATTCTTTTATAACATAATCTGTTGCCTCCTTCAGAGTTAGTCCTTTGTATTCCATTAGAGCAGCCACATCCCTTGCTACGGTTGAGCGGATAGTTTCTTCGCCTTTGCCTGTACAAGACACTGCACAATATTTATTTGCATATGTCCCTGCACCAACAAGGGGAGTATCTCCTATTCTACCAATCATCTTGTTTACTAGTCCTCCAGTAGACGTAGCAGCCGCTAGATTTCCAGATTTGTCGACAGCTACACATCCCACTGTCCCGATTTGGCTATCCCCATTGGGAACTGGGGGTTCATCAACTATTGGTATAGGCTGTGTGTAATCTACCTGAAAAATTGATTGCATAAATGGTTGTCATTAGCTCCGAGGCTGAGAATCATTTGACATTACCATAAAATGGACGAGACATAGAAAGAGATTAGGTCACAAACAAGGATATCGAGTCAAAGCTAGAACAACCTTTTGGTGATTGTGATTGACATCATTAACAAATTCAGAGGCTAGAAGAGGGGGATCAAGTACATTTGAATATTGTTGTTTTGGTGTTTACCACAACATTTTTCACATAATATGAAGCATTAAACAATCCCAAGCCAAAGAAAGCAGCAGTTCATAAATTCAATGTTGATGCCAAGTCCAATTAAAGGTCTAATCCAACACGAATATGCAAAATGAGAGATGGCATAGCATACCTGAACGCTGTTAGCTGCTTTTGCTTGTTTCAATCTCTCAATATGTTGTGGAGTGATAAAATAGCTCGAGTCTACAGTTTCAACCCCCTAGATAACAAAATCACCACAATTAGACAAGCATACTTTAAATTAAAAAGAATGTGCATGTTACAGCCAAGTGATTGTACTCCAAGAAGAGTTTAACTACTGAAAACAATGAAATTAAATTAGTCAAGATACTAGGCAAAAGTCCCTGCCTCATTATTTGGTATCTCTGGAAAGAGAATAGACTAATGAACATTATTTTCACAAACCTGCTCCCTAGCGAATGCTTCGGCTCCCTCAAAAGCAAGATATACATGTGGAGTTTTCTCCATGACTAGCCTAGCCAGAGATACAGCATTAACAACTGTAGTGAGGCCAGAAACAGCTCCACAGTTCTTTGTACTTCCATCCATGATGCAAGCTTCCATTTCTACTGTGCCATTGTTTGTTAAGACCGAACCTTTACCAGCATTGAAGTGTGGATCATTTTCCAGTTCTCGTACCTGTGTGAGTCAAGTTAAATCCTCTCATATCACTATTGTTTACCAATAGTATACAAAAACTAGAAGCTTCTGACTGTATTACAAGTTTCCCATGGTTTCCAGTTGCAGTCATACGATGGCAATGTTATATTCAGTGCCGAATTCAGGATTTAAAGTCTATACATTCTGCTCTTTATGTGTGTCAATTCTCTCTCACACACACATATATAGTCGGAGCAAAACGCAAGGGGCTCGATCTAGTCTAGATCTTTCAATAGATGTGTGTATCAACCTAGCTAGTAGACTTGCATATGTAAAATGCATGTATTTCATTCAATCATCTGAAGCAGGGCGTCAGGGCAGAACATTATCCAAAAATGTCTTTATAGAAACAAGCCACATTTTAGGAGGCATTTCTCCATGAAACTTTTTCACTTTTTCCCGAAATACAATACCAGAAAACCACTCATAATTACCCACAGAAAAACCAAAAACAACTATAATTTGTATGCATGGCAAAACACAACTCCAACTTTCAAATATAATTTTTGTTTTAGGATAAAACTAATTTTTTCTTATAATGAAACATGGCTAAAGGCACATTTAGGGGTCGCTTGGTAAAGTTTTTTGTATTAGCAAAAGTAATGCATGCATTAACTTGATGTATTAGTAGTACCTTGTTTGGTATATTTTTTCATGCTAGGCATTAGTTATATGTTGGAAGCTTCGACGAGCCCAACACACCCACTATAGAGGACCTAGAATGTACTACACACTCTACACCAACTCTTTGATGCTGGTTGGCCTTTGATTTTATAAATCCTTAGTGCACAATAATACTTAGGCGGCAGTGC
>JAOTQJ010000096.1:17789647-17804582 GCA_025642045.1 Solanum sejunctum | reverse complement strand
GAAAAATTTAATTATTTGAATTCATTATTTATCAAAAAAGGTTAAAAATGTATAAAAAAATAAAAAGATAAATACTTGTGTATTTTTAATAAAAAGAAGAAGAAACAAGTGTATGTTAATTTGAAAATAAATAGTATATATATATATAGAGAGAGAGAGAGAGAGAAATGTAGGAGTAAAAGGGTCAAATTATCTTTTTTTTTTCATTGGAACGTTCAAAAAATGACCATACACACGCCTTATTTGCGTGTAACTCACGCACTGTGCCATCTCAACAACCTGTGTGTACTTATTCAGAAATTGTCAAATTTGGAGTCATATTTGTGTAAGTTAAAAGTTTAAGTTTTAACTTACAATCTCGAGCTAAGTTGAAGATCAAATTTGAATATTATGCTAATTATTTTTGTCACTTTTTTTCTATTTTGAGTCATAACTTTTATTTTTATATATAATTATTAATCAAATCAAACTAAATCAAAAACAATAACTAAATTGATAACTATATTTTATATTTGATTTAATTTAATTTTTATTTTAATCAATAATCGATCCATGATCAACTTGATGGAGTATATGTAGTGCCTTAATGGAGAAGTGAAGTGCAATGGGGGTAGAGGGACACACACACAACAAATGCATGAGTCTGACTGAAGTGAAGACCACGCATATGGACATGCAAAGTGACATAATATCTCACACTACAATGGTCCCTACCATGACCTTAAATCAATAATCGGTCACATCACATGTCATATCCATAACATCATTACACCATCAACCTCCACTTGCTGCTTATTATTATTGCCTCCATCTTAGTTTATTTGAATCAAGCTTTTCGTATCGAGTTTTATGTAGTATAAATTATTTTTTTAGTGTAATTTTTGAGTTAATATATAAAAATAAAGATTAATATTGTACGCATTCAAAGAATAAAAATAATAAATTTTTTGTCATTAATCAAAAAAAAAAATCTAAAACAGAGGGAGTATAATCCTCACATATTTCTTATTATTTTCGTTCCATGGCATTAACAAAAGAATTATATATGCATAATACATGAGTCAATGATGAACATAAATAGATACGACCTATATAACTACTCACTTGACATAAACTCTTCATATATGACAATTGATTAATATTATGACACGTTGAATTAAACTCAATCTCACATTTAATTTCGAAAATATTCATTAATTCTATTTCGTATACCAAACAAGCTCACATAGTATTAATGTAAATTAATTTTATTGTACACTTTGTATGTGATCAAAATAAAAAAAATAAATTTCATTATGATCAAATACGGTTTTACGATGTGTATTTATTATCCAACAATGCCCCTGTGTGGTCACTCCACTGCTAGTTACAGTTACAGTGGCCTATTTGCACTTAGGGTGTCAGCCATGGAGAGAGAGAAAATGGTGACTACAGAACAAAACCGACCTAAATGGCCCTCTTACCTGACCAATCACATCATCACACGTACCTCCACTTCCAAAAATAATGCCACGTAGAGCTATAATTACCTGCGGACTTTTCCATCCTTCTCCAATGGCGGTCCCCGGCATCCTCACCAGCCGACCACATGCCCCATCACTTATTGATGAATCCCCGGCGCCAAAATCTCTGCCATCCGTACATTTCTCTAATATCTTATCATCTAAATATCTAATTCAACTTCCACCTACGTGGCCCTTCTTCAACCACTACATTCTAATACAAGCATTAATTAACTACTTCAATCATACAATAGATTAAGCATGATCGAAAGTCCTCAGTGGAAATTACCAAACATATTCAACATAATTTCACAGAATAATAGGCAAATTCTCATCATGAACTTTTAAGCTAACTTTCCAGCAAAAAATTCTTTTTTAATGTCAAGCCTATTAGGAACATATATAGAAGCGAAAATTTTAGTGTGTGTTTTTCAAGTAAAATTTCACAACTAAAATCAAGAGTACAAGGATGTGTAGTCTTTACTACTTACTATTAGCTCATAAAGGTAGAGAGATGAGATTGAGATGCAAACAACTGATCAAGTTAATATTATGATCCTTCTAATTTTGATTGAAGATAGCAACAAACTTTGTTAAATTATTGTGCATTAAAGATGGAAAATGAATAATGTAAAGACTGAAGAAAATGAATGCAATAAGGGATCGAAATGAACAATTAACACTTGATAAATTGTTCTCTATATTCTGATTAACTTGAACTTTCAGAATTAAGATACACTTGCAATAATATCTAAATATACCCCCACCACAGGGAAAGTTAAACCAGAAAAAAAGGAAAAGTAATTAGCGTGGAGAAGTTAGTTACATTTGCATGATAGAAATTACAAATTTCAAACCCTAACTCCAGCCAAATCAAAACATGGAACGAACTTAAAAATAGGATAAATGAATATACATACCAACATAGTTAACCAGAAACAAGCATATTTCTCTTCTTCTCCACTTCTTTAACATTACGG
This sequence comes from Solanum sejunctum, assembly GCA_025642045.1. NCBI lineage: Eukaryota > Viridiplantae > Streptophyta > Magnoliopsida > Solanales > Solanaceae > Solanum > Solanum sejunctum. The sequence continues at coordinate 17,802,100 of JAOTQJ010000096.1, read as the reverse complement.
GAGAAAATTAAGAGAGTGATCGTTTTCGTTCCACTGTGTTTGACACCAGTAAGATTGATCAACGGTAACCGCTAGATCATACAGTCCATGATCACCACCTCCTCCATCTCCGCCTCCACCTCCTCCAGGTTGCCAATCTAGTGAAGCAAGTTCACTGTTGTTTACCCTGCTTTCATGTAACCCGGGATACTCAACCCGACCCGTTTGGTTCAAAAAACCCGTATCCATCTCTTCCATCTTCAGCTCATCGGACGTCGGCAATGTTTCCACCATCTTCGACTCTTGATTCCATTGCTCATTAGTGTTTTGGTTCTCCGGCAACCGGTACGCCGGAATATCAGCCATGTTAAATGGATAGTTAGATGACGTAATCATGTTTGTGAAGTTCCCGATGTCCTGAAACTGGTCTTCTGCTGAATTCTCCATTAATGGCGGATCATCGAAGGTTTGGTTAGTACTGGGAGGTATGAAGAAATTGGACTCTGGAAAGTTGAGATAAGTTGAAGCAGAGTTGGAAGAAGTTGCCGACACATCTTCCATGGTGGCAGCACCGGAAGTGTTAGTCGCCGCCGCAGCCGCGGCCGTTGGAGTAGCAGTGAGACTGGAACTCTCACTGCTAGAATTAGTGTCTGACTTATGTTCCTCCGGTGCGTCGGATGGAGTGGATTTCGGCTTTGAACGCTTGCTTTTCCGGCATCCACCACCGACGGGGACGTTACGGAGGACGCCGCCTTTAGTCCAGTACCTCCGGCAACTCTTACAGAAGTGACGTGGCTGAGAGAGATTATAATTGTTATAGTAGCAAAATTTAGTGTTGAGAGAATCGCAACGAGGACACTTCAACGCTTGATGATGTTGGTGATTATTCGGCCTTAGCCTTCTATCACCACCACCAGCTCCGATCGGATGAATATCTTGCATATTTCAAAATCACACTCAGAAATAAACGCTGGAAAATAAATACAAAAAAAAACTAGATCATCATTTTCCGGCGAGATTTCACATTTGCCGACATCAGAATCTGCAACTATGAGTATATTTTATTTTATTTAACAGAGAGTATCTGACAAATATCCCTCCAAAACTAATGGTACCTTAACGTTTTTATGATTTATTATAAAAAAAAAATCATGAACGAACTTAAAGACTAAAATGCCCCTGACATACAGTGATAATCACTGTAGAAGCCACGTGATGCGTTTGCCCTCCACTTGGTGGTTCGAGCCGTACGGTTCGTGTGGATGGATGGACACGTGGATGGCAGATCGCGAGTCGATTATAGCATCCACGAATCGTAGGGTGTGTAGTTGTCGGCCAATACGATATTTATGTTAAGTGGGAAGCTTTGGTGTCAGTTATGATTGATGCAGAATTTGCCACGTCGTTGCTAAAACTCTGCTTTGTTTAGTGGGTTTGTTGGCGGCAACTGTTTTTAACAACGCATGATTAGTCCTCATTGGTTCAATTAAATTATGAAAATAAAATTTTGATGTGCTGTCTGTTATTCCTATGATATTATCGCAAAAAATAATAAATATTTAGTGAAATTTTATAAGTTAAAATATAATGAAATTAAAATATGTAAATTTTATTATTATCTTATAAAAATAAAAAAATATTTTCAGATCAATAGTAATGCATAAACATAAATTTAATCCCCTCATTCTAATCAAAATTACAAATAAATTATTAAAAAAAATGTGATACCTCAAACTCTTGTATCTTCAAAAAATGCAAAAAAGAAAAAGTAACAAAGTCACTAGCAGGCTTAATTTTACGTATAAGAAAATGAATCAACGTCGAAAATTGAGAGGAAGCCGGTAATAGGTGTGTATTCACTTGTTCAAAATAATCTCATCTACAGTCATGACAATTTTTTGGAAAGAGGATACTTATTCGAAATTTACACCTGAATTTTGAAATTCGATTAAACTAACTTTGTAAATTAACTTAATTAATAATTAATTTATGAATTAATTAATTGACAATTCACTAAATTAATTCATTATTAATATCATAAAAGGAAAATCTTGAGAATGAGTAAACTAAATTTTTTGATCTTAATTTTACACTATCTAATTCAATCCCTTCATCTTTATATATATTCATATAGAGATGAATTAATTTAATTTCATATGGAGTTTAACAAAGAAAAAAAGAGAATTCAAAAAATTTTTTGGTCTAAAATAAATAATAATGTTTGTATGACTGTAACATCATTACATTAAAGATAAAATAGATATTTTAAAATTAAATTATTATTAAGTATAGAATATATCATTCTTTTGAATACTGACTTAAAAAAATAAGTCGCATAAAGTGAACCATTACTATTTATATATAAAGAAATAAGGCAGCAGCTTTTGATCGTAGTTGCCTGCTTGAGCAGTTTCTGATTGTCTTGTCTACTTCAGCCGCCTGCTTTTTCTCCTTTATTATATGGGGTCAATAAAAAATATTTTACATGCTTTTTAATTTAATTTTCTCAAAGTACATGTGTATTGACGTGTTTGCTTCAACTTCTTCATAATATTTCTTCAGTTGCTTCATAGATTTTAAAATATATTTAAAAAGTTTATCAATGTCACATAAATTGAGATTAAAAATAATTTATATTTACTACTTGCTTGAGCAGCTCATGGTAGACCAATAAAAATAATTTGTGAGCTTTTAATTTAATCTTTTTAAGGCAGCTGCGTATTAACGTGTCTACTTCAATGACTTCATAATGCTTCAATTATAATTTTACAGTATAATTTATCAATGTCATATAAATCCAGAATCAAAAATAATTTATATTGAGTCCCTACTAGCATAGACTTTTGCCACTGATACTGAATATTTGATCTAGAAAAAAGGCAAAATTTGTCACTGACCTATATATTTTGCTCTTATTTTCAAATTCAAGCAATAAAAGTCTAACACCTAGTCATTTGGTCTATCCCATAATTTACACTTAATATCTTATAAAATGTGGATGACAAATCAAGAGTCTTCTCATAATGTGGATGACAAACAATAAAAGTTTACCACCATGATCGTTTGAAAATAAGTGTAAATTACATCTAGTTCATTTGAAACTTATTTTATTTATTTTATATATAGTTCAAAGGCAAGTTATTTTATTTTACATGATATTGATGATGAAAGTAAATATTCATGTTTAAGGTAGATGGTTTATGTCACTGGGGGTGTGATCGTTTTCGAGATCCTATAAATGTAAGAAAACTTAGCACATTGAACTATACAATTATGGTCTACCAATTTCACATAATCTTCGATAACGCATCCCATCTTAAAATTAACATAACATTAATTTAGCTAGCATTTGGTCTCAAATTTTCAAATATTCTTAGCAAATTTTTTTGTCAAGTTGGTAAAGTTTCACAGTATGATCCTAAATTATTTCAAAAATATTTGACTATTTTAAAAAATATAATTTATAACCTTTTCCTTGAAAGAGTCAAAACCAAACTCAACTATATTACTCCCGTTGTTTTATTTTTTATATGACATCATTTTTTTCGACCCGTCCCAAAAAGAATATTATCTTACTATATACTTTAAAAAAAAATTTGCATTTAATGACATGAATCTTAACATGCATCTATCTAAGGATTATTTTAAATCACATATTTCAAAATTCCTTTTTTTCCTTAAAAATTCTTGCCAAATCATAGGATCCCCCATAAAATAGAACAAAAAATATAATTTAGTGAATGATTTTTTTGAGGGCGAGGGGGAAGAGGGGGAGGGGGGTTAAAACAGAGAACAATTAAAAATAAACTGACATTTTTAATTTTTTTTAAAAAAAATATTACAATAATAATAAGTCAATAGGTGTTGAGTCCAACCTTAGTGGTGGTATGGAAAATTACTCTCTTATCCATAATTCTCACTTCATAAGTAGAGACGTGAACATGAATTAGTCAATTTTATTTGAATTAGCCTATATGGACTTCGAAATCTAGCTGGTCAATGTAGGTTGATCCATCCTTTGAGGGACCCCAAAACAGCTCACCCAACTTATTATTACGTGGGTTATGACCTTAATTTATTTTCTTTAAAAATAATTATAACTCAAATAAAAAAATGCTAACATAATATTTATAAGATAATATTACAGAGTATTATCATTTATAAACGAAAGTCTCAACTTCACAAACAAAATAATCCTATTAATAGTTATTATGCATGACTTGATTGACTTCAAATAAAAATTTGATTGTATGGCTTCAATCAGAGATCACTATCATGCTATGCAAATAGTTTGAGCATAATCATACAAAAAAAATAATGCTACTAGACATAAAACTTCTGCAAAAATTAAATAACTTTTGACAATGAATAAATAACAATAAACTAGCTAAATAAAAATATTAACATAAGATTGTCATAACAAATCATAACAAACATAACAAACAACGAAAAAAAAGAAGTAAAGGGAAAAAGGTTAACAACAAGAAGAAAGAAAATAGACAATATTTCATCCAAGTTCCAACAAGATAATATTTTAAGTATCTGTAAATTTAAATTACTTTTAATATTTTAGTCAGATCTTATTTTGATACTCTATTTTTATTAATTTTTCTATGACCTAAGGACCGGCCTAGCCCACCTTGCTCAAGCCTCATGGGTGAGTGCATTATTCGAATTGAGTTAAAAAGTCTTGTCATTAATGGGCTTCAAGAATTATAGATCAACCCTATCAAATCACGAATTAGACTGAGTTGGCCTAACCAGCCTGGTTCATATTGACGTGAGTCAATTTTTGGAGTTAAATCGTGTCGAAGTCATTTCCTTTGAATTAGATATTAAAGTCAGATCCACTTCAATTGACAGGCTTGAACATGGCAAAGAGTGAGTCGGTGGAGTAGGTGTGGGGGGTATTGGCCAATCCTCGTGAGCTAATTTTGATTCAAGTGAGCCTCAAGTCTATTTCTTATCATAATATTGTTGAGTATGAGTGGGTAATAGTATTTTATTAATGAGGACAAAGCTAAATAAACAAACCTTTATTTTTATTATGCTTGGAGGAGTGCTCTACAATTTCTTGGATGATTTCTTGATGCATTACAAATAAAGTGTCCCTCTATTTATACTACTCTCTAGAGACTTAAGTGTAAATGACATTTATTCTATAAGTCCTTCAATAATTACACATTAGTCTTTCTCTCTAGAATATTCTAGAGTCTTCAAAGACTTTCCAAGACATAACTACATGGGTCTAGATTCCTCAACTCTTATCAAGATTTTTCTACAATATTCTGAAGTCTTCCAAGAGCTTCAAGCTTTATCCACAATGTTCTAAAGTCTTTCGAAAACCTCTCCAAGACTCTAGTTTCTTTTTCTTGATTCTAAATTCTTCCATTATTTTTATGGAAGACTAGCCGGTCGTGACACTTCGATAATTTTATTTATACTACTCTCTAGAGACTTAAGTGTAATGATATTTATTCTATAAGTCCCCCTTAATTAGCACTTTCTCTTATTGCTGATTTTGCACTCATCTCGAGCATTCTTTGAAATTCCTCGATCTTTGTTCCATTTAGGTCCTTTATATATATATCAACAATTTGATCATTTGTTCCAACGTGCTTCATATCAATCTCATCATGTAATACCTTTTCTTGAATAAAGTGGTAGTGTACTTTAATATTTTTGATCCTGGCACGGAATACTAAACTTTCTTCCAGTTTAATTGCTAAGAGATTATCACCATATAGCTCCACTGAATAACCAACAGGTTGATGCAGATCCTTTAATAGTTAGACCAATCATGTGCTCTCTTGGGCTGCCATCGCTACAGCTCGATATTCTACTTTGGTGCTTGATAATGATATTGTAGATCATCACTTACTACACAATGAAATTACACTCGATCCAAGATTAAATGTATATCCCGTAGTTAAACGTCGGGTGTCATGGTCATCAACATAGTTGGCATTACAGTGACTGATTAACTTGCAACTTGCTCCTTTCTTATAAAATAACCCAAAGTCAAGAGTGCATTTTACATACCTTAATATTCACCTTATTGATTCCAAGTAGGGCTTTCTTGGCCTTGACATATATCGGCTGACAACTCCAATGGTGAAAGTAATATCGGGCCTTGTGAGTATCAAGTAGATCAAACTCTCCACTAACTGTTTATACATTGTGGGATCTTCTAGCTCCTTTCCTTCAGTTGAACAAACCTTGGCATTTACATCGATTGGTGTTAACATGGATTTGTAATTGAGCAACCCAAGCTTCTCCAAAAGATCTTGAGCGTATTTGTGTTGACTCAACAATAACCTTTCATTAGTCTTCTTAACTTCAAGACCAAGAAAATGATTTAACTCACCGAGATCTTTTATTTGAAAATGCACAGAAAGGTTGCATCTTATTCGTTGAACCTCCTGTTTATCATCTCTAGTGACAATTATGTCAGCCACATAAACAAACACTATAGCTACCTTTCCTTCACGTATTGTCACGAACAAGCTTGAATCAGTTGGTGCCATATGATAACCACATTCAACCAAGAACTCGACAATCTTGCCAAATCAGGCCTCGGTGCTTGCTTCAGCCCATATAAAGCCTTTTTCAGTTTACACACATAATGCAGGTGATCTTTTATTTCAAACCCTTTAGGTTGCTCCATATAAATCACCCGATCAAGCTCTTCATGTAGGAAAGTTTTTTTCATATCCATTTGTCATAAGATCCAAGATTTGCTAGCAGCAAGGGCTAGTAGGACATGTACCGTGATAATTTTTGCGATAGTGCTAAATATTTCTTCATAGTCCAAGCCATAGGTTTGAGAGAATCCTCGAGCCATAAGTCGAGCTTTGTACCTTTCTATCGAATCATCAACTTTGATTTTCACCTTGTATACCCACTTGCACGATATTGGCTTGACATCTTTGGGCTTCGGTACTGGCTCCCACATTTCATTCTCTTATTAGTGCTTGTATTTCTTCATTCATAGCCTTTATCCATTCTTCACTTTGAGTGGCTTCTTTATAACTTCTTGGCTCCTTAATTCCAATATCCTCAATCAGTGCAGCATTTGCGTATTTAAAATTTGACTTACTTATCCTTGTTAATTTTCTTAGTTGTGGATCAGGAGACTTACTATGTTCTATTTCTTCAAATTGGCTTGGCCTCTCTTCTTCTGGGATCTTCTAATATATACCAGTCTTCCAAGGGCTTTTTTCCTTTAGTGGTGATCCTTCTTCAGCATCAACTGTGAATTCGATTTTCAAGCGTTCCTCCTTTTTCTGTATTTGCTGATCTCTTTGTTGTACCCTTTCTTAAATTTTTTTGGAATCAAGTTGTCTTGTTGCTTGAGATGACCACCATGATGATGCCTCATCAGATACCATATTTCTTGATATGTGGCATTTTTCAGTTGTTGGATCACAATACTTTCAACCTTTTCTTTCGTTGTCATTGCCCACAAATATACATCTATAGCCTTCTTATCAAATTTACTATGCATTTTATCTGGGATGAATACGTTGCATATATATCCAAATACTTTAAAGTGACTTACAGTGGGCTTAACATTCTATAGCTTCTCATATGGTGAGATAAGGTTCATCCAGGCCTGTGGAAGCCTGTTTGTTCTATAGATTATCGTCCTCATACATTCTGCCCAAAATTGTAGTGGCACATTCTTCGCATGTAGCATGCTTATACATATTTAGGCAAGATGGCAATTATTTCTTTCAGCGACGTCATTTTGCTAAGGTGTGCGTGGACAAGTCAGCTGTCGTCGATTTCTGTTTTCTTACAAATACTGGGAGAACTCTTCTGGAGTGTATTCTCCACTATTATCTGTACGTAGCCATCTTAAGCGATGTCCAACTTTACTTTCCACTTTCTTCTTATATTCTTTGAACTTGATTAGTGCCTTTGATTTTTTCTTCATGAAATCCACCCATGTGTATCTAGAAAAATCATCAATGAAAGTAATCACGTACGTAAGACCTGAGAGTGACCTTTGCTTTACTGGTTCAAAGACATCTGAATACACTAGCTCAAAGTGGTGCCTTTGCTCGATAGTTGCATTCCTCGTAAGGTAATTAATAAGCCTTACTGTATTGGCATTTCACATATACCACATCATCTCATACCTCCAATTGTAGAAGTCCCTTCATCATAGACTTCTTCATCATCGTCTTCAGCTTCTGATAGCTCACATGGCTAAGTCATGTATATCATAAGTCAGGAGTTTCACTTTTCTTCGTCTTGTCTACATATGTCGTCTGTGATGACAGTATGTAGATAGACCCCAATCTTTGTCCCTTCATTACCAGTTTGTTTGTAATCTTTAGATTATGATGTAATTTTTGAATGATGCTAATTGCGACACTGATAATAAATTCTTTGACACACTAGGTACATGAAAGACATTATCCAATTTTATTTGGCATGATTCGAATCGAGAGATGACCGTAGCTTCTCCCATATGTGTAATCGGCAACTTGAAGCCGTTAGTTATCACCACAACATGTTCACCTTTGTACTCCAGCAGATTCTTCAATTTTTCTAGATCCCCAGTCATGTGATTGGAGCAACCTACATCAACAATCTAATCATCTTCATAGTTGATGTACTTGTTACTTAAGGTAATAGGTGCACACTCTTCCATCAAGTCTTTGATGCACATCAGTGCCAATTCTTCACCTGTTGGCTCTTCTTGGGCATAACTTTGCTTGCATAACTCATTCTGCTTCATTTTGTACTGAGATGGCGGCGTTTTCTTCCTCACTCCTCCATCAAGTCTTCGATGCACGTCCGTGCCAATTCTTGACCTGTTGGCTTTTCTTGGGCATAACTTGCTTGCATAACTCATTCTGCTTCATTTTGTACTGAGATGGCGGCGTTTTCTTGCTCGCATCTTTAATAGCATTTTCGGGATTCAGTTTAGAAATATTTTCACAAATTGATTTTACTTTGTGAAAATATTGGCTCACTTCATATCTCCTTGTTTGATTAACATGAGCTCATTTTCTAGCCTTCATAGCTTGTCGTTATTCTTTCTTGTAAAAAGTGTCGCCAAGGAGTCTCATGCACTCTTTAGGAGTTTTTACATCTTTTATGTGTTGTAAAAATTCATCTTGCACCGACACCGTTAAGGTAAACAAAGTCTTGCCCGCTTTATTTTTTCATTTCTTTAACAATTCTTTCTCAGTGGCGAACTTACTTCTTCACCACCAACAATTTCCCATAAATCTTGTCCTATCAAATAGTACTTGATACGCATACTCCAAGTACTATAATTATCATGATTTAATTTTTCTAGTGAGCTAGCAGAAAGATTAAAATCCGCCATACCAAAAAGGTTAGTGCCTGGCACGTACCTGAAATTTGATCCCCGACCAAGAGCGTCTGCAGTCCCTAACTGTGACTTAAGCGGATACTCCTTGTATTTCGGTCCCTGACTGCGTACTAAAACGTCACCACCAATGTGACTTCTTTAAAGTGCTAGCTCTAATATATCAGTGCCTGATCGACCCGCTCTAATACCACGTGTTGAGTATGAGTGGGTAATAATTTTTTATTAATGAGTGCAAAGCTAAATAAATAAACCTTTATTTTTATTATACTTGGAGGAATGCTTTACAATTTCTTGGATGCTTTCTTGATGCATCACAAATGAAGTGTCCCTCTATTTATACTAATTTCTACAGACTTAAATATAAATAATATTTATTCTATAAGTCCCTCGATAATTATACATTAGTCTTTCTCTCTAAAATATTCTACGTACCTAGAGTGTTCTAAGACTTTTCATGACATAATTACATGGTTCTAGATTCTTCCAACTCTTCTCAAGATTTTCCTACAATATTCTGAAGTCTTCGAGGAGCTTCAAGTTTTATCTGCAATGTTCTAGAGTCTTCCGAAAACCTCTCCAAGACTCTAGTTTTATTTTCTTAGTTCTAAATTCTTTCTTTATTTTTATGGAAGACTCACAGGTCGTGACACTTAGACAATTCTAAAAAGTAAGAAAAAATATTAATTATTTTCTTTAACAAATATCAGAATCATTTCAAATCTTGATTTATTCAATGCTAACTCTCATATGATATTGTTCATGCTTCAGATTAATTATGACTTGAGTTGGGCTGATCAAAGGTCCATTTTCTTAGCGATAAATTATGTTTTTCTTTTATTAATCTTTGATGGTACTTATAATCTATGGATGATTTAACTGTAATGAGAGTTCATTATTGCAAATAGTATTTTGGCCTGTGCATAGAGTTTGTCAAATATGATCTATGAACTTAAAGAGGCATTGTTTTAAATATGAAAGGTCAATTTATTAGACAACTCTAATATATATATATATATATATATAAGGCCAAAAGTTGGTATTAAATCACTATTTATGTGTTCGTCTTTATTACAAAGTCTTGGACGGTACCAAACCATTATTATTGATGTAATTGAGCATTCTTACTTGGTTCGGCTTTTGGATTGATATTTTTTCAATGAGGATCTCTTGGAAATAATTTTTTTTATTTCTATGAGGTAGTGATAAGGTCTGTGTACAAGTACCTTCCTCAGATCTTACTTAAAGAATTTCACTAGGTATGTTATTATTGTTATAAGTCGTCAATATCTGAAAATAGCCAGATCGAACTGGCAAATCAGAAAAATTGGGAAAAAACAAAATTTTGAAATAATAACTGGTAAGGCTTGCGTACAAGTACCTTCCTCAGACTTTACTTAAGGAATTTAACTAGGTATGTTGTTATTGTTATAAGTCACCAATATCTGAAAATAGTCAGATCGAACTGGCGAATCAGAAAAATTGGGAAAAAACAAAATTTTGAAATAATAACAAGAAAGAAAAATAAGTTTACATTATTATACTTTGGTTAAGTCCACCCAAAAATTAGCATATATGAACCCTTCTTTAAGCTAATTACGTAGTACCAAACAATAACTAAAATGGGTCAAAAATAAAATTGTCTACTTATGGTCAAGTTTATCGAAGAGGAGCAAATACATTGTCAATCTTTGAGGGCTATATTTTTATATTGAAGATAAAAATATTTGTTTGAAGTCGGTAAAGTTATTGTTAAACATATTAGGACAAGGGAGGACAATAAATATACAAATTATTTAAGTAAATAAATGAAGATCACAGATATGAAAAATTATTTATTTATGAAGGTACGCTCAAGGAAATAAAAATTTTAATATATCGACATAATATAAGATTTTAAAAAGCATAGTTAATCGTTTCTCAATGAACCAAAAAGAAACAAATAAACAAATAAGGAACGAGTAGATATTGATGTCTTAGAATATTGTGCCTGGCTCATACCTTTTCTATACATGAGAAAACATAAATATCTAAAGGAGAGAGGAAAAAAATATCAAAAGTTGTCGAATTAGTTTTGAGCTATTTCATATGTCAAAAGTTGGCTAAAAAAAAAGAGAATAATTATTTAAGTCTTAAAAAAATACTAGAAATCTTGTCCCGATTCGATGTAGAATTCTGACCAGCAATATAACACAAGAATACCATATCAATCTAATGAGGCTAACTCTGATAAATATCAAATTAAATATTGAATTCTATCACAATCTAAAATAAAAAAATTATTTAAATCTTATAAAGAGTTTATAAATATTTTTTTGATCCGATATGAGATTTTTTCCGATGAAAACAGCAAGCTCGACAAGACAAAGTCACCATCCATATTAATCTATCAAATATGATGGTTGGAAGGTCACATATTGTATGTCCTTGGTATATTCCACATTAGCTCTAGACTATGCATCAATCCAAGTGGACAAGGACACAAGTGTCACGGACGTAGACTCTAAGTAAGCATTTTGTAAGGCACTTGACAATTTATTTATAACTTTTTTATTATTTTGTAAGCTCAAATAAAAGAGTTTTTAAGAAAACTTGTATATATTAATTGGAAGATTGCTTAATTTACTTGACTGATTATAATATTTTAATATAAGAGATAAAATATAAATAAAATTTCTACATATTTACAAAGAAGTCCATCTTCTGGAATTCTACATACACATGCAAACTTCTAAGTCTTTCAAGTTCCCTTTCATATTTGTCAAAGTTCCTATATAATATTAGGGGTAAACTCTCAATTTGGACCCTTAATTTGATACTATTTTGTAAGATGAAATTTAAACTTTCATAGTGCACAGAACTCTCAACTTGGCAATTTCTGAACAAGTAGGCATAGACCAGTCGCTGACGTGGCGCATGAGATGCAATCACGATGACGTATTTTTCAGCCAATACTGAGATGTCACGTGCGTCCACGTAAGCATAAAGTGTACACGTCATATTCCATAATTTTACACGTGGCATTCCTAAAAAAATAAAAAAAATTACAATTTTTTTTACATAAATTACAAAAAATTACAATAAAATTTTTAAACATTTTAAATTTTTTACATAAATTATAAAAA
>JAOTQJ010000096.1:17771711-17789614 GCA_025642045.1 Solanum sejunctum | reverse complement strand
ATTGCCAAGTTGAGGGTCCTATTTGTGCACTATGAAAGTTTAAGTTCCAACTTACAAAATGGTGCCAAGTTTAGGGTTTAATTTGAAGGTTATCCCTCATATTAATATACTTTTACTATATTAAACGTATAAATTACACACAAAATTTAAGAGGAATATTATATATGTGTGTATGTATATATATATTTGTTCTATAAATGGCTATATTTGCTAGATATCGCATTTGTAGTAGAGAGGAGGTGCATATTACTCCATTTGATAGGTGCAACACATCAAGTCATATGTGTGATTATGGAAGTTTTTGAAAACTAATTAAGATTAGATAGATGCCAATAGCTCAATTGATTCAACCAATAATGTGTGTCAAGCATAACTATATAATAAGTGGCATAATCAAAATTTTTACTGAAAAATTAAATATATAAAAAAATAATTGTACGAAAAAGTTATAGAGCAAAACGTTCACCGTATATATCTTTTAAAAAGATAATTTAAATTTTATATATAAAATATTATATCCATATATAGGTTAAGATAAATTTATCCTCTATTGTACTAATAAAAGAATAATATCCATTCTTTTTCTTTGTTTTCGTTTAACCATCTATTTTTGAAACTCGCTTAGCATGAAAATTCAAGTTCTTAGAGACGTAATAATTTTTATTTTCTACTAAAATGTTAAGAATGAAGAAATTTTATTCATTCAATCATAATCAAACATAAATTTAATATTTGAAGTTTATAAATTTATACAAATAATATTAAACTAATAAGTTTTCAATGAATTTGTCCAACAAACACAGAAGAAGTAAAAAAAAAAAAACACTCATAATGGGCTAGCTAGTGCCTAGTTATCAAAATTAATTGTGCCAAAATAACACATCCAGTTTCTTAGTTGTCATGCTGTAATTGACTAACTTTCAAAGTTAAAAGTACATTACGATATTTTATATATTTAAAAATTATATAAAAAATATTATAAATTATATTTTTTTAATATCAATGTGATAAATTTTAAAAATATATTTTAAAATATTAATAAAAAATTATATTTGTTTAATTTTTTTTAAAAAAAATTATGACAATTAAAAAGTAACGAGAAGTAACATATGTTTTCTGGAATTGTCAGTTGAAAATATTACACCAATAATATTTTATCTGACAGAGAGCTAGTTAAGATTTGGTGAAAGTAAATGCTACACATAATGTTGAAGATATTTATCCTTTTTATTTTTTTGTTGTACCTATCAAAGCATTAATTTTGAGGAAATTGTGTACCATAATTACATGACGATAAAATGTGAAATTAGCAGAGTCCAAAATTTCAACTCAATTAAATTATTGCTCTAGTAGTGAGGAGCAAAATTATCAATATGGGTTGTGATGCATTGGTGAAAAATGTTTCACCCTTAACTAAAGGTTTTGGATTTAAGTCTTGGGAATGAAAAAAATTTTACTGGGAACGTCACCCCCAAATAAATTCTATAATGCATAATTTAAATTTAATCAAGATTTCACGAACTACGAATACAGAATGAAAAATCAAAAAGAAAAAAAAAAACTCAAAATCTACTAGCGAGTTGTAAGGGCAAATATTCACATGTAGCAGAGAATTGGTGGGGGCTCTCAAAAATATTAGGACATTAATCTGGTAATTGTCCACATCCCTCACCCATAAACAATCCCAACAATTTTTTTATTCTCTCCGTTCTAAAATAGGTGATATTTTTAATTTAGATATATCCTTTAAAAAATATTTATTTTTAAAAAATACTTTTTATAATTTTTATAAATTAATTCAGGTTTATATACATGAACCTAAAGTTCATGTTAATTCAAGTTTAATTTTTATAATTAATGAGTACCATCAAAATATCTTACTTAAGACTTTCTGTAAAAATAAATAAAGAACAAATGTAAGAAGTTAAAAAGCACAATGTCGTCTAAATACACGTACGGTGTATATTACTTAACCTCCTACAAGTTTATATACATGAACCTAAAGTGAAATTAGCTTTTTACAATTATATATATTTTAAGTTGTTATAACAAGTCATTTTTATTAGAGTAAATTTCATAAACGGCAAATATATAAAGTCTAATTATGTCACATAGCTATAGTTTAGGTAATTGCATTTTGTAACTAAAGTTATAGCAACGTTTGTATAATTCACCCAGCATTTGTATACATTTCTATAATTCGCTATACAATCACATTTTCAGTATAGTGGTTGTATATTCCGCTATATAATTCATGTATAGAGTTTGTATAAATTGTCATACAATTTACAGTATTTGTATATCTTAGTATATATCTGATTCACGCACAACTTTTGTACAATCGCACACAACGTTTATATAAATCGCGCGAATTATAAAAAATTTAAACTATAATTGCAGCTAGATATTTAGCACAAGTTATAATTAATTTAAACTATAATTATATTAGCTAATTAACTAATATATATTTGCTTATACGCGTTTTCTGTAAATTACCAAATTAAACTTATTATAGAAAGTTTCATCCTTGGATATCATCTTTTCTAGGTGTGACACATTAATGGTCTATAAAGACATCCACTTATTTATGTAAGTCTTTGGAGGCAAAATTGTTCAGTATATTTAGCAACATATATAACAAAATCCCACGAGTATGAAGAGCTTTGAGAGTACTCAGATTTTATTACTATACTTTGTGGAGGTAGAACGATTGTTTATAAAAGACGCTCATCTCAAGTGCAACAAATTCAAATAAAAAATTATCATTCATTATATACATGTTTGATGGAAAACAACACATAATTAAAATATATAATCGATGTACGCACAAGTTTAATTCAAACAGCAGTACAATTATTTGAAAAAATTATAGAATATTAACACACAGAAAGTACACACTCATGTGTGAAAATGTTAAGATGTACAAACCTATTCAACGCGTACATAAATAGGAAGATATGGCTTGTTTGTTTGTCACATAAGCAAAATAGGTTATGTGCTACATCTCCATCTTAAGAGATTTGGAAAGATATTTTGTGACTATTGGCTTGGTCCTCAACTCTCATTGCCTTGTTTGTGAGTTGTGACTTGTGTGTAAATGCCCAAAATGCAAGTCATTTTCCAATAACCCAACAAACTTGTGATGTTGCCCCCACTTAAGGTCTAGTCGGTTGGAGTAATGACATCCCCTCTTTCAATGAGGGGTCCTCTCTATATTTTAGACCTACCCCACCATACATATATAATTTCTTCGTCCCAATTTAAGTGTTACACTTTTTTTTTCAGTCAATCTAAAAAAAATAATTATTTTTTCATAATTAAAAATAATTTATTTTTTAAAAATTTATATTTTATTCTCAATGAAATGATTTACAATCAAATACATAAATGATATTCAAGGAGTAGAGGTGTGCATCGATCCATTCGGTCGGCTCGGATCGATTGTATGTATTATCAATTTGATTGATCAATTTTTAATTTTTCAATACGTTAAATCAATAACAAATCAATAAGATTTTTTTATCGATTTTTGATTTTTTGGTTCTTAATAATTCGACTTTCAGTTTATCTAATAAAAAAATATTTAAATAAAATAAATATATAACTTCTATAATAATTTGACGCGATAGATAAAACAAGCGATACAATCAAACATGCAAATAAGTTATAAATGATATAATGCTTTTGAAAATTAGAGTGAGACGAATAAAGAATTATAAAAATGATGGACATATCTAGTTGTCTAATTTTACAATACTCACTTGATTTAATAAAATAGGGTTTATGAATATGTAACGCTCAACCCCAAATGAACACTGTAAAATGATAACTAAATTAACAGTAAGTTTGAGCAATTAATTAAGCTTAATAATAATCATAATTTGGCTCATATTCTAATTTACTTCCTTGACTGAAGGCGTATATATTAGAAGTCAAGCAAATACATGACCTGCAACTATCAATAGAGTGTCAAAAAAATGTTAACTTATTAATATTTAATATTTATGAAAGAGTAAATAGTAAATTACTATAGTCTTAATATGGGTTATCGATCTACCCATTAACCTAATACTTAAAAATCGAAATCAAATCGATAATTCAATATTTTTTTTTAAATAAAACGATTAAAAAACCTAATAACCTAATAGCGATAAATCAGTAATAGTTTTTCCAATTTAATCTATATCCGACGGTTCAATTTTTAAGTAATATGTATAGTTTTAGATCACAAATTTTAAAAAAATAATAATTTCTTTCTTAAATTTTATGTCAAAACAAAAATAATATTACATAAAATGAGGAGTGTATATATATTGGCCTCAAGAGACAATTCCCCAACAGAAGCATTGTAGGCTTATGTAGCCATCAATATCATACCTTAATGTCCACTAGGTAGCATGTACTATTTACATGTCCACAAAAAATTGTCCATACAGGACCATCACATGCAATTAAGTCGTACAGAATTTTTTTGTCAAAACTGATACGTTTGCTGAAAATTATAAGTTAATATCTCAGATGATCACTCAATTAATTATTTTTAATAAAAAATCAGTCAAAATCGATGAACTTTTACACAATTAGGTTATCTGTAGTTAAATTCAATCATAACATGACCATAAATATAGTAATGACCAACTATTAAAGGTTAAACTTTATGTAAAAAACAAACTTGCACTTTAATGCATATACTAATGTTGAATATTGGGAATTTTAATAGCTCAATTGGTTGACTACATGAACTCTCACCTAGTTGGTGAAGGTTTGATTTTCCACATTGTAATCCCCCCTTCCCGTTTCCCCTTCCCCTACCCCCAATTTTTTTTTTTAAAAAAAACTAATGTCGAACAATTCCTTAAAGCTAAAATGAATTTTGAGTCTAACTCAATCCCACAAGGTAGTTTTAAGTCGTTCTAATACATTGCACCGAGAATAAGGGATTGATCCCGGCCCGTAATTGATACATACTACTGCCTTCATGAAGAGAGAATTGTTCAAGACCATAGAAGGAGACTAAACACACATGATTCTACCAACATGAGACTCCAACATTCCTCCCATGCCCAGAATTACCCATTTGAAGCACGGACAATATAAGACGAGAACCCAATATCATAAATAATAAAAAAGAATATGTCAGTCTAGTACAATATTAAAGAATTTGCAATATTTTTTTTATGCTCCTGTCTTAAATCAACTAATTAAATACTTCTTTCATAATAATATAGTAGCTGAGAAAAATCGTCTAAACTAATTCTTATTTGCAGTACTGTATCAATTGAAACCCTAACAAATTTGTTTAATTTTTAATCCCAACATATTATTTCTAAACCCTCAAGAGTATCACATTTTTTTAAAGGAAAAATTATGCAGATAAGCAAATATATACTAATTAATTAACTAACGCAGTTGTAGTTTAAATTAATTACAGCTCACGATAAATATCTAGCTACAATTATAATTTGAGTCTTATATATTTCACTCAATTTATATAAATGTTTCGCGTGATTATACAAAAGTTGTGCGTGAATCAAATTATATAGCGAAATATACAAACACTGTGAGTTATATAGTGAATTATACAAACATATACAAATGTTGCTCAAATTATACAAAAATTTTATACTATAGTTATGAAATGTAATTATTCAAGCTATAGTTATATAGCATAATTAAGATATTTTGGACTGACTATATGAGAAAATTCGGGGAATGTACAGTCATTGACTAAAACTTGGTTTTCTTCTTGATTAGCAGTAAGAAGTATATGGGCCTCTCTATTGAGCCCAATCGTTTTATTGAACATCGGAATATGTGGGCCAAACCTTACAACTCCACTTGGTAACACAGACTTGGTCCTAGCCCATAAAAGAAAGCCCAGTAACTCCAACTTTTTCAGGAATTGACAAGATGGTTCCACCTTGTTTACCTTAAGGGTGTGGTTGGTAGGGAGAAAAATATTTTTTAATTTTTCATATTTGATTGATTATATTTTTTAAAAATATATTTCTTTAAAAAAATAAGTTTCTTGAAAATGAGAAAAATGATTTCTCTAGTGAAAATATAGAAAATAAGTTCCCACGAGTTGTTGAACAAACGAGAGGTTGTTGACGAAGGGATCAAAGATTAAGTTTTTACTATTATTCGAAGATTGTATAAACCTTTCCACATATTAACTTGCTCATATTATAATTAACAAGTGTTATATTTTGTTATTAACTGTATCTTTTCTTCAATACATCTCTTTTTTATCTCATCCCTTTAATCTTCATCCTCGCTTCTCCACCTTTCATAGCATTTATTTAGACTATATAACAATATTTATTAAAATAATATTTTTTACTTACCATCGAACATAAGAAGAAGATAAGTTCATTTAAATCACGAAGAAAGGAAGGCAAATTAACAAACAAACCATGACCTTTGCTTAACTTAAAGTTGAATTAAGGTAAAAGAATGTCATGGGTAAATTAACAAACAAACCAACCATGAATGACCTTTGCTTAAATTAAGTCTTCAAATACTTCATGTTGTCAAACTCTCAATTATATTAGTTCTTGAAACTTTCAGTCACGAATTTAATTTTTTAAAATTTAAAATTTCAATGTCAAAATCTATAACTAAACAAGATGTAGAATTCAAGTCTTGGTTATAGCACTATCAACTTAATTATGTGAAAGAAAAATTTGCATACATACATGACCATTAATTATACATCGATTAGATGTAAATTTCTCCTTAATTTCAACATATTTGCGAGGTCAGATCCTATATCAAAGTTAATTTTTATGTTAAATTATTTTAAAAAAAAAAATATTTTTTACTCTTTAACCAACAATAAAAAATATTTTTCATAAATACTTTATTTTGTTCCAAACATCCCCCAAAAATAGTTGGGCAATCAAACTTGTTCTTTTATATTTGGAGGTATCATGAAGAGTTCAACGTTTATTTCAACCTATATGGTCAAATAAAAAACTTTCTTCGTTCTATTTTATGTGGTATAATTTTTAATATATTCTAAAAAGAATGCTACTTTATTCATATTAAAAATAATTTGTCTTTAAAATTTTTTTTTTACTCTTAATGAAATGATTTTCAATCACATAAATATCTAAAAATGATTTTAGACCATAAATTTAAAAAAAAAAAAATTTTCTTAAACATCATATCAAATCAAAGAATATTACATAAAATAGAATAGAGAGAATATCTATTTTATTTTTGGAAAAAAAAAACAAAAATTAGCTGTTGTAGGAATGACCCATAAATTAAATTCATTCATTGCAATAAGAAAGGGGACACATTTACGGAAATGCTGTACCGACACTTTTGTGCAAAAATAAAATTCAATAGTCAAATTTCTAATAATTAAGACTACTTATTCAAAACTTGATATTCTCGATAATTGCATAGAATAAATTCTCGCCCTTATTCAATAATTTGTAAATAGCATCAAAAAAATTACCCTTTCTTTTAAAATTATAAAATATTATTTTATTAAATTTTATAAAAAAAATAATCATTTGAGAAATTAACTTGATCAAGTTAATCCATATCGTCGGTGCCAGTTCGACAATAGAATATTTGAGTGGGCCGAATCCTTATACTTCGGCGATACGGAGGTTGTTCTACTATCATCTCATGCTGCCACGTGTAAGGTCAAACTTTTAATGTTGGACATGTATCACTGTTGAATTTAATGAATTGTCCACCCTGGATTTAGCAATTTAAATGGTTTGATTTTCAACATTAAATTAGTTGTTTTTCTTTAAAAAAAAAATTAATTGTCCTCCTCTATTACCAAAATAAAGTGTATGCATTATTACCACCTTGAAAAAAATATAATATAATTTACAGAAATTTGAGACTGAGGGAATTTTTTTTAAATTTATCTTCATCTTTTTCATGATTATAAAAACTCCATAAAATGATAAAGATGTGAAAATATTGATCATTTTTACGGATATACTATGCGATATATGATTCATAAGTTATGATTCATTGTAATTAATATTTAATGCGGTGAATCAGTCATGTCTTAAATTATTTTATTGCAATGAATCATATTATATGATCTATTGTCTCAATGAATCAACCCATTAATATAATTCATCATCCTTGTATAATGCATCCAATGAATCATCAACCTATAACAATTAGAAAAAGTGTTCCGATGAATCATTGTATTCAATGCATATAGTTATAGTGAATCATCAACAATATATATGACTCGATTTTATATATACATGAATCACCATATTTAATGAATCACCATAAAAAGTTGTGAACAATTCATAATTTTGAAATGAATCACCATACAAGATACATACCCTCGATTTTATATATAAATAAATTACCATATCTGATGAATCACCATAAAAAGTTGTAAACAACCAATAGTTTTAAAATGCTTCACCATGCAAAATACATACTACATACATGAAACACTATATTTTCCTAATAAAACAAGACATATAGTCTCAATGAATCAGCAACATATATGACTCAATTTTATATCCCATGAATCACTATATTTGAACTTTCTTTTTTATTTTTTTTTTTGAAATTTTTGGATCTGAAAAATTTTGAACTTGAAGAAAGTTGTCTGAGGTGAATTTTGAACTTGAGGTGAACTTTGAACTTGTTCAAGTTCAAAATGGAACAGGAAAGAGCAAGAACTCGCATGAGACGAGTACAACCCAACCATGGATGAAGAAGTGAAGCAAAACGACTATGACTCTGGCGATGACAGACTTCTCTGGGAGGTTGGACTTTCGGATGTTGATGATCTCACGCCTTTGGCTTTGCAGTTAATTTTGGCAGAATTCGCTGCTGCATTTAGAATATAGCTGAAAGTTCGGCGACTCCATCCATGGCAGCGTGAAAGAGAGAAGGTAAATTGGGAGAAGAACTCTCTCTCTTCTTTTTGAACAGAAAAATTCAAGTGAATCAAGTGTCAAAAGGGAAAATAGAAATTTTAAAGATTTATAAAAATAGTAAAGAGTATTTGAATTTTTTTCCCTCAATATAGAATTTCCATAAATTATTCAAAAATATATATAATTTTCAATAGATTTTTGACTAAAGAAAAAAAGTCTAAACTAATATAGAGAGAAACATAACTTAAATAAAGACAATCATGATAAATATTATAAATCACTTGACAAATAATCATTATAATCATCTAAGCCAAAACATAAAAATAAAATGAAAAAAACTGATAACTATTGACTTAACTAATTGTTTTTTAACAATTTTTTATTTTTCATCGTGTTTTTACTATCTAATAACTTGATTTTACTCTGATTAACATTTTCATTAATATCAAACTAGTTAAAAAATCGCCTGGTGTGCACGAGTTTAATATTTATTTTAAAATTTTTATTTTTAAATAACATTAATTAAATAATATTAAACTATTTTATTAAGTATAAAACAAATATATGATAAATATTATTTATTGATAATTTTGAATGGTATTAATTACATGATTTTAAATTTCTCTAAGATAAATTATCATATGTACTGGTGCAATAGTAAATCATCTCAAATCTAATATGAAGAGGCTCATTGAGATATTTATAATTAAAATATTTTCGTCACTGATCGCTAATTTTTATAAAATATACATAAATATTACTAATGCTCAAAAAGATAAAGTTAAAACCAAATAATATGAATTTAAAACTTAAAGTCATAGCTAAAGTGGATCCTATAATTTTAATAAAATTGTATAACTAATTAAATTAAAGTAAATAAATGATTTTTTTAAAAAAATTATGCACTTGTTAAAGTGGACACGTTGAATTGTGCATATAATAAAGAATCTCAAATTTCATATAAATATTATCAACATTCAAAAAATAAAACTATAGCTACAGCATATGAATTTAAAGCAAAAAATCATAGCTAAAGAGGATCCCATAATTTTAATAAAATTATATAACTAATTAAGCTAATGTAAAATAAATAAAATGTATTTTTTTTTAAATATTTACAAAAATATGCTTGCCGAAATAAACACGCTAAGAAAACGTCTCTCATATATAAATAAGAGAATTTAAAAAAAAATATTTTTGTGATTTTTAAATATATTATAAATATAGTACAAATATATATAATTCTAAACAAGGTTTTCTTTTTCCTCCTCAGCTCGAAGTAAGTAGTCTATGACTAATGCAAACTATATATCGGTAGGCTGTAAAATCTTCATAATATATATTTATTTCTTATACTCTATTATATAAAAGCAAATTAAGGAGCTTAGGATCAATGATGAATTAATCGATTTGCTCTCATTCTCTATTTATATTTAGTACTTTAATCACTTAATTTTTTTTTTAAAAAAAATTTGTAAGTATGTTATGTATACATAAATTATCAATAAAATAATATTATAAATTATAACAATTAAAAAGTTAAAAATATTTTTAAAAAATATTAAAAATTAACTCTCGAATTTCATTTATGCCATGTAAATTCAGATAAAGTTTATCTATACCATGTAAATCCGACAAAGTATGTAATATACATTATTTAAAAATTAAATTAAAATAATTAATAACTTAAAATATAATTAAAAAATTTAGTTAATTTTTCTAATTCTCCATGTGTCATGTAAATTAAAATAAATAAAATAATATTTATTAGATTTGTGCTTGCTCTAGTCAAACAACATAGACTTTATAGGTTTGAATTATCTCTAAATTATTGCGTGATATTCTTAAAAGATAATAATTGGTCTAACCTAATCAAATTTAATTCATAAAAAAAAAAAAGATAAACATGAATCAAGTTTTCTTTTTCCCTAATTTTTTTTCCTTAGCTTGAAGTAGTAGTCTATGACTTTTTATGCAAATAAATGTGCTGAATTATATATTGGCAGTCTGTAAAATCTTCATAATATATCATCATTAGACTTTATAGCTTGAAGTAGTATTCTTTTTTCTTAAAAGATACTTCCTCCGTTTTAAAATAATTAAATTTTTAAAGTTTTTTTAAGGTTCAAAATAGTTGAATTTTTCAAAGTTCAAGATGAATGTCTAAAACTTTTTTCATATTTGCCCTTCTATTTATTGAACTTTTATATTTTTTAGGAAATAATTACACTATATATTTATGATTTTACAAAGAGCAATAGTGAAAAGAATGGTGTAACATTTATCTTTGAATGTTTTTCTTAATATGTATGCATCACCTCATAAATTTAATTAATATGGAACAAAAAAAGTAATAATTAATCTGGTCTGATCAAATTTACTTCTTAACCCTAGAAAGGAAAAGTAAGAGACAGACATGAATCAATTTAATGTACGGATAAAATTCAAATTTTTTTACTTTCTTGTAATAACAAAAGATAAAACTGATCAAAGTTTTAATCATATTTAGGATGAAGATGACAATAGAAATTACTAAACAAAAGTAAGAAAATTTACGTATTTGTAAATCATTGCACACAAAAAAGTGGGGGGAAAAAAGCATATACAAAAGCAATTAATCACAAGGGGAGTTAACAACAACAGGTTGATTTGTACGTGACTTAATCAGGATTAAGAATATAAGAGTATAATTATTAACTAATGTCAAATCAGACATATATAGAATCTTCAATTTCTTCTTTAAATAAAATTTAAATATTAAAAAATTTTAAAAAAATCATAAGCTACGATAATTAACAATTCAAAATATTAAAAAAGTATTTGAAAAAATAATCATGATTCAAGATATCTTTTAATTGACGAAATAATAACTAAGATATAATTATAATTATTAATTAAAAAAGAGGGGATACTTCTTTTTAATGATAAAAGAAAATTTGCAGTTGTTACTCCTTGGGTGCATACAGAATAACCCCATATTCCTATGCAATAACTCGTAAATCATATAAGAAAGATAATCCGCACTAGATAGCTCATACCGATGAGTTTGACCCAAAAGACAAATCTCTTCTTTTGCAAGCAAGCGATTTTGAACCTAACCTCTAAAATAAAAGTTCCAAGTCCAAATCGATTTACAATCATTATTCTTTGATTAGGTACGAGATAAATCCACTCTAATATAATTGTTCACAAATCATATAAGAAAGATAAATTATGCTAAGTAAATTTATATAACAAAATAAAAAAAATTAAAAATATAAAAAATCATCTGCTATACCAAATCATGAATCGTACCAAACACTCTTATTACTCACAAAACTAAAGTTGATACACATTTTTATTCACGAAAAAGAAACCCTCACTTTTGGCATGCCATAACCACTCCAACACTCCCCAGGGTTAAACCCGATCAATATATTATGACAGCTTAAACCGACCCAATTGTATTATCATTTCTCTCTTTTCCCCTGTCTCGTCAATTTTTCCCTCTCTCCGGTCGCCGGCTTTCCAACATTCCGGCAACATCACCACCATCCAGACAGCAAATCCTCCAGATATCCGACGTATTCCACATTCATTGCTACTCAGTTTATTTAATTGATTTCTCCTCTTTCATAAAGTTCAAGATTATTGGGGTTCGGTTCCTTGATCATTTGAAGATTGACGCATATTGTTGAATCTAATCGTTAGGGATTTTGCTTCTCTTCACCGAAAGAAGGTCACAGAATCGAAGTTTTGCTCAAGTTTATGAAGGGAATATTCTGAAATTTTCTTCTCATTAAGGGGAGAATATTGAAACTTTTCTACTTTGGTGTTCAGATTTCTACATTCTTATAACCCCTTGTCTTCTTTCTGCAATCTTTTTGTAAAAAGCTATTGTGGGTCTCAAACAAAGTAGGATTTTGATTGTTTTGGACCTTGCATTATCCAGATAAGTGAGTTTTTTGGGGGATATACTGATTGTGTCTGATGAGCCATTGATGAAAAAGACAAAAGAAATACAAACTTGTAAGTTGAGTAGTAATTTGTTATGGGGGGAAATGTGCTTAGATTGTAGTTAATAGCAGGGGGTGGGGGGATTTGGGCACAATGGGACTAAAAGCGACAGCTTTAGCAGAAAGTCGTTTGGAAAAACTGAAGAGTTCTATGTTATCCAAGTCTAGAATGAAATTATGGATGATAAGGATAACAACATCGGTGCTTATATGGATTTGTTTGGTTCAATTGACGATATTAGGAGAGACTTGGGGTCCTAGAGTCTTAAAAGTCTGGCCCCCTTATCTTTCTCAGGAATCGGATGCACTGCTGGCTGTTAAATCGTCCCCTGAGGTCCCTGTGAGAGTTCTTCCACCAAAGAGTAAGTATAAGTTTTCTCCCAGGCTTTTGTGTGCCTTTATGTTTTATGTTAGAGATCATAGGATAATAGGAAACATCAAAGTGGAATGTTCTGAGTTGAACTATGAAACTATTAATGAGTATAGCTTAATGTCATTTATGGATATTGTAGTTGGAGGGCTTGTAATAGAAGGAAGCTTCACATATCACTATGTTATTGCTGTATTCTGCTAATTATAATTGCTGTACTTTTGAAGTATGTAGATTCATTGGTTGAGTTGTTGGCTTGGTATTTTAGTTGAAGCCATCATATAGTACATGGTCCGTTTCGGTTAATCAAACATTTCGGTGACCCTAATTCCTAAGCAAAATTGTTCTGCAAGTCTTTCCATGGTTATCTGTTTCCTGGCTTACAAGGCTTCCCGTCGAATTTAGAGTGAATGATTTCATTTTACGACTTTGTCAGACTGACTGATGTCTTGATTATTTGTTTGAATCAGGGGTTTACAGGAATAATGGTTACCTTATGGTTTCATGCAATGGCGGGCTTAATCAAATGCGGTCAGCGGTTAGTGCCTTGCTTTTGATCAATGAGTTCAATAACACATACGAATATAATTAATATTGTGAATTTGACTTGTGAGATGATTTTGTCAGTTGTTTCCCACTTTTTACTTGTTGCAGATATGTGATATGGTTGCTATAGCAAGATATTTGAATGTGACTCTTATTGTTCCTGAGCTGGATAAAACCTCCTTTTGGGCTGATCCAAGGTGTGTCCACTCAATTATCTTGATTTTTTGTCTTTCAAATTACTGAATTCTTCTTTGGAAAGATAAGATGGCAATTTATATCAACATCATTTTTTGCTTGCAGTGAATTTCAAGACATATTTGATGTTGATCACTTCATAATGTCCTTGAGAGATGAAGTTCGAATATTGAAGGAGCTACCTCCAAGACTGAAGAGGAGAGTAGAGTTAGGAGTGACTCATACTATGGCTCCTATTAGTTGGTCTGACATTTCCTACTACCATAATCAGGTTTGTGGTCTATTGCTAAATGTTACTTTGTTATTGTTGTTAACTCTCACATCCTTCCACAGTGTAATGATGATCATTTTCTGAATACAGATTCTTCCATTAATTCGGCAGTATAAAGTAGTTCATTTGAACAGGACTGATGCTCGGCTTGCCAATAATGGACAACCTATGGAAATTCAAAAGCTACGATGCAGAGTTAATTTTGATGCATTGAAATTCACCCCTCAAATTGAAGAGTTGGGTAGAAAGGTTGTCAGACTACTTAGGCAAGAGGGTCCTTTTATGGTTCTGCACCTGAGATACGAAATGGATATGTTAGCTTTCTCTGGCTGTACTCAGGGATGCTATCAGGAGGAGGTGGAAGAGTTGACAAGAATGAGGTGAAGTTAAATTCTTGTATTTATTGGTGGCATCAACCATCCTTTGTTCATTGGCTGATTAACTAATTTTTTTTTTCTGCAGATATGCTTATCCATGGTGGAAAGAAAAAATTATAAATTCAGATTTGAAAAGAAGAGATGGTCTGTGTCCTTTGACACCTGAGGAAACTGCTCTTACTTTACGGGCATTGGACATCGATCCTAGTATTCAAGTGTACATTGCGGCTGGGGAAATTTATGGTGGAGAAAGGAGAATGGCTAGTCTTGCTGCAGCTTATCCTAATTTGGTAGTTAGAAAGTTCTAGTCAATTCTTAAGCTTCTGAATATGTTGGCTGAATTTTTCAGACTCACCATTTTGTGCTGGATTTATTTTTAACAGGTAAGGAAGGAGACACTACTAGCGCCGTCTGAGCTAAGGTTCTTTCAAAATCACTCCTCCCAGATGGCAGCAGTAGATTATCTTGTTTCTCTGGAGAGCGATATCTTTGTTCCTACATATGATGGAAACATGGCTAAAGTTGTTGAAGGACATCGCAGGTATTCTCATTTGATAATCTAAATAGTAATACTTGCTTTTAGAAGTTTATTTTGCATAATTCCAAGAGCCTGTAAAGAATTTCCTCTGCTGTTATACCTCACGTTCATCTTAAATGTAGTTAATCATTCATTAGGATTTAGGAATGCACATCACACTGGGGTTCTGATTATATCTGATTATACTCCATTCTTCTGCGCAGATATCTTGGATTCAAGAAAACTATCTTGTTAGACAGAAAGCATCTGGTGGATTTAATAGACCAACATAATGCTGGATCATTGACATGGGATGAGTTCTCTACCGCTGTTAAGGAAGCTCATGCTGAACGCATGGGCAACCCAACAAAGAGGTTGGTCATTCAAGACAGACCAAAAGAGGAGGATTATTTTTACTCCAACCCATGGGAGTGCTTGGAACCATCTTATGAGGATGAACTTTAAGCAGGGTGTAAATCATGGTGGTGGTAACATTCTGGTAGAGAAAAGTACTTCCGTGCACTGACATATTTGGAGGACATACTTTTCAACACTCGATAACACTCTGCTGGATTTTGCTTCTGAGGTGATTGTTAAAGGCTGATGCACTTGATATCCTGAGATCGTTGAAAGCATTTGGAAAGGGGTTATCTTAAAATTTTCTTCTTTTTCCTTCATAAACTCAATAATCGAATACATGTATAGAAACTTTTCTGCCCTTGCAGGGATACATTATCAATGGCAGTATACACAGAAGGGTACAATGTAGACTTGTTTTGCCAGAACTTTTGGATATATCAATTTTCAAGTTCCACTCAATACCACCTTATAGTTGAGCCACTTATGCTCCTTCATTCTTTTTTTATCTTTTACAACTCGTGTAAATGCATTATTTAAGGTGAAAGTAAAGTGTGCGTACATTTTATCTTTCGCAAACTCTACTCGTGGAACTATATTGGGTATTCGGTCCTCTCATTGGTTTTGCCATGATGCTTGCATATAATACCACAGGCTTTGGCAATGTTGGTGGATAGACTCATTTTTATCTGTCTGTCTTTAGTAGAAAGAGTTACACCGTTCATATACAGTGAATTAAGTTGCGTGGAGTATTCACTTTCGAATTTGAGTTAAATAATCTAAAAAGATATTATTTTTGAAGAATTTAATATACATTTATTGACATTTTTAAAAAGTTCAATATAGAATGTGATGGATTAGGCAAAACATGTACAAGTTGATTCTGACGCTGAAAAATAAAGCCCAAATAATTTTAATAGAAGCACTTTACAACTCAGTGGCATTAAACATATTAAATACAGTATACACTAAAAAGAAAAAAGTTGCTTAGAAAAGAAACAAAACGTAACCAGATAAAAAGATGTTTTGTTTTTTTTTCCTTTTCGTCTTTTGATATTTGTCATCAGATGAGTAATCATTATGATTAATAATTTAACATGTAGGGCTGATGATACCTGAATTTTCTTGAAGGAAAAACAAAAATAGAATACATTTAATATCTATACAACAACATTTTAAAAAGATGTACATGATAATTTTAATATTTGAGAGGCCGCCTAAACACCAAAGCAAAAGCCACTTTCAGTACTTAATCTCCACTAAATTATTACTATTAATCCTGGTGTTAGCACTTATATATTCTTCCCAACACCAGTGGTTTAGTGCTAATTATTAAAAAGGTCATTATTTGTTTAATTTCCAACTGCCAGTGGCTTTAGTCAACCAAATTTTGGGATTTCAAAAATCTTTTTTTTTTTTCACAGCAAACATCATATATAATTCCCAAAATTAAGTTAAAGTTAAATACTGCAATGTCTTAATTTTTCTCGTACTAGAGGTTTTCTACATATTATATTGACCTAAAATTGCCTAACAAGACTTTAAAAAATCTTAAAAAAGATTAGATATAAAATAAATAGATTAGCATAAGTAAAATTTAATCCTCCCAATTAATAATATATCGCTTGAACACAAAAGATTAGAGAGAGTGAGAGAGAAATGACAAATATTAGAAGTTAAAAAGGGTTCTCCCTATAAGTCATACTCTCTCTCTTTTCAAAACGAATAACATAATTTGATTTGACAAAAAATTTAAAAAAATAAAAATAATTTTTTAATTTTATAATTCTAAATTAAATTTATATGAAAATTATTAAAATATATTTTAATTTTGTGGACATAAAAATATCAGGTGAAAATTTGAAAATGAAATTTTATAAAAATATTTTTTTAAAATAAATTAAAAAGAAAAATAAGATTTTTTTTAACGAATATTAATTTTACTAATTATTAAGATGTTGCTCGAAATTCAAGAGAGGCAATCCCAAGAACTGGTGGGCTATATGAAGAGAGGGTAAGTATTTACTTATTAATCCATCCATCTTAAATTAATTAAATTTTTAAATTTTTTTAATATTTAAAATAATTAAATTGTTCAAAATAATTGAGTTATTAAAAATTCAAAAAAAATATTTAATTTTTTTTATATTTATTCCTTGATTTATTAAAACTTTATATTTTCTAAAAGATAAACTATACTATATATTTATAATTTATAAAAAAATAATAATAAAAATTATAATATAAAATCTATTTTTAAATATTTTTTTAATATATATATATTATCTTATAAATTTAATTAAAATAGAACGAAATATATAGAATTTTCCAAAGTTTTACGAATTATTAATGTTCCAGCAATGATAACCTTGCGAAAAAAATTAATTGCGCAC
>JAOTQJ010000096.1:17755014-17771611 GCA_025642045.1 Solanum sejunctum | reverse complement strand
AACTAAATCATGCAAAAACATTGAAATGTAAGTATCCATGAGGAATGGATGTGAAACCACACTTGATCTTTTTCTAAAAATTTAAAAAAACTGAGAAAATGCGAGAAAGTGTAAATTTGCACTAGTGCGCGTCATCTTTTTTGATATATTTTTACATTCTCAGATCGGTTTGCCCATAGAGTTTGAGTGACTGGAATCTTGGATGAATTAATGATTTTATGAGCATCTTGAGTCCTGGGAGGAGTATTGAGCACCGAAAATGAGTAAGAGTGAGTCCTACTTGCACTCATTACCTACATGTCCAGCGTAGCAGAGGATTAGACCGTGAGAACGAATGTTTCCTTAGTCCCAAAAGAGGACTTACTACTATTATAAACCCCTGATGCATGCCCTTTTACCTCGACAAGGTACTAGGCGGATGCCGCAACGATATCGCTTCGTTGTACCATTATCGACTCATAGGTGATGGGTGTACGTCCAAGAAACTCCAAGATAGGTTTCATAGTGATAGAATCTCCGATGTGTTGTAATGATTTGATGTCTGATAGATGGTAAGGTGAGAGTCTTGTTCCTTACTTTGAGATGAGTCTGAGTGATTGATGAGAGCATGTTATACTATTTTTCCTTTCCTTAGCCCGTTTTACATGCACTACATTCCATGTACTAACACCCTTCTGGCGCTGCATCATTTTATGATGTAGATACGGTAGACCGAGGACTTCATCAGCCCAATTGTTGAGGTTCACAGCTTGATTCTAGACCACAGTGAGTCCTCTCCAGCATTTGAAGGATGATTATTTATTTACTTTTATGTCAGTATTTCTTTGATTGTGGTACCTATGGCCTGTCATGGTGCCTTCTTAGATGTTAGTGTTAGAAACTTTGTAGACATAAATATTGATGTTGATGTCGAGGGTCCTTTTCCCTCTTTTTCCTTTATATTGAAATCGTTGATTTCCTATCCTATGTCCTTACTATAGATTGATATTGATGGTTTAAGCCTACAGAGATATTAGCATATATTTTTATTCTACTGCTTCTTCGCTGATGAATGGATCGAATGATGGCAATGAAACTAGGTGGTCCGCTTGGGGACTAGTAATAGCCTTCGAGTGTCAGCCACGTCCAGGGTATCCTCCCGGGGCGTGACAAACCTGGTATCACAGCACAGAGTTCGAGTGTCCTAGGGACTCCACGAAGCTGTGTCTAATAGAGTCTTATTTATGGGTGTGTTATACACCATACTTCATAAGCAGGAGGCTATAGGACATTAGGAAGTGTTACCCTTTTTCTATGATCTGAGTTTCATGCTATAGAGTTAACTTATGAAATTCTGCTTTAACTCGTGCGCTTTACGCTTACAGGAAATGCCGCCAAAGAGAACAGTCGCTCAGACAGATGCCATTGCTCCCGTCTTTGAGAACACCCAATCAGAGGTTCTAGTTTAGACTGAGACCAGAAGATGGGGATGCCCCGCTAGGACTGCTGAGGTCCCTCAGGTGCCCCCTACTCAGCCTCAGCCAACTCCCACTAGTGAGGTAGAATTCAGAGAAGCCATCACTATGTTGACTCAGTTGGTGGCCTTCCAGGGAAATACCCACGGTTCTCAGGCTCCTAATTCTAGTTTGCAGGAGCCCATAGCTACAACCCAGCTTAGGGACTTCTTGAGGATGAACCCGCCTATGTATGCGAGGTCGAAGGTGGAGGAGGACCTACAAAACTTTATTGATGAGATATACAAAGTTTTCAGGGCCATGTATGTGACCGAGATTGAGGGAGTTGAGTTTGTGTCCTACCAGTTGAAGGACGTGGCTAATGTATGGTACACTCTATGGGAGGGGAGTAGAGGTGAGGATGCAGATCCTGTCGTGTGGGATAAGTTTGAAGTCGCCTTCCTTGATCACTTCTCTCCTCAAGAGTTGAGGGATGCGAAGACAGAGGAGTTCGTGAATCTGAAGCATGGAGGGATGATTGTGAAAAAGTATAGCCTTAAGTTCATCAAAATGTCAAGGTATGCTCAAGAGATGGTAAATGATATGAGACAGAAGTTGAGGAGGTTTGTGTATGGCCTGGCTAGACATGTGCAGAAAGAGTGTAAGGCAGCCTTGCTGATTCCTAGTATGGACATCTCCAGACTTACGGTGTATGCCTAGTAGACAGAGGAGGATAAGATGAGGGATAGGGAGGAGCATTTGAGCAGAAAGGCGAAGTCTGCGGTACATGAGCCTAGCCCACAAAGACAAAATAGGGGCGGCAAATCCTATTTCCAGAAAAGATCATCACATCCTGCACGTTCGACAGCAAATGCGCCCCTGCAACCAAGCAGGTATGACCAGAAATCTCAGAGCTACCAGAATCCTAGGACCCGGGGTGCCCAATCTCAGGCCAAATATGACTCAAGGCCCAAGGGGGAAACCACCTGCAGCACTTGTGGGAAACTCCATCTGGGTAGGTGTCGTCTAGGCATGGATGCTTGTTTCTTATGTGGACAAACAGGTCACTTCCAGTAGGAGTGATCGAAGAAAAGACGAGGTGTAGAGAACAACAGGGCTCAGTCTTCGACAGTACCCGCAGCGTGTAACCAGCAAAGGGCTGCTACTAGGGGTATAGGTGGCGGGACTAACTGCCTTTATGTTATGGATAATCGACAGGATCAGGAGGTTGCACCAGATGTTATCACGGGTATACTTTGAGTCTTTTCCGTTGATTGTTATGCATTGAGTGATCTGGTTGCCACTTTATCTTTTGTAACTCTTTATGTGGCTAGTAAGTTTGGGGTTCTTCCAGAGTGTCTGCATGAACCTTTTGTTGTTTTCTATTCCTACTAGTGAGTCTATCTTAGCTGAGAGGGTTTATAAGGAGTGTGCGGTGTCTATTTATCATAGGGACACTTTAACTGACTTGATAGAGTTAGAGATGGTTGATTTTGATGTAATAATGGGCATGGATTTGCTTCATGCTTATTATGTTGTTGTTGACTATAGAACCCGGACTATCAAGTTTTAATTTCCTAGTGAGCCTATCTTAGAGTGGAAAGAGAGTTCTACTGCCCCTAAGGGCAAATTCATATCCTATCTTAGAGCTAGAAAGTTGATATCTAAGGGTTGTATTTACCACCTCATGCAAGTCAAGTCTGATGATGTTGAGTTTCCTACTCTCGAGTCAATCACAATAGTGAATGAGTTTCTCGAGGTCTTCCCTGATGATCTTCCGAGAGTCCCTCTTGATAGGGAGATTGACTTTGGGATTGATGTTTTTTCGGAAACCAAACTCATCTCTATTCCACCCTATAGAATGGCCCCGCAGAGTTGAAAGAATTGAAAGAGCAATTGAAAGTCTTGTTAGAAAAACATTTCATAACGGCCTAGTGTCTCACTTTAGGATGCTCCTGTCTTATTCATGAGTAAGAAGGATGGGTCTTTGAGGATGAGTATAAACTACTGACAGTTGAACAAGGTTATTATAAAGAATAAGTATCCTCTTTCTAGAACAAATGATTTTTTTACCAGCTTCAAGGTGCTACTTATTTCTCTAAGATAGATCTCAGATCGAGTTACTATCAGTTGAAGGTGAGGGAAAGTAACATCCCTCAGACAACCTTTAGGACACGGTATGGCCAATACAAATTCTTGGTCATGTCTTTTGGGTTGACAAATGCACCTGCAGCTTTCATGGACTTAATGAATAGGGTATTCATACTATATCTTGACATGTTCGTGATCGTGTTTATTGATGACAATCTGGTATATTCGAGAAATGAGGAAGAGCGTGCAAATCACCTTAGAGCGGTTTTGCAAACACTCAAAGATCATGAGTTATATGCAAAATTCTCCAAGTGTGAGTTTTGACTCAAGTCAGTGTCCTTCTTGGGTTATGTTGTTTCAGAGATGGTATTCGGGTAGATATTCAGAAGATTGAGGCAGTTAAAAACTAGCCAAGACCTACTTCTCTCACTGAAATAAGAAGTTTCTTGAGTGTGGCCGGATACTACCGCAGATTCATTGAAGGCTTCTCTTCCCTGTTAGCCCCGTTGACAAAGCTGACTCAGAAGAAGTCCAAGTTTCAGTGGTCTGAGGCATGTGAAAAGAGTTTTCAGGAGTTGAAGACGAGATTGACTACAACAACTATGTTGACCTTGCCAGATGGGATGAGTAACTTTGTGATATACTATTATGCATCCAGAGTGGGATTGAGTTGTATACTTATGCAGGGAGGGAAGGTGATAACTTATGCTTCCAGACAGCTTAAGATTCATGAGCAAAATTATCCAACTCATAATCTTGAGTTGGCAATAGTGTTGTTCGCACTTAGAATCTGACATCACTATCTGTATGGAGTGCATGCGGACTGACCACAAGAGCTTGCAGTACGTGTTCAATTAGAAAGAGCTTAATCTGCGGCAGAGGAGGTGGCTGGAGTTGCTCAAGTATTATGATATGAGCATCCTCTACACCCAGGTAAGGCTAACGTTGTTGTTATTCTCTTAGAAAGATGTCTATGGGTAGCACTGTCCATGTGGAAGAGGGAAAGAGAGAATTAGCCAAGGAAGTGCATAGATTGGCTTGATTGAGAGTGCAGCTTGAGCAGAACAACGAAGATGGGGTCAATATTTAGAATGGTTCTGCTTCGTCCTTAGTGTCTGAGGTGAAGGAAAAGCAAGACCAAGACCTTATCTTACTCGAATTGAAAGAAGCGGTTAATAAGCAAAAGGTGATAGTCTTCTCCAAAGGGGGAGATGAGGTATTGAGATACTAAGGGAGACTGTGTGTACCTGATGTTGATAGCTTTTGAGACAGAATCATGGCCGAAGCTCATAGTACGTGGTACTTTATTCATCCTAACTCCACCAAGATGTACCATGACTTGAAGGAAGTCTATTGGTGGAATAGGATGAAGAAAGACATTGCTGAATTTGTTTCCAATTGTCCCAATTGCCAACAAGTTAAGGTTGAACATCAGAAACCTTGTGGGTTAGCTCAGAACTTTGAGATTATAGAGTGAAAATGGAGATGATCAACATGGACTTCATCACGGGCTTACCAAGATCCAAGAAGTAGCATGACTCTATATGGGTGATTGTAGACAGGATGACTAAATCAGCCCACTTCTTGGTGGTGAAGACAACTTATACGGTTGAAGAGTATGCCCGACTTTACATTTGAGAGATTGTGAGGCTACATGGGGTTCCCTTGTCTATCATCTCAGATAGAGGAGCTCAATTATCCTTTTAATTTTGGATATTATTCCAGAAATGATTGGGTATGAAGGTGAATTTGAGTACCGCCTTTCACCCTCAAACAGACGGGTAGGCAGATCACACTATCTAGACCTTGGAGGACATGTTGAGGGCATGCATTATTGACTTCAAAGGAAACTACGATGATCATTTACCATTGATTGAGTTTGCATACAATAACAGCTATCATGTCAGTATCCAGATAGCCTCGTATGAGGCTTTATACGAGAGAAGATATAGATCACTAATCGACTGGTTCGAGGTGGGTGAGGCTAAGTTGATTAGGCCTGACCTCGTACACCAGTTTATGTAGAAGGTGAAAGTCATCCTGGAAAGGTTGAAGACAGCCCAGAGTCACCATAAGTCATATACAGATGTGAGAAGAAGGGACTTGGAGTTCGAGGTAGATGATTGTGTGTACTTGAAGGTGTCACCCATGAAGGGTATCATAAGATTTGGTAAGAAGGGGAAGCTGAGTCCTCATTACATCGGACCATACCAGATTGTGAGAAGGATTGGGAAGGTTGCTTAGGAGCTAGACTTGTCTTCCGAGCTAGATAAAGTTCATATAGTGTTTCATGTATCCATGCTGAAGAAGTGTTTGGGGGATCCAACTTTAGTAGTTCCCGTAGAGAGTACGAGTGTGAAGGATAACTTATCGTACGAGGAAATTCCAGTCTAGATCCTTGATCGATAGGTTTATAAGTTGAGGAATAAAGAGATAACCTTCGTTAAAGTCTTATGGAGGAATCAATTTGTTGAGGAAGCTACGTGGGAGGCTGAAGAGGCGATGAAACTCAAATACCCATATCTATTCATGCCAAGTGATGATAATGTTGAAGGTAAATGTTCTTATTCTTATCAATCCTGAGTATTCTTTTCCATTGAGTTGATGCCTTATTTTATTCCAGTTCTGAGTCTAAGACAAAGATAGATAAATGATGGATAGTGAGAGTTTGAGTGTCCCCAAGTGAGGAATGAGATGAATTCTGAGTTTATTCGAGTCCCCGTTCGACCTTTACTTATCATTCGAGGATGAACGATTCCAAGGGAAAGATGATGTGACATCCTGTGAAATTATAAAAATGCCCCTAAACTTTATCGTGCGCACAACGTATCTTCCCAAGCTTTGATGGAAAATTCAAGACTGGATTGCGATTAGTATGAAAACTGATTCAGAAAATGGTCACGACTCGGCCTTATTGTTAAAAAATATGATTTATAATTTTTAAAGAGGGTTTAAAATATTGAGGTTTTCACGTATCTTCCGTGACGCGGACTGGACGTGGAACCACACTTGGTCTTTTTTCAAAAATTTTCAAAAACTGAGAAAATGTGAAAAAGTGCAAATTTGCACTAGTGCGAGTCGCGCACTAGTGTATGAGATGTAAATTTTTCTATTTTAATTCGAAAAGGGCAATTTTATTTTTTTCGATATATTTTGACATTCCCAGGTCAGTTTTAAGACATAAATTCGTACAAAAAGGTTTAGACTCATTACTTTTCAAAGATTTTTACGCTAAGTCTAAGAGAGAAGAAGGAGAAACAAGTGAGGGTTTCCAAGGAAGATTCGATTCTTGAAGAAAACCTCCGTTCTCAGGTGTATAAAGGCTACCCAAAAGCATGAAATTATTCTTTCATGTGCCAATATAGAGTTAGAATGTAAACTAATGTCTAAAAGTCTTGATTATGATTTTCTTGAAGGTTCTTGAATATTTGTATTAAATTCTTGGATATTATCTTGAGTTTTTTAAAATATACTTTCATAACCTAAATTGATGATCATCATGCTTAAAGTTACTGTATACTTACATACTTATGTGATTGTGATTGAACTCTTAAAATTCTCTCCATAAACACTTGAATAATGAACTTAAGGGGGGGGGGGGTCTATAGCCTTGATTGTCTGAATGTGATATTTGATTGAGTTTGAGTCTTGAGGTGATGAATGCTGATGATTGTGTTAGCTGCAATTATACTGATAGAGTTGGATGAACGTAATCCCTTAAAATTGGAAAGATAGTCTTGCTCGTAGAGTTTGAGTGTCGGGAATCTTGGATAAATTGTTGGTCTTATGAGCATTTTGAGTCCTGGGAGGAGTATTGAGCACCAAAAATGAGTAAGAGTGAGTCCCACTAGCACTCATTACCTACGTGGCCAAAGTAGCAGAGGATTGGACTGTGAGAACGATTATTTCCTTAGTTCCAAAAGAAGACTTACTACTATTATAAACTTCTGATGCACACCCTTTTACCCCGACAAGGTACTGGGCGGATGTTGCAACGATATCTCTTCGTTGTACCATCACCGGCTCATAAGTGATGAGTGTAGGTCCAAGAAACTCCAGATAAATTTCATGGTGATAGAATCTCCGATGTGATGTGATGATTTGACGTCTGATGGATGGTAAGGTGATATAGTCTTGTTCCTTACTTTGAGATGAGTCTGAGTGACTGATGAGAGCATGTTATATTGATTTTCCTTTCCTTAGCCCATGTTACATACAGTACGTTCCACATACTAACACTCCTCTGGCGTTGCATCGTTTTATGATGTAGATACGATAGACCGAGGACTTCAGCAGCCCAATCGTTGAGGTTCACAGCTTGATTATAGACTGTGGTGAGTCCTCCCCAACATCTGGAGGGTGATTATTTATTTACTTTTATGTCAGTATTTCTTTGATTGTGGTACCATGACCTGTCATGGTGCATTCTTAAATGTTAGTGTTAGAGGCTTCATAGACATAGATATTGATATTGATGTTGATGTCGAGGGTCCTTTTCCCTCTTTTTCCTTTATATCGAAATCGTTGATTTTCTATCTTATGTCCTTACTATAGATTGATATCGATAGTTTGAGCTCACAGAGATATTAGCATATATTTTTATTCTACTACTTCTTCCGCTAATGAATGGATCAAATGATGGCAATGAGACTAGGTGGTCCGCTTGGGGACTAGCAATAGTCTTTGAGTGCCAGCCACGTCTACGGTACCCTCCCGGGACATGACAGAAAAGTTTAATGTAAAAATTTCAGGAAATCACCCTATTTTGCTTCTTTAAAAGGGAAAAAAAAAAAGAGGTTTTTTTACTGTTGTTATCATCATTTATTAGCATTTGTTTTGGTCAAAGCTCATGGGAGAAAGAGAATTGGCGAGCAGAATTAAAAGATGGGCTTATTATAATAGAATTAGGCTTTCCTAAATTGAGCCGAAAAGAACAAGTAAAATCTGACAAACGGAAAGAGATTGGGCTGATTTACACAAATGACCCATTTTTAAGCCACCATTTAGTTTGTGGCCATAATTTTTAAGAGAAATTTATATAGTTTAAGAGTTAATATTGTTCAATAGCTATAATTATATTAATTACCATATATGATTATAATTTAGGTGATTATCTAACTATTTTCATTGTATAAAAGATAATTTTTTTTAATTTTAATTTATGTTGTTATACAATAATTCTATTGTGATAAATAAGATATTTAATATTTTTAAATGGTAATCCCTTAAATTACATGCATTAAAGTTATAAATTTTAATTATTAAATTACTATTTAAAATAGTATAAAAAAGTTGAGATACAATTTACTTATTTCTTCAATTTTCTCTATTTTCTTTGTTAGAAATAATACTAACTATTTACAAATTAATATCAGTATTTAACAAATGAAAAAATTAAAAAAATACACAAAACACAAATAAAGTGAATAAAAAACATACAATAAATAATTATTATACCTTATGAATACAATCTCAACGAGTATACATATATTGATTGAATACAATAAACACAACTATTATCACAGTTTGTATACAACAAATATATATATATTCACTTATCGATAATTCAAAACTAGTGTTGATATTTGAATACAAGTGTACTACAAGATTATAACTATGGATTGATACAACACACTAAAGTATTCTAAAATTCAACTATATCAAAAAAAAAATAATTGGAGAAAGAGAATACAAAAGATATATCGTTTTTTTTTGTTCTTGCAGGATTGTTATTGAAAACAGTATTATTAACTTTTCTCTCTTTTAAGAGATTTTATATGTTTTTTTTTCTCTTAGTAAATTTTATCCCTTGCTCTTAGTACACTTATACAAATACAACTTTAAAAAGGTGATCAAATATTGATATGTGTTTGTAGTAACTTAAAAGCAAAATATGCAATTGAAAATAATATGCAAATAAATTGAGAGAAATACCATTGATTTAAGGGTTACAAGAGGGACTATAAATGGAAGAGTAGAGAAAAAAAAATTGAATGTCCATTTATTGCTCCATTAATTAATATATCTTATGTATAACTGAAAATTTACTATTTAATATAAAGTATATTCATATAAGAT
Source organism: Solanum sejunctum (assembly GCA_025642045.1). Lineage (NCBI taxonomy): Eukaryota > Viridiplantae > Streptophyta > Magnoliopsida > Solanales > Solanaceae > Solanum > Solanum sejunctum. The sequence continues at coordinate 17,762,009 of JAOTQJ010000096.1, read as the reverse complement.
AAATATTTTAAATTATAACTAAATACTCTAAAACATATCACTGTTTGCTATACCACATAATTTTTTCAATTTTTAATAGTTGTGAAAATAAATATAACCCAAGACAAAACTCATCTTTCTTCACATCTTGCTCAATCTTTCAATGAAACATTAGATTATAAACCCTAGTATAATTTTCTCATAAGATTTTCAATTTGACCAAGAATGATCTTTAGACCATGATTTAAAAGGTCCTTAAATTATATGAGAAATAAAAAAGAGGGATCATTTACTAATCAGATGTTCCGAAAAAAGACAACCAATGAAAATTACATATTCTTTGACCACAGATAAGGGTTAAATGTGTATGTGAATAACATATGTCATGCATCCATTGGTTGGATGTAAACCGAACATACTAAAACAGCAGCCATTGTTCCAAAATCCCGCCATATAGGTTGTTCTTTCAATACTTAAAAAGCCGACAAGAGACACAAGATTGTGTTAACTTATAAGGACCTAAAGGCTCTACAAGTATAATCTGTCATCTTTTCATGATTTGTGAGAGAAAACAAGACATTAATATGACAAGCAAACTGGCCAAAAAAATATTGTACAACCCGTCATACCCCTTTCTCTGGAGCAAGTTAATAACTACAAAAGTAAAAGATAAAATGAAAAGAAAGAAATGATTACACTAATCTAAATAATTTCCATTACATTAAAGCTACTCTACAAAGATGTCCCAGACACTTCAGATGGAATGAATGGAATCCTTATAGTAAAAAGCGCCTTCTCAATATGAGCATGGAAGCCTCAATAGTGATACATGATTTCTTGATAATTCACTAGCAGTAATAAATATCAAACTCTAGTCAGAACAATCCTGTGCAGCCAAACAATCGAAAAGGAACAGGGGGCCGAAAAGAAAAAGAACTACATTTACAGTGGTATATGATCCGATGAGGGGAGATTTTCTATACCAGGTGTATACATGAATATCCCTTCAGAACCAGGAGAGGAAAAAAAATGTAATTGAATCAATTGTAAAAGAATAATTGTGTGTTAAATTTACTTTTAGTTTGTTTTGAGCCGTTTGAATGCATGGACGGACTCTTCCCTTGTGCTTGTATCAATGAACTGTGGAGTTGGTTGATTTCTTGCGGAAATGTTTTCACCCTGAGAATTGTGTCAAAGTTAAGGTTGTTAGTTTTGCCTTGATTTGATGATTAGTTTCAGAGTAATAGAATTATGCACTAGAAAATTACTGGAACTAAAAAGAACCCTAGCTACCTTAAAATTGGATGCTAAAGCATTTGATCTATCATTTGATCTTTTAGCAAGATCAATTTGCACCGACATATTGGCTTGTGACAAATCTACTCCAAAACTCTGCAATGCTTGTTTCAGAGTGTTCATCAACCTGCCAAACACCAACATATACTCTAAGTCAAGTCTCCAGTAAGGTGAATATATCCAGCAGAAAGGGAACCAGAGATAACACAATATTAAGAAGATGATAAAGGGATAAAACAAAGAACAAAACTATCAATGATGCATGAGGTAAAAAACACAGACCAGAGAATTTGTACCTCTGAGAATAGACACTTGAGATGCTGGTTGTATCACTCTCTATAGACATTTCTTCGTCTTTTAGCTTGTCATCTGTAACAGCATGATTAGTCATATTCCATCTGCTTAATGGAATTTGAGGCTGAGATGTCAGTTCCACCGTGCCAGCATATGCTATGCTAGTATTTCCACAAAATGGAAATGTGCTTGGTTGCATACAAAGTGTTGCGGCCCTGTCTGTTGATTCAGACAGCAAACTGCTTTCTTTAACACTGGAAGTTCTGCTTGGCTCCAGTGTCTGTCCATTGACAGGCCCTGTAGCAGAGATTCCAATTTTGTTCTCATCAAACTTTGAAGCACGTATAAGTGCAGGACTAGATGCATTGTTTGTGCCTTGAGAATGATCAATGAAACCTTGAGCCATATTATGGCACTTATTCTGCTTTCATGAAATAAGAAGAGTCACTGATTGTGTTTATGAATGCATTAAGACAATAGGCATCTTACATGGATGTGATGCTATCGATCTACAGATTGAAAGAAAATATATCCTGTCTTTCAATTGTATACATAATCACTGTGTATACAGTAGGTAACTAGAGTTCCACCACTTCAACCACCATATTTCAAAAAATCCGATAGCATACTTCATTTACTCCAAAAGCCAAACAGATTGTGTTGCGCACACAGAAGCAAGGTAATATTCCAATACATATCTCCAAGCATCTAGCATGTGCTAACTAAATAACTTATCGCCTACTTAGCATTTAATTATTTGTCAGTTGTTGACCAACTCCTACATCTAAATGTACAGTATAAGATAAAACTTTGAGTTGCTTGTCATATGACGATACAAGTCCGAAGACATTCCGAAACAAGGATAGATAAGACTAAAGACCTAAAGAAACAAAACAATGAGATAGACCAAGATTTTACCCAAGGTAGCATTGAAGGTTTATTCTCCAAGCCTTGATATGATCCCTCATATTTGTGCACTTTCTCTTGTAGGAACTGAATATATTCGATAACCTACAAAAAAGAATTACTTATTCAGCATACAGTTTTAATGATAAACAGTGTACTTAACCACGCATGACTTCAAGTACCTCCAGCAAGAATGATGCTTTATCTCTCTTCTGGTCACTGTGAGGGATGATCTCTCTTAACTTCAGAAATCTGATTAAGACGTTCCAAAGGGAATAGTTCAATTTTCATTGACAATCATGTTATTCGACTATTCAATAATCTGGTAACATAGTAAAAGATTGACCAGAACCAAGACTAATATAGGCTCCACAAAGGAATCAAGACGTTTGAACTAACATATGATATCTAGGCAGAGATAGCTTCTACCTCAAATACTCAGAAGTCAGAAAATATAGTCATTACATCAATTTTCCTTAAAAATTCTCAAAACTCTAAATTAAGTTAGTGAACATGCCTGTCATTGATCTTGCTTCTTCTTCTTTGTTCTGTTGCTGAGTGCTTCGAGCGTGGAGTATTTGGCTTCTGATCACTGCTTTTCCCATCGACTTTTACCGATAAATTGCCTATACAAGTAGTTACCCTTCTGTTATAAATGACAGATTGAGTGTACTGAGAGAAGCAACGATCAGACATGTGCAAGACAAACCTCTGGATGGTGAAGATGACTCTTTCTTAACAACAAATTCTTCTTCTTTGTCATCATCATCTTGCTGTGCATTCTTAGCCGATGTTATCATATGTATGAAATTCTGATTCTCCATAGCTGTTGGTTGCCTACATAGAAGTTTGAAGAGTTAAAATTGCAATTATAAGCACGAAATGGACGTATAAGAAGCACTTATGATTGGAGGCAAGTGACTGACTGAGGAGATGAGTGTGAGCTCAAGGTTGCAGTGTTATGACTATGATTTGAAGACAACTGTGATTGCCGTTCTAATGATGTCGTAGGTTTCCCTCCTCCAATATTTACACCTGCTTCTGCCAAGCACATAACAATGTCAACCGAAGCTGAAGTATGCAGGCATCTCTCTTTGGAAAATACTATAGTGATGTTAATGGAGCCAAAGAGGAGATCATTTAAAGTTGTCCTTTTATAAATGGTTGATACCAGGGGACTATTATCCGGAAGATAATTGCCATTAACGAAAAAAACTTTCAAGAAAGACATGGAGTATGTTGAAACCAAGAAACGAAAATATACCTGTTACGACATGTCTATCTCCAGCTAGATTCTCCTTCCCAGTCTTTCCCCTTTTCATAGCAGATTCATTCCACAATGTGAAACCACTTCCCGAGTAAGAACTGCAATTTGAGTTTCTGTCGGTGCTGCTAGCTTGTGTGACAGTAAATATGTTTGCTTCTGGCTTTGGAACCCTTTGCTGCAAATAAGAAATGCTATAGGTGCCAATGCCACCAGGAAGAATATGTTCTGCTGATGAAGGAAGCTTTTCTGTAGCCTCTAGCTCAATTTTATTTTCTTCTTTCCCGACTGTCTTCCTTGCTTGGTCCAGAGGTTGCAAGAAATCATGAGTTTTTAGGAAGTCACCTTCTAAACAGCCATGGAAAAATGAGAATCAGATAAGGTACTAGAAGTCATAACCATCCAAGTAAAAAGTCCTTTTCCTTGTATAATAATAAATCAAAAAGGAAGTAGAATCCTTCTCCGTTTTCCTATTTGTTTCTTTCTAATCCCAGTATACTTCATGCTTCAATTTGAACAACAATATAGTTTGTTATCAATCTGTATTACTAAAATACTAAGAACAATAATTTTGCAGAACTTCGTAAGAAACAACAACGTTAATAAGTATATTTTCAAAAATCAGAAAGTTAAAACTAGTGAAAAAAATATGATCTGCATCAAAACAGAGACGATATTGAAAAGAAGATAATCAAGCCCACTGATGCACAGTATGTCCTTGATGAAATCATTCTCTCAAGTAACCGAGGGTAATAGAAAATATCCTTCAAGAGTAGAATGATCTTACTCACTTGTGAATTGGTACCTAAAACTATATTGTCAATGAATAATCACTTAAAGACAGTAAAATACACTAGAATTTGTTTGTGCAAAGTAAGAAGTTGAGAAAATTTGTTGTTTGAAATTGAGAGGACACTCTTCTATTTATAGATAATCAGAACCTGAAAAGTCATAACACTTTGAAAAAAAAGTCAAACACCTTAAAAAAAAGTTGCAACTCTTTAAAAAAACATAATTTTTCATTTTCCTTCCACACCTTTAAAAACCCAACCATCTTTGAATTAATGTTGTCACAAAAGACCAGAAAAACGACAGAAAGCTAGCTGGCAAACAACTGACAGAATTACTTGAAAGGGTAGCAATGGATGAATTTACCTCTTATGCCTTAATTTTTGTTTCTCCCGTTTTTCACTTTAAAAAATTCCACTTCTATTATTATAATAAGGCTCCCATCATTATAAATCAATATTTGAATGTATAATTAGTTGGAGCAAGTAATGTAAAATTAAAATTTAATAGTGAGGGAAGTCATTTTTCCCCCCTTGTAACCAAACATCAAAGGAAGGAAAAAATTTTCCTCCTGAAAAACAAGTATATCTAAAGCCTCAACTTCCTACCACTGTTCTTCTTCTCCTTGTCTTCTTCTTCTTCTTTTCCAAAAGGAAAAAGAAAAGGACAAGAAGCTAAAACCTATGATTCATCTACCTGCTATATGGTAGAGAAGGGCCGGGCCATTCAATACACCTGATTCAGCAATGTCAGTCTATCTCAGGCAAGGCCCACCAAAAGCAGATACTCCAGGTCCACCCATGTAACAATCAGCTTTAGGGTCCCGGGCGTTGTAATTGCAACACTCGTGAGTGTAATTCAATAACCCAAGCAAAGAAATAATAATATACTCAGCGCAATTCTATAAATAGAGACTTAGGATTTGTTTTTTCGGCAACGTATATTTAATTTAAGATCACAGGTTACTATTTTAAATTTTGTTTTTAGTAGTATAGGAAGAAAGTAATAGTATAGCAGAATTGCGTAAATGTGCGAGGAAAACGAAGTTATATCTTAAAGATACAATCACAGCAAACACATGCACACCAAATAAAATCGATATTTTTAATCTGAAAAGAAAAATCATAGCATTTTTACCTTGCGAAGGTCTTGGATCTTGTTCAATAGGTGTATACAGTGAAAGAAAATCATGCGTCGTCTTCCTCCCTGCCAAACAAAAAATTATACATGGAAATCTAACTTCTACCGACTTTTTTCTTTCATCTATAAGATTATCTATTCATAATTCAGATTGTTTTTGGCATAAACCAAAGCTTAATTATTACCTTCTGTTCCAAAAGGCCTTGATTGAGGTAGCTCCATTCAAATCGGAATTCTGTGTTACGGATAAACAAAAGGGGACTAAATTGCACTCTGTACAGCAGAATTCAGCTGAATTTCAAAAAGTTGTTGCGTAATTCAACAATTTCAAACCCAAGTCTCTTCTTACTTCCACCCAGATCCGCCTCCAACAGGGGATCAGAGGCACATTAGAAACCGTCCTCTTTTTCTAACGAAACTTGGAACTTGTCAAACTGGTGATAAAATCGTCAATATATTTCCGAGTAACTGCAGGCAATGCGAATTGCCTCCTTGAAAAACAGGATGCTGCAGGTCTATTCCACCAAATCTGCGAACCAAAATTCAACTAAATTATGAGAAAAAAGTATGGAACACCGAAGAAGAAGATCCAGAACGAGAAAATACATACTTATGATGTGATTTAATGGTGCAAAATGTATAATTCTGCTTAGATTTCCCTCGGAAAATGATGAAAACAAAACTTGTCAATTGTAATGATGAGTTGATCCAAACAGTGAATTTTTTGAAGGATTGATGGTAGGTCCTCGTCTTGATTAACGCACACGATGAACAACAGCAGTCTCAATTGCTTACTTCCTTAAATATGAAAAACAAAAAATAGTGAAAGAAAATGGGTCTCACAGATCAGAGGATTCTCTCTCTTTCTCTTTCTCTCTGTTCGTCTTTGGGGTGAGATGTTTTAAAGGTTCGTTGTCGTTGGCTGTTACGAATGTTAACTCCGTTAGAAATAAACGTCGTTTAAGTTACAGTAACGTCAATGCGGCGGACTGACGGAGTTGGATTCAGTGAAGGAAAGGTACAAGGGGCTACGCTAATTGCTGTGATGGTTAGTGTAAGGAATTGTTAAAAGACTAATCACAAGAACTCGTGCAATATATCTTTTTTTATTTATTTTAATTTATATGATATTGATATATTTTTTTATATGTCTTTAAAGTTTTAAGTTATTAATTATTTTAATTTATAATATTTTTTATATTATTTATAAATAATATGTTATTTATTTTATTTTAATTAATATTGTATATATAAAATTTTGAAAAATAATCAAAATTTATATTTAATTTTTAAAATGTTAATAATTAAAATAATTTATGAGAAATAA
>JAOTQJ010000096.1:17699727-17714944 GCA_025642045.1 Solanum sejunctum | reverse complement strand
GATAAATACTTACCTATATGTACTAGATATTTATTTATATCAAACAAAAAGATACATGTCATGCATTTTTATCAGAAGCATATCTAGGAGGAGGTGAATATATATATGGATTTTGAATCCATTGAACACAATACTAGAGATTGAATTAGTGGTCTAACAAGTTTTAACTTCATATTCTAAGCGTTATATTTTTATTTCTCAAATCTTTCTAATGAAAATTCTGGATTCATTATTGATTTTTTACCTACTTTTAGGGGCGGCTCAAACATATTAATGGCCTAAGATGAAAATCGACAATAAATAGAATTTACTTAGTATTTTTTTAAAAAAAAATTTATAATTTATTATTACTAAAATAAAAATTAATACCTTTAAATTCAATTGGTTTGATGTAGAGGCAGAATTTACCCACTTTGAGTACATAATTTTTTTGTTAGGTCCACTCACCATCTGGTGGGGCATTAGAAAAATGTAATTTAATCAGCTTTATGTGATTAGTGATCTTACAAATTTGTTGCCCTTCTATTCTGAAACTTCCCCTCCATTATTATTGTCACATGCATTTTTTTTATGGCAATCTTATTACTATAAAAGGGGACTGCAACATAACAATTGTTGTCTATGGCTAGGCTTAACTTATCGAAAACCGAGTTATCGAATCGAATAAATTTTTTTTATAATTTGATATTTGGTATAATATTTGGGAGTGAAGTTTAGAATTATGGTATTTAAGTTTGAGATTAGTATGAGATGTTAGTACTATTTGGTATTCATTATTTCTCGAATAGCGAATTATTTACTTAATGAATGTTATATCTCAATATGTTCGTTACTCATTAGTATAAGTCCAAAGAGAAATTGAAAGACTAAACATAAATAATCTAAACATATATATCTTTTAATTGTGTCAATTTGCTTCTCTTGATGTCTTCTTACTTATTAATCTTCTGTTATATATGTGCTTTCACATAGAAAAATAGAAATAATTGGAGCAATAGTATTAACTTTGTTAGACAATCAACTAGAATGTCAATATAGTATTACTGAACATCATATCAAACTGAAATTTGATTTATCAATTATTGAATTGAAATTTAAAAATTCGATATTTGGTATCTATTTTTAATTATCAATTACCAAATTATCAGACCTGAAATTCAAAAATACTGAACGTCCACCCCTATTGATAATCGTTTAAATTTTCAAATAAGATAATCACTGATCAGACCGTTAAGGAGAAAGAGTTGCTTAATTTGAAGAAAGAGTATAGGTAGGCTTTGCAAGATACAAAGGCAATCTATCATTTCCAACAAAGACTAATACTATTTTAGGCTCTGCTTCTAATGCACATATTATTTGATCATCATACATTTTCTTTTCCTCATCAATCTGTGGTACTCTGGGCTCTGGATCTGGTACTGAATTTGAATTTTCTCGATTTTGAAATCGATAAAATATCGCAAAAGCAACAGCAGCACAAATAAACCCAACAGCAAAATATAAGTATGGAATTGGGGAATTCCATTTCCATAATTCATCTGAATTAGTTTTTATTAACTTCACTTCTTCCCACTTTGCACCTGTCTGCATTTTTATTTCCTTGTGTTTATTTGATTTATGATGAAAACTGGCTCAATGATTTTGATGCTTTTATAGACAATGGAATATTGTGAATTTGGAATACAAAAAAGAAAGAATCATATCATAATAAACTTGGTGCGTCAAGCATTATTCTTTTACACGTTTTTCTTTAAAATATAATATTGTTATCAGAATATTTAACTGGAATAATCTCTTAGGGGAGAATCATATATTTCCCATAACAGAACCTTTCGCGAAAGATGATTTAACTTTAAATAAAATTAGTCTTTACTGTACGTATTTTGCGCGTGATAGATAAATAATTTATTAATTTTGATAAATTATTTATTTATAAAAGTTTTATAGAAATTTTATATTTTTAACGGGTTTTACGCTTTTAATATAATATAAATAAAGAAAAAAAAGTAATCTTTTTGACGATTTAAACTTTTAATTAAAATATTGTCACATAGTTTAATAAGATATTAGAGTTGAATTATTTACCGTCACTCATTATCAGAACTATTTTTCTCTTGTTTAGTATGAGATAAAGAACTTAACAACGTATAAATTTTTTTTAAGAATTTAAATTTTTAGATGAGATATGAATTAAAAGAAAACGAACTAAGATAAGGATGAGTTTTATTTTATGAATGAATTGGGTAAGCCACTTCTCATTAATTAATATGTTTAAATTCTTCCATCAATCTCTCGGATGGATTCAAAGATTGACTATTTTTTGGCTTTGGAGTATGATAAATAAAGCAAAATGACTCTTTAAATTGTTTGCACTTCTTTCATTTGTGAAGTAGCAGTTAGTCAATGCAACTTTCGACGCTCATGTATCATCTGAAAACAACTGTTTTATGTTTTTAAACATAGAGGTTAGGCTGCATACATCTGACCCTCCCTCACCCTGCAATGAGCGAGAGCCTTTTGAGGTAATAAAATATGTTGATGATGATGAAATTCTTGAAGAGAATATTAAACCACTTTCTCATTAATTAACATGTTTAAATACTTGGGGAGAATATTAAACCAATTAATTAAACAGAGTAATTATACTCTTTTCCTTTATACTCTCGTTAACTTATCCATAATCCATTAGGTGCTGTATTAAAAATTCAAGTTAGTGTGCCTAATTAGATCTTAATAGATTTGACTTTCAAAAAGAGAAGGAATTATATCGACCATAGATGGAGTCCAGAATCTGCATAAAACACATTCACGGTTGATTAATGGAGAAATACCGACTCGTATGAAGTCTGACGTAACAAGCTCGACTCAAAAGGCAAATCTCTGATAAACCCAAACCAGTGAGCCACCCCAAAGGGTTTTTGTTTTTGTGGGTTTGTTGGTACGTGTTACTAGTAACAGTCTTCGTCAGAGATCTCAATTCAACAGCGTAAAGGCATTTTTAATGATTTTTACTTTTGCGATCCAAGATCAATGACCTTCACTTAGATTGATAGCATCAAAACCATTACAGCGAAAATTTTGAAATTCAACAGCCTGAAGGCATTTTTTTCTGCATTTTCAATGAAAACAAATTACAACATTGGAGAAGTCTACCTCAAAAGGCTGGGTTAACTAAACTATCAACAGCAATCTGACTATGCAACTATAACGAACTCACAAAAGAAACATCTCGCGGTACGTATATATCTTCTTCTATCACTTCACAACAAGAACTATTGCTGCTTTTATCACAGTTTGACCAGAAAAAGATGAGGAATGAACGGTAACATATGGTATATCACGTATCATGCAAAGATATTTATACAGATGATGCATATGTAAACTAACCCAACATGTCTCCTCCGGTCTTTCAATGGGAAAACTTTGAGATCAGTTTGTCAACATGAATTAGGATATCATCTATCCGAGGTCGAACTGTGGCTTGAGGCTGAAGCATCCATGTCACAAACTGGTGTAGGCCCTCTGGATATGGAGGCTTAGGCCCAGTTGGCCACTTTATTTGTGCATTTACTATGGCCAGCTGCAAACTCCCACTAGATTCCCCGAGTGCATACTCAAAAGGAGATACCCCATACCTGAAGAAAGAGCCATAAAGTGTATATTTGATTACTTTCTAAAAGGGAAGTTTCATAGTTATGTAAACAGTTCATACATTAAAAAAGGGCAGCCAGTGCACGAAAGCATCTCACCTTCACATAGTCTGAGAAAAGTTCATACCCCAAGGGAAAAAGATATAGACAGTCTACCCTAATGCAAACACTAATGACTAATTTCACAGCTCGAACTTATGATCTATATGTCACTCAAGGACAACTTTACTGTTGCTCTAAGGTTCCCCTCCAAAAAATTCATACACTGATCAAGAGAAATTCAATTACGTTGAATTAGAAAAATTAGATCAATAAAAAGACCGTCCAGGCCAAGTTGCACATCAACTGTTCCACCGAGTACCACATATCACAGGTATTGGGTAATTCTACCCACCAAGACATAGGCAGAGGGAAACAAATCACCTATTACTCAGAGAAACTCACCACAAGGCCATACTTTGCCTCGGTACAAGCACCTAAACACTAAATTCACAGGATGGATGTCAAGTGCAGGAAATTTCATGGTGGAGATGAGTAGGCCCACCAATCTTATTCACGTCAAACATAAAATTATTGGACAGTCTTGACGCAATTAACAATTACGTGAATAAGAAAATAAATTTTATTTTCTGTTGCACAGGAAAAGCTACAACTATCCACACAAGAGTATACAGAAGTCTTACATTATTGCATATAAAGTGCAACCTAATGACCAGATATCAATCCTTTCATCAATGTCACATTGGCTTGGGCAATCCCATAATTCAGGTGCTCGAAAAGGTGCTGACACATGCTCAGCTGCCCATTCCTACATAACCAGCACCAGAAATTGAAAGCAGAGAAATTGCAACAAAATGAATTATGTATTAAATATCAGAAATGGAAGCCAATGACGAAGATAACAACTGTTACAACTTAATTGCAATTTGTATATCAAAGCAACAGAAAAATACTTCCGTCCGGATCAGAAGAAGCAAACACGAGAAGCCTTCAGGCATACAAACAGCATAACATACATCTACATAATAAAAGAATCAGAACCCAGAAATACCTGCAATTGAAGGGCCTCTGAACGAGAGCGAATTTGCCTTCTTGCAGGCCGTGCACTTCCAAAATCCATTAATATGGCGAGTGGTGGCTGTCCTTTTCTATGTGTTAAAAGGACATTACCAGGTTTGACATCATTATGAGCATAGGGGGGTTCCAAGCTATGCATATGCTTGAGTCCGGCACAAAGCTGCACAAAAACTTTTCTTTCAAGTTCTAATAAAGCATTTCTTGCCATCATAGCTGTCTATGCCCTTCCCCTTTCTTATTCCCAGAAAACCGTGAAAATGCACAAATTTTCTGAATATACAAATTCTTGTTCACCTGGCGAAATATTTGAAGCACATCTGAAGTGGAAAAGAACTCCTTCTTAGCATTCATCATCTTGGCATTATCCAGTAATGTCCCATCCAAATGGACTGGAAATAATAAATAAGCTTCATGCTTCAAAGACTGATCTTGTGAGACCTACCCAAATAAATTATGTAGATAACATCCAAAGGCTTAAGATATAGTATTGAGAAAGCAACTAAGACGACACAAAGCAGCATGAATAACACATTTAACACAATAATAGTGTGTATTTTCATAAATGATCAATGAAAACTTGTCAAAAGTATCATGACCAAGAAGCAGAAAGTGGTCGGATTCCTCAAGTCATAGCCTCCCTCCTACCATTCTACAAAAGAAACGGACTAGAGGAGAATACTTCTTTTGGCACCTTAAATGAATGTTCAAGCTACTTCATATTTAGTGTTCCCAGTGTTCTTAAAAGCAAAAAAGTGCAGAGAAGCGACAAAGTCCATGGGTCTAGAAATGAAGCACGCACTTCTTTTTAAGTGAAATGCACATAGTACAGAAAATTAACAATGTACCAAACAATTAAGAATTTAGGACTATAATAATCAAATTGCAATTTAAAGAACTAATCTTAGCATCCATTTTACAATAATATCAATGTTAATCCAACTCAAAGTTGAGATTCAACTAAATCGCCTCTCATTAGGATAGTTTTTAATATCGATGTTAATCCAACTCAAAGTTGAGATTCAAATAAATCGCCTCTCATTAGGATAGTTTTGTGTGTTCTAGTTTACAGTGCACACTTCTCTGAAGTGCATGCTTTCGCCCATGAAGCAATAACCCCTCATTTTGTATTACTTTGTTGCTTAAAGCAATGAAGCAATGGTTTCTAATAACACCATTTCCACCATCATCTAAAAGCAAAGTGTAGGAGCATCAATTTCTTATGATAGGCTTTAGTACCAAGGATAGACAGTTCTCCATTGTGTCACCAGCTATGCAGGATAGTGCAATCTCAACTTAATACTTTCACAACCTTATAGTTTGGAGCCCTATAACTAACAGATAATCAGAATGAATAGAGAGAAGTGCAGCTCTTCCATTCCATGTGCAAATCCACAAACTTAAGGTGCTTGCAGCACTTACCTTGACTGGAATGATAGCATGATCAAGGAGAGGAAGCAGGTTGGGATGACTAAATAGAGATGAAACACGGATCTCCTCCCTCACCATCTCCAGCTGTTCAGTATTCTGAATAAGAACTTTTTTCATGGCATAAGTTCCATCATCTACACATTCAGACAGTGAATTCAAAAGTCATGCAATCACCAAATCCATGGAGAAATGACAAATGTTGAATAATTTATGTAGAATAAGAGAATGTGATAAATACATACAACAACGCAAAGCTTATACCTTGCACTATTTTCTGAAAAGAACAAATTCATGATCATATCGGACCAGGCTCATAAGTAAACAAAATATGCCTTATTGACTGACCAAAAGGTATTGCTGAACTTTCATTTTCTAACACATTTGAGCAATTACAAATAATCCACCCAGAGACAAGGAAATAAGCTGCAAAGGGTCTCTTTTTCTTGTGTTCTTTTTAATTTCTGATGGTTAAATATGATGTATTTCAAGCTAAATTGCTCGGACTCTCCAAAAAAATCAATAATCCCATGTCGAATCCTCCAAAAGTAGTATATTTTCGGAGGATACTACACGGGTGCAGCAACAGTTCTGGAGTGTATGCACAACATAGATTTCAAGCACCTGCAGTGAGCTTTACAAGTTTAACATCCAATTGCTCAGGGAATAAACGCATTCTAGAGTTTTGATAATCCTTGTAGAGATAGAACATAAGCAATCTTCGCCAAAATCATTTACAGTAAAACCCCATAAAAGAGCGGAAACCCAATACTCACAAATCTCGCCCAATTGTCAAATCATAAGAAATTAGAAAAATAGAAGCCTGAATCAGCTAAGTACCTGAGATGTGAGAAGGGTCTTTGAATTTCTTGGAAATACCCGGTTGAGAAGGGTCAGAAAGAACTTCTTTAACAAGGAATACATAGGCAAAACCACCTTCACCGAGCTGCCGAATGATCTTGAACCGATTCTCATTGATCCAAACATCACCTCCGCCATTAACGGCGTCGTATAGCCCATTCAACCCTGAGAACGAACAACCCATTTTCTTCGATACCTCTGAATATGAACGCTCAGCTCCTACTGTTCTTCCTCTTTTGTTCTCCGTCTCGAAACTAGTTTTGCTTTTCTTTATATGTTCAGTTTAATAAAAACTTTGACCACAAGAGCTTTTGTTTTCTTCACTTACCGCTCTACTTAGCTTTAACATGTGTTCGGTACCGAAGGAAGATATTTTTTCTTTAAAAATATATTGATTTTCAAAAATATTTATATATAATTTGAGCAAATACTATGACCTATACCAAGATCACACCCCTTTCACCAATTCAATATAAAATCTAACTCTAACCCTGACATGAGACCCCAACTCCAATGTGGGTCTCAATGTCAACTCGGAACATAATACTGAATTTCATTCCTAATTCGAGATTAAAAACCTTGTGTCAAATTATGACCAGATATTGATCCCAAGTTGAGATTTAAAGTCGGGATCGGAGTTGAGTTTCGAGTAAGGAGTTAGAGAATCGAAAACTTAAATAAGGAGTTAAGAGAGTCTTGAGATTGAGAGTCGAGTCCTAGGTTAGATTTGGCATCATGTCTTGAGTTGAGGGTCAAAGACTCAAATCTCTAGTCTAGGTAAGGGGGTCAGGATCAGGAGTTGAGCCTCAAAGTTGAGGCTGGCTTGAGTCCTGCGTTAGGATTAATGGTCAAATTTCAAGAATTATGTTCCAAGTTAAAGTCAGATGATAGGTTCTAACCAATGGATCAAGGGGTCGAGATCAAAAGTTGGGTCTTAGATTCATGATAGGATTCAAGTCGCGAGTCTGGATCAGCATCAAATGTCGAGTTTTGGGTCACGATAATTGAGTCCTCTGTTGAGTTTGGAGTTGGGTCTGGAGATAGGATCGGGTTTTGGCAAAAGTCAAGTGGGAGGTTAAAAAAGAATGCGTTAAAAAATAAATCTATTTGTAAAATATTTTTTAATACATTTAAGTCAACAAAATATGAGAAAACTTAAAAAAATATTTTCTTAGTACTAAACGCATCCTAAAAGCCAACTAAAATTCATATCAAAGGACGTAAAACAATTGCTACTATTTTTAATTTCAATTTTTTTTTTCAATTTCACGTACTCAAATATATTTCAAACGCCTAAGACACAATAATATTCAGAAAAAAAGGTTTTTATATTTTTGATATATTAGACAACTTTCACCCGACCCTTTTTTAAGTAAACAACTCTCATCAATATATTAATTAATCAGGATAATAAAAAAAACTGGGGGAAATTTTTTACTGTGAATTCAATACTCACATTAAAATCTAACTAAATTTGAATTCATGCACTTTCTAATAAAGGCAATTCTATATTCAAGGAGACTCAAACTTGAGACCTGATTAAGAATGAAGAAATACTGACCACTCTATCATAAACTTTATCGTTAGATTAACAAAAACTCTATTGTAGCTCAAATGAACTATGATTTGGGTCAATTTGGTCACGAAAATTAGAAGTTTGACACCATTCTAATTCTATACTGCATTTGGTTGGTCCTAGTTGTATACTGCAATTTATGATTTGTATTATACAACATATAACAAATTATATCGTTACAAATTATAATAGTATTTTATTAATATTAATTGAAATAAGATTATAAGTTTTAGATTATTGAATTTTATGATCCAATGATAGCTTAACAAACAACCTTTTAAGATTTATTTTAAGTGCATTTATTTTTTACGTGTATTTTATCTAATAATATTTTTAATAAATAAATAAAAATCGTTAAATATTTATCTATTGTGAAAATAGCATGGATTAGTGATTTTTTTAAGAATTTAAAGAGGAAGAAAAAGAAAAAGGAGGCAAAATGGAATATCATTTTACCTTAGGTAATAAATAATATTTATTAAATTCCATATCATAG
The DNA here is from genome assembly GCA_025642045.1 of Solanum sejunctum. Classification (NCBI taxonomy): domain Eukaryota; kingdom Viridiplantae; phylum Streptophyta; class Magnoliopsida; order Solanales; family Solanaceae; genus Solanum; species Solanum sejunctum. The sequence continues at coordinate 17,705,859 of JAOTQJ010000096.1, read as the reverse complement.
AATGATAGAAACTCTACAATATTCAAACCATAACATAAAACAAAGTTTAACATTAAATGTATGTATAGCATTAATCATTTACTACTAGCAGAATAAATAAAATAGTCATAAAGAACCACTCATACATGTTAAAACCATTAAATTTGGGCATTTCATTTGGACGAATTTTATACTATATTATTTTCAATTAAAATACTCTATTATTTTTAATTAAAATAAAATAATATTTCATTAAAAGAAATAAAAAAATATATCATATAAAATAGCACAAAAATAATACTAAAAATCTTGTTGCGGAGTGGAAAATTTTTAAAAAATAGAATAATTTATGATTTCTATTCAATTTTCTATATTATAATTTCTTCTCTTTTATCCCTCCCTTATATATTAAAAAAAAGATTAATGATATACTTTATCAACGGGAGACTAATTATATTGACTGAACATACCCATAGATAAAATAAAAATATAAATATGTAGAACATATGAACATTCATTCATCAAAATTTATATACTCCCATTATTTCATATTATTGTTCAAAAAAAAATTAAAATTTAAAATAGATGTTTAATTTTTTTCGTAATTGCCCTTTTGTTAATAAATAATAATAAAAATTATACTTTAAATTATATCTTCAAATATTTTTATTTATATGCATACAATAGTTTACGAATTTAATTAATATGACATAGAGTGAGTAAATTCATAAATCACCTATGTATATGTTATTAATTACCTACATAATATAAAACGTAATGCACGCGCATTAAATTTAACCGTGGGTGGACTGTTTTACTAACGAAACAGTAAAAAAGTAAAAAATATTTTCCACCATACAAGACTTCCGTTCAATTTTTTTTCCACCTTTTTCTGCGCAGTTGTTTCACTCTCCTCCATAGCTACCCAACAATATGCAAAAAGGAAAAAATAAACAGAGTAACAAAGAACAAAAAAACTGATCTGATTTCTTGGGTTAATTCCTAAGAAATCCGATCAATCTATTATTCAAAAATTAATTTTTTTCTGAAATCAAAAAAAAATAAAAATGGTTCGTGTGAGCAATTTCGTGATCTCACTTGTTAACGTGTTAACCTTTATGGTTGCAGTAATGGCGTTGATATTTGGGCTTTGGTTTAAAGTTGATGAAGGTAAAAGCCTTTGCGAAAAAACACTATATATGCCTTTGTTAGCATTTGGGGGTTCCCTTCTTGTGCTTTCATTATTGGGATTAATTGGATCTTGCTGCAGAGCCAATTTTGCCTTGTGGATTTATTTGTTTTTCTTGTTCTGTTTCATTGTTGGGATGATTTGTTTGTCAATTTTCACCATTTTGGTGACTAATAAAAGTGTGGCTAAGGCTTTGTCTGGAAAAGGAGGCAATGATGCTAAATTTGGTGATTGGGGAAATTGGTTGGAGAAACATGTTGTGAATGATGAAAATTGGGAAGAAATAAAGAGCTGTATGGCCACTTTCAAGTACTGTCAAATGATGCCTCCTGGAAAACCGGCTGATTTTTACAAATATAACCTCCCTGCTGCTCAGGTTTCTTTTTCTTTACATACATTTTCATCTAAGATCGAGGGATTCATTCAAATTCGATTATTTATATAGGACTAAAATATATAATATATATTGAATTCTCTTAAATTCATTATTAGAAAATATTTTGACTCCACTATTAATTATTTAGAAATCAAATTTAAATTGATCGAACTAAGAAATGGATGACAATCCAAAACAGTTCAAAGTTTGCTTAACTCAAAGTAACCAAATAACTTATCATAATTCAACTTGACCTTTGAGTTATATTGTTTGACCTATTTTGACTAGAAAATTTTTAGCTCATTTATTTTGAGATAATTATTTAGTAAATGATATTTATTAAAAACATTGTTTTGCAATTTTTGGACTTTTTACATTACAGTCCGAAGAGTTTTCTTTAAAAAAAAAAAAACGAAAACCTTATGAAAATGTGCTAGATTATAGTCTAAAATTTGTGTTTATTGCAAATATTAGAATTTTATCTTTTCAGGTTTGAAAAATATATAAGCCCAACATCAAAGTCAAAGACCTAAGAAGTCAGCTTAATAATCGGTATAAGGTATAATAATCTTAGGATAAAATATAGGATTATTTTTATCCTCCATTTGAATGAAAGTATTAGTTAGTCATAAAATTATTTATCTCACTATTTATTACGTAATAAGATATAAGTTATCCAATATACAGAATAACTTAATCTCAACCAAAGAACACCCGAAAGAGGCACATTTGCGTAAATCACTCTATTTTTGACCCAATTGTTTGATGTATCATTTCGAATTCAACAAATAAGTCATAACTCGACCCGTACTAATATTTTTTTTTCTTCATGCTGCAGTCTAGTTGTTGCAAACCACCTACCTACTGCAGCTTTGAGTTCACCAACGCGACCCACTGGACCATGCCAAAAACAGGGCCAGCCGTGCCACACAGTGACTGCAAGACTTGGAACAATGAAGAAAATCAGCTGTGTTTCAATTGCCAATCATGCAAGGCGGCTATTCTCGAAACCATTCAGAAAAATTGGAACACAATGGCTATATTAAACTTTTGTGTTTTCGTTATTATAATCGTCATTTACTCTATTGGTTGTTGTGCTTTGAGGAATAACAGATTAAGGGGATACAAACCATACCCATAATTTTATTTTATCCATAATTTTATTTTATTTTTTCTAAGTCATAAGAAGAAGGAGCTTACTATTCTGTGTCACCAATGTTGCAACTTTGCTTGTGACAAGGATTTGAGTGCCATTTGTTAAACCATCTGTAAATTTTAGGAATTTTATACAATCACCACTTTTGTACTCATATCAAGTCATCTCTCAATCAATAAATATTTCGTGAGCAGGATGGTTATAAATAGATTTTAGCACATCTCGATAAATATCTAATGATAGTTTAAGCATAAAACCTTGAGAAATTGAAATATTTAAGTGTATTCTGGACTTTTATAATTCACCATCTCGAAGTCACTACGTGTAGTTTAAATTAATTAGATGGACACAATTTTTGTCACTATATCCTATATTCAGTTAATGGAATCATTGATTGCTTAATGTCAATATGGTTATTATCGTCACCTCTCTATCAATGGCATAAACGCCGCATGATGTATTTACGGGACCTGACATCAAATTATGTTCGTATAATATAATAATAGTCAGTTTCTTGAATATATTTACTCAAAAGATATCATATCAACCAAGGACAATAATAAAAAAAGATAGGAGTACTTACAAATATAAATGTTTTATCCATACGTAAGTTAATCTTTATCCACACATCTCTATCTAGAAAGTGACCAAGATGTTAATGTAAGACATTCTGATTGTTCATCTGACCATAAATCACCTCATAGAAGCTAGAATAAATATTTTTAAATTTAAAAATATGATAGTTTTCTAGGAAAAACTAAAAGTATGCTACATAATTCAGTACAAAACTTTAGCTAGGCAAAAGGAATAATACCAGATGCCTGAATGTGTTGTTTAGATTCTCTGGCAATTTTGGTACTTGACAACAATGTTTGCCTCTAGTTACTTTCTTTCCTAGTGCAATCACTAAGGGCATCTTCAATTTGTAACATCAAATGATGTCATCATTATTAGTGTGAGTCACTATATACCATGATTTGGCCTGAGCTGCAACATATTGTGATTTATGATCAAACTTGTTGTAAATTTCATATAGAATGACACAGGAATTGAATTGAAAATTTTGTTTTCTCCTTCAAACAATATTTGTATCGGGTGTTCATTGACAATAGATAAAATTATTCAAAGAAATTAGGATAACTTATTTCATTATTATAATATAAATAATATAAAAATAATTAATACTTTAATCAAATAATTTTATGATATATCCGTAAATTATTATCCCTTATCTTCCCGTATGAAGCGACCCCACTTCTTTCTGTGTCATAAGTTAGATGGTCAATAGTTGTTGGACCCAAAAGTGTGACATTTAGGTCCATCAACTTGTGAGATAAAAAGAGACATCACATACAGTAAGTATCAGTCGCATGAGGAAGGAAATTATTAAAAGTAACAGTAGTCGACACAAGTAAATGGGAATCAAAAGAGCGGAACTAATTTAATCGACTGGAAAACTGTTTGCGAATCATCGGTCACACATGTGGATTGATCTGATCCACATCTTGATTTAACCCGAGTATATAGTTAATTTATGATGATACAGTTAGCTGTTCAAAAGATAAAGATGAGTCATAGTTATTCTTTAAGTAGCAGTTGTAATCGCCCAACCACTTTTCTTTATAGTGAAAAGGTGGTTGACTTCAAGTAGTGGGGGAAGGTGGTTGACTCCAAGTACAGTGTGTTTTTCTAATGGGAGAGAAAATCCTAAACAAGAGAAAGTTAGTTTCCTAGTGGAAGTGAAAAAAAAAAAAGGAAGTTGAAAGAGACTACAACTACAAAAGAAAGAAAGTCAGTATACTACTTGAAATTTAAATTTATCTGACTTTTGAATCGTAAGATTAGACTGCAAAATATGAAGAATTTTGTATCATTGATCCATCAAACTATACAAAGGGCATTTGGTTTGTGAATCAACATTCATATACCTAGAGAAACGAATCAGATCTTTGGCAACGACGAATCGTCAGTGGCTTGACAACTAGAAAAACACGCTCCCACTTGGAGTCAATCACCTTCCCACTATAAAGGGAAGTGGTTGGACAACTACAACCACTTAAAGATAACTATTATTTATCCTTATCCTAGGATAAAAATGAACAGTTAATTGCATCATCGTAAATTAATTTTATACTCATAAATTTAACTTTAAATTAACTTTATACTCATAAATTAACTGTATACTTGGATCCAGTCAAAATTTAGATCGGATTGATCCACATGTGCAACTCATCATCACAAAATCTTACAAAAACTCTACCAAGACAACAACAACAAAAAGCCCATATCAATAGGAACTAAAGGGGTAATACCCATGAAGCAAGTGCCATAGGAGTCTACATTCAAGGGGGTTTGGTGTACTAAAGATATTGTTAATCCTACTATTGATAATCTAAAATCAACTTTATTTTGTATTTCACAAAAAACTATTTTTAACGCTTAAATCTGTGACCTTTGTATGGTCCCCTTCAAATGATGAATTAGGGAGGGGGTTAAGCACTGGATGCAGAGGTTTATCGATCCGATTCCCTTTTGCTGTTTTTGGCATATATATCAGCTTTAAGGGAAGAGATCGATGAACCGCTGCCTCCAGTGTCTTAAACCAACTAAACAAATTCATAAAACAGAGGATCACCATGAAAACAAGCCAACATATATATACACACAATGGGTCAAAAACTCAAAATAATATCCAGAGGAGGATAAATTTATATTAAAAAAAGTAGTAAAATTACAGATCTGAACTTACATATTTAAGATTAAAAGTAATTTTGAATTTGTTTCAGAAAACACGAAAAACTTCACCAAATTATCGAAGCTCTCAGTTATGGCATACCATCACAGATCTGATTACCACACATAGAGTATTTAAAATAAAATCTGCCGGACATTGCACAGAAATCATATACACACATCTCGACAAGCTCATACAAAAAAGAAGTTCGAGGACGTCTAATATACTAGTATTTTATATATATAAATACGTGTCTATATATAATCACGACAATAATAATAACATATTCATAAAATCTCGCAAGTGAAATCGGGTAAATGTACTCAAAGGGATGACAAACCATGATGTCAGAGGAAATAAAACTGTGACGCACCTTTTTCTGTGTTCTTCGGAGGTAGCAATCGTCTAAATATGGACAAACCTGCGGCAACTTTAGGTTAAATAAGCAATTTACTTAATTAGCCCTTAATATTAAAACGCCCTGACTAAAGGGCGGTTTGATTTGATTTTTTGTGAATTCTCTATTTTATATTATAAGAATATTTATTATTTTATATGATTATTAAAAAATTATTAATATATTAGTTAATTTTATTATTTTAATCTTTATTTATCTTAATAAATATTAAATTAAATTAGAAAAAATCATTAATACTAATTAATGATGGGTAAATAAAAAAAAATAATGATATACTAAT
>JAOTQJ010000096.1:17669001-17698757 GCA_025642045.1 Solanum sejunctum | reverse complement strand
AATTAGAAAAAATCATTAATACTAATTAATGATGGGTAAATAAAAAGAAATAATTATATACTAATTTAATAAGTGCTCTTACAATATGGAACAAATATGTATAGAAAAATATCCTTATAATATGGAACGAAGGGAATAATTGGTTTACTCATAATAATTTTAAGAAATATTTTTTTTGTATTAATATGAAATAAATTATAATTAATAATATTTCTTATTATAATTTTTGAATATTTAAAATTTTATTTTAAAAATATCAAATTAATTATAATCTAATTTAACTTTAAAAAATAGTCAAATTAGTTTTACCTATTGACTTTTTAATAGTTTTTTGGTACTTCTTTTACTTTTAAAAAAATGCTTGAAATCAGTTTATATGTTATTCAAACAATTTTAAATTCTTTTAAAAAAGTTAAAACCCAAACGTAAATACCAAAGAAAAGGTAATTGTAGTGCAGCCAATTTGGAAGAGGCGAAAATGACTTGGGAGGAAAAAATAGAGAATTATTTTACGAACTAATGTTACAAGTTATAATTTATAGTTCTATTATTACTTTAGATCAATTTCAAAAAAGTTGGGGAATCTTAGGAATGACAATTGAGCGTCAAACTTAATTTGCAAATTTTTAAGTCATTTTATTTTATTTTATCTTATATGATAAGTTTTTTTATTTTTAATTCATCTCGTATAAAATTTTTTCATAAAAATTTTTAATTTTTTTTTTAAATTGAGTTTAACATGTTAAATAGTAGAAGACTTGAAAATTTTGTGGTTTAAAATTTTTTTTAGATATTTGTGTGATTATAAATTATTTAATTAAAAATGGGATTTAACATTAAATTACTTTTAATTATAGTCAAGTTACATTTTTTTGGACATATTAAAAAATAAGATGCTAATGTAAAATGAAATAGAGGAGTACAGATAAAATAGGTATTAAATGATAAATTATATTTTTATTTTAAAAATTAAATAAATTAAAATAAATACTTATTTTTAACATAATGAACAAACATAACTAAAAAATAAATATAATAGTTAATAAAGAATTAAAGTGTCTATCGATTATTAAAGAATATTCTAATAGTTCACCTCTACTTTCATATAGATAGATAAGAAGATAAATAGATGGATGTAGATTACAAATATGTCAAATTATTGGTGTAATTTTTTATGTGAGACTTGAAGCAAATGTCATCTTTAAGAAAAAAGGTACTTCAAATATTTTGGGTTTATTTTTTCAGGAGATAAAAAATTAATAAATATGTCATACATTGTATTAGTGTATAATAAAGATTTGTATTCTGAGTTTTGTTTGATAAGAACGTACTATTAAAATTTATTTCTTCATTAAAAAAGAATGATATGTTTTTCTTTTTGATTTATTTAAAAAAGAATAATTTTTTTTGGCAAAATTTAAATTTTAACTTTTCATGTGATATATTTAAGGCATAAAACTAAATGATATTTTAGTACATTTGACATAATTTTAATTTAACATAAAATATTGAAAAAAAATTTATTCTCTTAAACTTAGTATCTAGTTAAGTTAGATCATTTTTTTGAATGAACAAAATAAATATTAATCCTATTTAATAATGATTTGACCAACTATAATATACGTAAAAAAGTGTTGACCACTGAAGGATACTCTTATTCTATTCAAACGTGTGTTTGTGAGTTTATAAGTGTTATATTATTATTGTAGGCTAATTCAAATATAAATATTTGAAATTTGAGAGAATTCAAATTTTGACGAAACTTCATCTTATCTAGGACATGACCTTAAATAGAAATAAGTGAAGGTCGTATATCAGGATAGAGAGCTAATGGGCTAGTAGGGGTAGGTTGATGTTTGGTTTTGTGATATAGTAGGTTTTGTGATATAATAGGTTAGGTTAGTATGAGTAGGCATTTGTTATTTTTACCGCATTTACATGCTATTTCATTTTTCTTTCTGTATCTTCTATTTATGGGGTTTGATTTTGAGACGAGAGTTTTTCAAAAACAACTTCTCTATCTTTAGGAAATAGTGGTATGCTTCGCATACATTTTATGCTTCCCAGACTCCACTTATGTCGTGTCTTTACATTCTGTGATTGTTATAATTCGTCCCGCATTTATTATTTTTATCGCATTTACATACTATTTCATTTTTCTTTTTAGCATCTTCTATTTATGGGGCTTGATTTTGAGACGAGAGTTTTTCGGAAACAACCGCTCTATCTTAAGAAAATAGTGGTATGCTCCGCATACATTTTATGCTTCCCAGACTCCACTTATGTCGTGTCTTTACATTCTGTGATTGTTATAATCCGTCCCGCATTTGTTATTTTTATCGCATTTACATACTATTTTATTTTTCTTTCTAATATCTTCTGCTTATGAGGCTCAATTTTGAGATGAGAGTTTTTCGAAAATAACCTCTTTATATTTAGAAAATAGTAGTAAGCTCCACATACATTTTATGCTTCCCATACTTCACCTATGGGATTCTACAGTCAGCACACTAAGCGGTAGAGAATTAACCACAAAGTTTTTTTCATTCACCATAGGTGGAGATCGAACTGTTAACTTTTTTATTTAAGAGTTGAAGTGTTGAACCATCAAACCAATAGTGATGATTTGTTGGTGTTATTAAGAGAGATCAAATTTGATTATTATTTCTTTTTAGAATTTAACCTATATTAAAATTATTTGAAATTAGGGTTTGACCAATTTTTTGAAATTTGTGCCCCATTCCCCTCCTACTGTTTGGCCTCAATTAGCAGATCCATTAGAATCGGTAATGTCCTCTCCACTCCTTTCGCTTCCATTTATAATTCACCAAATTAAATCATCCCTTACGACTATATATTACAATATTATTTCATGTCTTCTCACACATTCCCACACCTTCAACAACTTGTACGTGTAACCCACTCCTTTATTACCATTCACAACCCCTTCCTTTGTAACCCACACGTCACTCGCTCGCGCGTGAAGATCCCTTTATTCAACGCGCTTTACAGAAAATTTGCCCTAGATCACTTCCTTCTCCTATATTCACCATGAACAGCCACCGTCTGCCACTCCGATCACGGCTGAATTTTCATTAATTTTTTTTTAAAAATACCGATTTGGTCTCTTCAATCTGTCAGATTCTCGAGTTTCTCTTCGTAAGGTAAGTATAATTTAGGTCTTTTCCGTTTCGTTTTTTTTTTGGAAGGATTTGTTAGTTTTAGTATTAAAAGATCTAGATCTTCTTGTTTTTCCCGTTCTATATGCAAATCTGAGTTTATGATTGTTGAATTTGGATTCCGGGTTTTTGATTTGTTTTTTGAAGGGTCAGAATGGAACCTATGGACATCATCGGCAAAACAAAGGAAGACGCTTCACTTCCCAAAGGTTTCTTCTTCGCTTCCCCGTTTTACTTTATACGATGTTTTGCTGCCGTTCGTTTACAGCATATACAGATTATTAATTTGTACTTTTCTCTAGTTGCAATTTTTTTGGGTGTTTTTCCCCTTTCATAGTTGGTTGACCTAGCTATGGTATTTTTGAGCTGATGAACACAAATTGAGAGATTGAAGTGATAAAAATGTGTAGATATCTCTTCTAAGTTGTGGTTTGCTCGCGAAAGTATTAGTAATTTGTGTAGCCAGCATATCTAGACTTAATTACTGTTACTTGGATTACTTCGGACTCTATTGAACGAGTTTCTCCTGATATTTGGTGAGGAAAATCTTATATTAGGTCAACTTATGACTGTCCTATCCAAAATGTTTGAGCTTTTTGAGTATAAACTAGTACAAGGTGTGTTAGGCAGCAATTTACCATCCCTGATGTGGCTTCATATGTGGGGTGGAGTTTAAGATTCTTGATCTTTTTAACTCGTTGGTTATCCAAAAGACTACCTTGCTAGCTGGGTGGTGAGCATAAGACATAATATTTTGGTCTCAGTGTTGAGTTTTAAGTCGAAAATAGGGTTTCGCCCAACCTCTTATATTCAAAAATCAGTTTCCGCTAGCTAATTGTTTGATTCTTTGTGCTGTCTAAAGTTATTTGTTTTTGTTCTACCTCGTCATAGTACGTAGGATATTTGGTATGGAATTTCTTAAGTTCCTGTTGCATCATGTATCGATAGACCAGGATAAAATCAATCTTTCTCGGAAGCTGAGTAAAGAAAAATGCAGCTATCATTGTGTTACCCTTGAGAAAACATCGATATTTTGTTAAAATGATGAGTTTGCTGATTCACTTGTCAACAGTTGTGTTGAAACTTTGGCTACATCATTTAAATTTTACAAATTTACCATTCGATATCAATGACTTACTTTCGTTAATGGCTTACTTTCTTTGGCTATACTAACCCTTGTATCTCTTCTCAGCAACAATGACTAAAATTATCAAAGAAATGTTGCCCCCAGATGTTCGTGTTGCCCGAGATACTCAAGATCTTTTGATTGAATGTTGTGTAGGTGAGTTGATGTTAATTTATCTGGTTTAATTCTTTATGTTCAGCTTAGTTATCATGATAACTGTGATAGTTGTTTAGTACGTTTGTTAATGACCAGACTCTGCTCCTGGATGATTTCGATAGGAACTTCTGTCTAGCTGTTTTTTTTTTTTGTAATGATTATGTCCGGGCCAACTTGCAAATGGGAAGAAATCACCTAGTATTCATCGCCTCCGCTGGGATTTGAGCTTGAGACCCCATGATTTTCTTCCCATTTTATTTATAATAACTAGGCCACATTTATGGACCAGTTGATTTTAATGGGAATTTGTTGGTACATAAGCTGTTTCTCATGGGAAGTTTATGGATTGAAGGGGAAGTGTGCCATAAAGGCCTATTGGTTGTCAAATCCCATAATCTGACCAGAAATAGCAAGAAGATAGTGATAAAAGTGCATGTTAGTGACTACTAAGCACGGTTTAAGACATCAAGTAGGTTATCGTGGACACTCTTTAAGGATTTGAAGTCTTAACTTTTGAGAATTCAAACCGATCAAGAATGGAATCCCTGCAGAGCCAAAATTCTTCTCATTTTCCTTAGTTGCGGTTCAAAATATACCTGGATCTTGCAGTAGTGGAAGGGTGCACATGCCTAGTGAAATAGTTGAGGTGCACATAAGTTAACCAGACACCTATACAGTATTAACTGTATCAAGTACATGATTAATACAAGTCAAATAGAATTCCTCCAGGTCTCAGTTATACTAACATATCCAGCATTTGATGATCTCCTTTTTCCACTCCTGTCTAGTGAGATGAATTTGAAAGTAATATTTATTTTTGGTGCAGAAATGCTGTTTCCATAGATGTTCTGGTCTGGCCTGTGAAGTGTTTTGATATTTGAACATGGTTTAACTATTTTCCCTTTTTTTCCCTCTATGAATATCTCTTTTTAATTATAGTAAGTAGATAATAGATCTGATTTGCTGCTGTTGAGCCGAGGGTCTTGTGGAAATAGCCTCTCTACCTCCACGAGGTAGTGGTAAGGTTTCCATACACTACTCTTCCCAAACCCTACAGTCCCTAGTTGTGGGATTTCAGTGAGTAAGTTTTTGTTATTCTGGATAATAAAGCTGCTTCTAGTAGTACTTAAATTAGCTTCAGACTATTATATAATCTAATTTCATAAAGTTGTTTCCCTCTTTCTCGTTAGCTAAGTATTTGTGACTTTTTCTATGTTGTGCAGAGTTCATTAATCTTGTCTCATCAGAATCCAATGAAGTTTGTAACAGAGAAGAGAAACGAACAATCGCACCTGAACATGTAATTAAGGCTTTACAGGTGCTTGACCTGACACTGTAGTTCTGCTTCTATAGTTCTCTGTTTATCTGTTTCAAGTTTGTTTACTTTTCCGATTCTGTGCTGGCACTTTTTACTGTATGATTTATCAGTTTTCTCCAAGATGAGAAAGGTCACATCTAGTTTTCCTCTAAGCTAAAGTTAGGTCAATAAGGATAACAAACTATCTGTTTCTTGACTTTGGAGTGTTCCTTATGTCCTAGATGTGATATTAGGTGTTATCAATACCAATGCAAATACTCTTCATGATTTTAAATGATGTCTGCATTATGTGTAAATCATGGTTTCCCTCTGACCAATGGAACCAGTTCTTAACTATGGTATATGATAGCAAAATTTTATTTTCATCTCTTAACTATCCAGGAATCTTTCATTTTTTCTACCCTGATAAATACCAGACAGAAATTTGAATCATGTAGTACCCTTTCCATGTTAACCTATTGATATTATCTGCTAGTGAATTTTATGACATCCTTGCGTTGGATTTGGGAGTGAAAAGTAAAGACACGATTTGGTAATCAGAATTTGCTTGTATTGTGTTTGCCAGTGACAGCTTATATTAAGTGATGATCTCTCAGGTTCTTGGTTTTGGGGAATACATTGAAGAAGTATATGCTGCATATGAACAACACAAGCTAGAGACCATGGTATGTTCTCTTTACTCTGTTCTCTTTAGTGTTAACATGTGGACGGCCTGTTACTTCAGCTTTGCTATTGAATAGCTGTGACATCTATTGAGCTATAATCTCTTTCTATTTTTCATAATGGTCTCAACTTTATCGGTTTCTCTTCATTTGTTGTTTTCCCTCCTAGTCAGTTTCTCCTCCCTTGACTTAACAACATCTAGCTATACCATCTGTAGTGATTTCAAAGTGCATTTGTATTTCCTCATGGTGTATTTTTCTACCATAGGACACTGTGCGAGCTGGAAAGTGCAGTAATGGAGCTGAAATGACTGAAGAAGAGGCATTAGCTGAGCAACAGAGGATGTTTGCTGAGGCGCGTGCAAGGATGAATGGTGGTGTTACTGGCCCCCCCAAGCCGCAGGATTCAGAGGCAGAGCAAACCTTGAATAGCTAACTTCACTTTTATGTTGTTCTGTAGGAAAAAGAAGCATCTTTAGTCTGTTTAAGTAGCAGGATCTTTCTTCTATTGTGTACAAAAAGGCTCCTGGCGCATGTTTCCGCTTGTGAGGGCTCTAGCTCAGTTTGTACTCAGATGCATTATATGTTCATATATTCTGTAAATTAGTAAGAATTTGCTTCAGAATGCCCCCTAAAGTGTCTTGTCAGTTTTTCTGTCCAATAGGCGTCTTTGTAAAACTGTAATGCCCATTAACTCATATGTTTTGCAGGCTACTTGGACTCTTACCAGGTGCCAAATATGATTTGGCCGTGCCTCTTTTGAATTCGCCCAAATTAAAAATAATCTCAACACTGAAATCACCGAGGAAAGAATTGTATTTTTACCATGTCTGGTTGAAGACGGGAAAAAGAGACAGTCAAGACACTCTTTTACAAGAAAGTGAAATTACACTTTAGTGTGTTTCGCTGAGATTCCTTTAATTCAAAATAATATTTTCTTTGTTTTAATTTGTTTATCTTATTATTATTACTTCATTTGTCTATCTTTATTTGTTTCTTATTTATTCGACATAGAGATAAAGAAATAATAGATGATAGAAATAATTTTACCAAATTATTTTTTGAATATAAATACAATAATGAAATGACTATACTTATTGATAAGGGTAAATTAGGAACAAAGTGTAATTTATTTCTTGATTTCATAAAATGGAAGAGTTTTGTTAGACATGCCAAAATAATATAATGGACAAGTAAAAATGAACGAAGAGACTCTTTTTAGTCCGCTTTGAAGAGAATGTCTATTTAATTTTTTTTGGGAACTTTTCAATATCAACTGTCCACACTACATTGTTTAAGACCACATGATTAAATGACGTTTTGATATATTCTATGTTTTTAATTTAAAATTGCTATTTTGTTAAATTTTGTATCAAGTATAAATGATTTGAGACAAAAGGGATATTTCCTTACCTCAAACCTGTCCTTTTCCTATATGTTACTGCCAATTCCCATGACAGTTTGTGGGGTAGCCTATGTTATCTCTTGGTAAGATTCTTGTACTCTGACTGTACTAGAAGCATAACAAATTAACAAATCAAAAAAAGAAAATAAATCATTTTCCTACCCAACAACGCCTTTAAAGGTGTAGCCTATTTGCTTTACTTTCTCAGATGAATACAATCATGGCAAAGAGTTCCCAAGATTTGTCCTCCAAGAAGCAGTTCAACTGGACAACTAAAGTCAGCAATGAAGAAGAACCTAAAGAAGATCCATCAAACACTAAAGATGGAAAAACAGACGACATAAAGTTGTCTCCTTCGAAACCTTCAGAAATCTCAATAACTAAATCTCGTTCATTAAACACTGTCCATGAAGACAAGAAATTAATTCAAGAATCAGAAACAACATCTGCCTCAACAAGGAGGAAAGCAGTAGTGGCCAAGCTGAAATCTGCTCTGGCATCACTTGGTAAAAACAGAGGAAATATCCAACAAGGCTTAGGAACCAAAGTTGTTGGTACTCTTTTCGGACACAAGCACGGTCATGTACATTTTGCATTTCAGAAAGATCCCAATTCACAACCGGCCTTCTTGGTTGAACTCGCGACTCCCATAAGTGGACTAGTCCATGAAATGTCATCGGGTTTGGTTAGGATCGCATTGGAATGTGACAAGACGGAGGAAAAGAAATCAACTAGACTAATAGATGAGCCTTTATGGAGGACTTATTGTAATGGGAAGAAATGTGGCTTTGCAACAACAAGAGAATGTGGTCCAAAAGAATTACAGATTCTCAAAGCTGTGGAGCCTATCTCTATGGGTGTTGGTGTTTTGCCACGGAACGAAGAAGAGAGTGATGAATGTGATTCAGGGGATGTGATGTACATGAGAGCTAAATTTGAAAGAGTTGTGGGGTCTAAAGATTCAGAGGCATTCTATATGATGAATCCTGATAGTGATGGAGCTGCTGAACTTAGTATTTACTTGCTCAGAGTCTAATTCATATAGCCGACCCCAACTTGTCTTATCTTGTTAACATAGCCATGTTATGTTTTTACTTTTGTTTCTGTTTTTAGAAGAAAATCGGTAGGAGAACGGAAACTGGTTGATGTATTTCTCTTTTTCTTTCTTGGGTGAAATGAAGACATATATATATATATATATTACTGATATAACCAAATTATACTTGCAGTTCACTTGTTCATTGTGTTTGTTTTCTTAATTCTCAGTTGATGTCAGTGTTCTTGGCTTCATAAACTTGTGTATTCACCAAATTTACTGCTTATCTCCCCAAATTGCTATTTGGCTTGGCCAAGCTTGTGGATTGTGATTTGTGGCAAGTCCTATTCAGCATATTCTGATCATTAGTTGAAACCGTTGTTTTCGTGGAAATGATCTCTGATGACCACTTACAAATTTCTTATGGGTAAAAATTTCGGTCTTTTATAAAAAGGACCTAAAGCTAAAAATAAGTTTGTAAAGGGCTATAAAACCAAATCTTCCCTTGTTTTCTGTCACCACACACCATACAAATTGACCAACGTTTCGAACATATTGGAAATATTATGACAATATTTGAAATCAGTAGAGGTAGTTAATAGATACCTAGTGGAATAAATTGAAGAAAAACATGTGTGGGATGTGCGCTTAGGTAAATCTAGAGGCTAAGTTACGAGTTTATGTGAATTCAGTAATTTTTATTCAAATTCTGTATATATATTTGATTGTGAACTCATTTATAATTGCAATATTTAATTTAAAATCAATATAAAGGACACGAAAACTTCATGAATCTGTCTATTGTTGATGTGTGTGAAAATGTGCCATATGGGGTTTGATGATATGAACCATGGTCATATTTAAAACATACAAACAGATAATGCTTTGATGCTTTTCTTTCCCTTCTTTTCTTGACTGCTTTCCTCTAATTTTGAAAGATTTGCCACCTACTTTTTCTTGGAATCTCATTTAAAGTGTCTAATTGTCACATGTTTTGGTGCGTATTTTGTAAAACATGAAAATCCCAAGAAATTAAACTATTATAGGTTAATCATAGAAGTCCCAAAAGCAGCGCCAAACCAAAGATTTCTTTGCCTGACATACATCTTACTCAGATGGCACAATTTAACTTTTTCTTTTACAAGTAAAATATCACAATAATAACGACATACTCAGTAATGACAATATAATATCATAAATGATCAGGTTAGAAAGGATGATGTGTACGTATTTTTATTTCTATCTTGTGAGTTATGAAGGTAAAGAAGTTGTTTATGATAGACTCTCAGTTCATCAATAACAAATCACACTTGGAAAAAAATAGGAGACCAAAATTTCCTAGAGATGAGGTATTTGAATTATTATTTAGCTACTATGCAATCAAGTTGGGGTTAGCAAGGATGATGCGTACGTACTTTTATCCCTATCTTGTGAGTTATGAAGATAAAGAAAGTGTTTCTGATAGACTCTTGACTTACCAATAACAAATCACACTTGGAAAAGAATAAGAGACCAAACTTTCCTAGATGAGGTATTTGAATTATTATTTAGCTACTATGCCATCATTTCCTCTCCAAGTTTCAAGGCTTTCTCAATTCTTTTGTTTATCTTGGTTTCCCCCTTTTGTTAAAGCCAAAAAGAAAGATTAAGTCTTTAGGGGCCATTTTAGTGTAAGTGGCATTAATTTACAAATTAAAACAAATTAAAGAGATGATCATATTAAGATTACATCCACAGTATTTTTAATGTTTTCTTTTGATCATTTTGTTATCATTACACAAAGATTCATAAATTATCTCAGGCAGATAAGCTTAGCCTTTTTCTTTATTTATTTAGAGCATGTTTGTAGTGATTTGATTTGGGTGTAATTGAATGAATGTGTGTTATAATGGCAGGCTCATAGCCGGCGGCAGAGCTACTCCTCTGCTAGAGGGTTAATTCAAACTCCTCAAACCAAAAATTATACTATTTATATATGGGTAAAATAATTTTTTTATATGTATATAGGATATGTCGAACCCTCTTTAACTAGTTCATGTGTCTATTTTTCAAATTTTGAAACACAATCCTAATTCCGCCACTGCGCAATACTCATTCATAATTCATATTAGAAAAGAAAATAACTTATAATTATTAGGTAGTGGAGCCTGATAATATATTTAGCAACTGTCGTGGTGCAACCTCTATGTATACTTGTATTCTATGTAATTGTAAATATTCAGATATCATTAATATATATCTACTCTCGTGGAGGTTACTCAATTAATTAATTGGTGTTACCACACAAAAAAAATTCTCTCTCTCTAATAATTATTTTTCTGCCTTCTCTCTAAAACCGAGCTACTATTCATCTTCATTCTTGTTTCTTCGTTTTAAAATTGAAAGTTATCGATCTTAAATAGCCCAACAATAATCACCATGACAATCAACAATCCAATTATAATATTAACCACAGTATCATCAGCATTTGTAGATGCGGAAGTATGCTCAGCAGATTGAGGAGGAGGTGCGGCTGGTTCTAAAACCTTGACGATCATCTTCAATCCCCGCTCACAGTGATAAAGTAGTACAGCCCAGGTTTCTCCAATTTATAAGTGCACTTTCCATTGTTGGACGAGAAAATCGGATCACCGGACTTGTAATAAGAACAATTGTAGATGCGCCAAACAGCAAAATCCAATCTAATTTATCTAATCAATTAGTTAAACTGTATTCTGAAATACAAAAAAAAATCATTGGCTTATCAAATTGTCTATCGAGCCAACAAGGAGCAAAAGTACCAATTTTTCTAGGGTGATGTCAGAATTTGCACTTATTTGTATTTTTCAGTGATAAGCCCGCTAGTCTCATTGATCCAACTGGATCTTCCTTTTCTATTTTCTTCCGATAGTTTGATCTATCCAGAAAAGAAAAGCAGTAGCAGGGCGGCCAGCCAGAAGGAATTTCCGAGCTTTTCAAATAATAGGGAGTTTGCAATTTTAAAAGAGAACTTATTTTTTATACTAATCTAGTGTTTTTTTTAAACATATATAAGTTCAAGTTAAAGCTGTTGGAACAAAATGAGTTTATGTTATATAACTAACTGAAAAAAAGAAAGTATTTTTATATTGTTCAAATCAATCTATTTTTTCTATTATGAAAAAAAGATTATTAACATGCTAAAATCAATTATATTGCGTTGATAGTGCAGAACCTTTTTACATTTTGGTGTCTATAACTTCAACTTGAACATTATACAGTGTTTAATTAAAAAAAATACTATAAATTTATAGATTAAAGTAAAGGAGCACTTACCTAAGGTGTCGTTAACCTTAAACCTATTCTTTCCGGCCCACTGGTTATAATATTGATCATCTTTTACTGTAGGTACGACCCATCGCCAACATTGAATTCAGTGGCATGAGATGCTAAGAAATTAACTGAATAGAGTAAGAATAAGCTGAAAAAAATTTGAGAGCAATCCATATTAATAAAAAAAATTATTACTTTTTTAATTTGAAAGAAGGGAGCTCTGTGAATGCTCTCCCATGTTATACGGTTGCTAATGCTGTTAGCAGTTCCGGAGTGGAGTGAGCCATCATATCTGATAACTGTGGTGGAGAAGTTCTATGTTAACTCCTTATAAGGTTTTTTTAGTTACAAACCTTTTTTGAAAAAAAAAATATGGTATTCATTATTAATCTTGATACTAGTTGATAAAAGATAAGGGAGACATACTGACGGCAAAAAGGCAAGTCTGATGAACTAAAACTTTTAGCATGAGAAGGATTTTGGGAAGGGCTGAACCACAAATCTGACTCCTCATCGACTTCCGAAAGTCAATTGTTTTTTTTTAACCATAGCCGGAGAAAAAAGGTTTGAAAAAAATATCCCCAATTATTGAGAATAGAGTAATTATACATTTTGTTTGCCGTTTTGGCACAAAATGTCCTTATGGTTAGCCAAGTTGAGCAGATAGGTCCTCAACTATTGAAAATAGAGCAATGTGCCCTTATCCTTAGCCAAGTGGCAAAAACCAAATAGAGTTTTAACAGTTTAGGAGCATTTTTCTCTATATCCATTACTAGTAAAAATAATCGTGCCAAAATAAGCAAATCATGTTATTCCTTATTTGACCCCAACAATATCCCTCTTTAGCCAACCAAGATCGCAATTTTAAATTTTGTTGCTACTTTTTGGTAGTGTTCATTGTTGAGAGATCATTCACTGTGATGCAAATTGCTTCATATTTTTTGTTTCATTTCATTAGGCATGTTTTCTTGACAGAGTCATTTAATGTTAATCCTATTATAATCCAACTTGTTTATCTTTTTGGTTTAACAATTATTGCTCCATCCCGCTCATACTGTGAAAGAATCTATGCAGATCAAAGTTTCTCTCCAAGTAAGTTAACTGTTAGAAAACACTAATCTACAGGCAGAGCAGAATAAGCAAGAAATAACTAAATTCTTTCTCATTGAGGGAAGAAATTTATTCATAAAAATACGATCGATAAAAGTATCACATAACAAAATGTAGAATGACTAATAACATGTTTTGAATGCCCCAAAGAAGCTGTAATATGGTGGGGATTTTGACTCAAATATTCATTCTTTAAACTGAGGTCTGAGTCTTCACTGTCTTCTCTGCTTGCTTGTTCACATTGTTTAACTCCTTCTGGAACATGCCTTGTTGACTTTAACTCAAGGGACAAGCAGAGATTTACATTACCTGAAGCGCGAAAACGGCTCCTTAATTTTGTATAAAACCTTGGTGAAAATTCAAGTTTCCCTGTGAAATCATTTCCATCCAAGTATAGAGCATTAATAGTTGGCATTTTCTCGAATTTTGATGGAATAATTCCTGAAAGAATGTTGTTACTGAGGCTGAGGAATCTCAGTTTCTTCATTTCTGTCATGGAATTTGGTATATTCCCTTTCAATCCCATGTTTGAAAGATTCAACATTTCCAAGTTTTTCATCTTCCCCCATTGAATTCTTTCAACATAATCGCCCATCGGATTGTCAGATAAGACGAGTTCTTTTAAGGAATCCATTTCTTGAAATGTCTCGGGCAAACCCCCAGAGAAATTGTTGTGGCTGAGATCAAGCAGTGTTAGATTCTTTAGTCCTCCAATTTCTCTAGGCAATTTTCCATCTAATCGATTGTTGCTCAAGTCGAGCTTCAGGAGTGAAGATAAATCACCAATAGTCACAGGTAATGCACCAGATAGAAAATTCCTGCTAGTGTCAAGTATCAAAAGATTTGTCAATCTTCCTAGACTAACCGGAATAGGACCAACAAAATTGTTGACTGACAGAATTAGGCGCTTTAGTTTAGTTAAATTGCCTAATACTTGTGGTATTTCTCCTTCGAGTCCATTTTCCAGCAGCACCAATGATTGAAGATTCTTAAGGTTGCCAAAACTGGTGGGAATTGTCCCAATAAGACCAGGATTTGATCGGAACTCTAACGATTCAAGGCTGTTCGCTAGACTATCCCAATTTGATATTGGAATTGGTTTGTGCTGATCTGAGAGGAAGCAATTTGAGAAGGAAAGTCTTTTTAGATGCTTCAGCTCAAACAAGTGTTCTGTGAACTCTGCAGCTTGGGAACAATGAAGGGAATTGTCATATAGGTCTCCGATGGTTAAATCGGTTACGTGCCAGAAGCCATTGGAGAAATCACAAGCTACTCCCTGTGAATTATAGCAAAAAAAGAAAAGAGTTTCAAAAAGCTGATTAAAGTATGTAATAAGAGTTTATGAATGTTTACACTGTTACATCAAGTTAACCTACAAGAACAAGTGACTTTGTATCAAGCATATTATAACTGGTTTCAATGCATAAAACTCAGGGGTGTGGCTCGACAATGTTAGAAAAAGTCAAGCGTCTTAGGCCCCAAATTTGAGGAAATTTTCATTTTCAGAAAAAAAAATACTAGCATATGATCAATTGAAAGAATTACCGAATGAAATTAATTAATAACTTTTTTAGAATAATTTTGCATTTCTAAGACATAAAAGAATAAAATTTATAAGAAAATATATTAATTCTTTTTTTAAAATTTTAGGCCTAATTAAGATTTTTGTCTTACGTCACTAATGTGCTTGAACTGCTCCTCATATAACTACTTGGGTTTAGGAATGAATTACATCAAGATAAAGCCTAAAGGAAATCACTATAATTAAGAGATTAATATCGCAGATTACCAATATGATACTAACGTATTTACGGCAGGACAGTACTACCAGAAAAGACGTGTTAGAAATTGGAAAGCTCCTTAAGAGTGATGTCTTTCTTACACATACTCAAATCACACTGTTTACAAATTCACAACAAAAATAGTACCTTTTGATTTGACATGATATTTAAAAAAAATAATTTTTAAAATTTATGGTCTAAAATAATTCTTAAAAATTTGTATAACTTAGAATTATTTTATTAAAGTAAAAGAAGAATTTTAAAGTTAATTATTTTCACTTAAAGTAAGATAACATTCTTTTTTAAATGGACCAAAAAAAAAATGTTATATAAAATCAAATAGAGGAATATTAAGTATTTGGGGAAGAGCGCATATAAAATGAAACAGAGTAGCACACAGTTGGTGGGAAAAAATCCATGCATGACTCTGTGACATATTGCTACTGAGTGTTGGAGCAACCCTTTCTATTTAATTTGTGTTGTCTGAACCAGCTCTACTGTTTTCTTGATTTGGAACTACAATAAGAAAAGACAAGAATGGTTAAAAAAAAAAGAATTTGAACGTATAAACTTAGTACCTCAATTGTTGTCCAGCCACAAGGATCACGATAAAGAAATGAACCATTCCACTCATTTCCAGCAAAACCTTGAATGGCAGAGTACAATGCCTCTTTCTCATGTTTTTCCATTGGAGACATAGAAGCATTTGCTACACCCTTGTACATAATAATATACACCCCAACAACAACAAACTGAAGAAACATAATGTGAATTTTGGGTAATAAGTTACTACTACTATTTTTCATCAGAATTACCAAAGGGAAAAATTATAATTAATTGTGGACTTTGATGAAAGACATGAACAGAGCAGAAAGAAAATGGTTTAATTTGGGAATCTCTGAAACTACTAATAAATGTAAAGAAAGGGAGAGATTAAAGAGAATGGAGCACAGAGGATATGAAAACTGTCCTTTCTTGGCTTTATTTATTGCTACAAAAGTAAAGCAGAGGGAAAAAAAAAGTAGTAGAATAACAACAAAAGACAGAAGATCTACAAAAACTTGCAGCCAAGTACAATAAGGAATGTGGCTCGAGGCTAAAAAGGCCTAGATGATAATAATCACAGTAGTAATAACTATAATAGCAGAGCTACCAGTCAGCAGTGAAAGTGAGATACGAACAAATTAAGGAGCTTTTAAATATGGTTAGGCAGCAATTGTAGTCTTGTGATATTGTTGCTTTTGTTGTCTGCCTTTTTTTAATGGTCAAGAATGTTTGGATCAAGCGTTTACTGTTTATAATAAGGATTAACTTTATTTTTTGGCTGACCTTTTATGGATAAAGCTGACAATACAGGTTGATTCATCTCATTCAGGCTAACTTATACAAATTTGAGAATTTGAAAGGCCAGGTCGAGGTGATAAATTTTTTTTAGGCCAAAAATTAGCTTGCTCAGCCCATAATGGGTTGCGAGCCTTGCTAGGCCATTCCATATTTTTACAAATATTTTTTTTATAAAATTTTAAATTAATTATAATTTTAAATATTAAAATAAATAGTAACAGGACAATATTACATGTTATTAAGGTTACTAATACATATTATAAAAATATAATTTGTATCTGAATTTTAATGTTTAAAATTTTTAAATGAACTTATTATTTTTAATTATTTTTTAATTCGACCTACGGACCGATCCAACTTATACTTCAAAAGTTCACAAATCAGCATGCTTATTCAGATCGAGCTAAAAAAACTCATTTTTTAAGTGGATTCTAGTAGTCCAACCCTATTAAATCACGAATTGGGCCAAGTCAGCCGATATTGACAGCTCTACTTGTGGACATATCATGGGCACATATTGGCATTATTCATTAATACTCCTCTTAGCACTTGTATAATGCAACATGTTGCTCTTGGAAACTCATGATCTGACTTTGATACCACTTGTTAGGATAAGTGTTTATTATCAATGCTAAAACTTATGATATTGTAAAGGCACAATCTTATTTTAAAACTAAATCCACCAAATAAATACCATTTTTTATCAAAGAAATTTGTCTGGCACCAAAACCTAGGACTAATTGCAGCCTTTAAATTAAAATTCAGGATAATGAGTTCCGTTGCATAAATCAGAGCTCAAATTGCTCAACTTATAACTTAGCCCTGGGGCTTAATAAATAGTCTTGTAGTATTGCTGCTTTTGTTGTATGGTTTTATTAAGTGCCAACGTTTATAAACTGCATTAATGAGTATAGGTTAGTGTATTTATTTTAATTTGAATTATTTTATGGTAAATAATGAAGTGCTTGCATTGAAATGAAGTTATGGTTTTGAAGGGGACCAGCTTATAACGTCATTAGATTTTGGACTATCTTCCATGCAAATTTCAGAGAGACGAACTATTGCTTTCTTGTGATGCATGATATTAGCATGATGATTTTTGTTTTGTCATCCTTGTATTTGGGTCCTGATTAATTTGAATTTTTTAATGTTATATATTTTTTTTCATGTTATTTTTATATTTTTTTTTAACAGTGACATTCATTATAAAGGTACATTCTTCACAAGATTTCTATATATAAGCTATAACAAGATGAACTTTCATAATGAGAAAACACTTTAAAGATAATAAGGCAAAAATAACTATAGTTTGTTAATTATGATTCGTAGCTACATGTTAGAGGGATGAGAGATGAGAGATGAGAGTAAGGGAGAGGAGTGGGGGCTAAATTGTATTTGTATATCTGCGGGATAATCGTATATATGTAGCTAGTATGTATATGTATTTACGATTGTATTTATATATATGTAATTAGTATGTATATGCATCAATGAATACAATAGTAATAACGAATACAATTTGTATCAATGAATAAATTGTATCAACAAATACAATTACTTTAATATTATATCCAGTGCAATATTTATATTTGTATAATTGATTGTTAATATTTTCGTCTCATTTTATGTGGCGCCATTTGACTTGGCACAATGTTTAAAGATAAAAGGAAGACTTTTGAACTTATGATCTAAAACAATCCTTAGATATTTATGTGGTTGTAAATAATTTTATTAAGAATAAAATAAAATTTTAAAGTTAAAATATTTCTAGTTATAGAAGGTAACTAAAAAGGAAATGGTGTCACATAAATGAAACAGAAAGGGTATATATCATTTACATCAACATTGTATCAATTGTATTAAGTAATAATTTGTATCCAGATATAATTGTATTATGTTGTATCCAGTTCAACATTTATATTTGTATAATTGATTGATATCATTTGTATCAATATTGTATCAATAAATACATATCTATTTTTATTTTCTATCACTGAAGATGATCTATAAAGTTTACACTTATCATTTATATTTTATACACGATGTTAATATTTGTATTTATATAATTAATTATCATAATTTGTATTTTTATTGTGAGAGAGGAGGCAAAAAGAGTGAGAGAGAGAAACAAGAGAGGGAGGGTGAGGATAGGCAAGGGAGAGAGGAGGAAAGGAGAAAGAAAATAGAAACAAAACTTTAACTATAGCTACAAATTATAATTCTTTCAAACTATAGTGATGTATTATAAATACATATCAGAAGTTTGTCTAGTTGGGTAATTTATCCATGTAACAATCATACTCAAATATTGTGTAAAAATATATTACATATAGAAAATAAAATATTAAATTACTTATGATAATGTAGTCCAACGACTCTCTAGCTAGTGATACTGTCCATTATAAATCTAGATTCACATAGCTTTAAAATATTTCATTAGTGTGTAAGACTTGCTTACTTATATACCTAATATCTTTTTTGTGTTTTATTGATATGTGACTTTTTATCCTAAAATAAGGTATGTATATATCTTCACTTTTACTACTCTTCCCCGTTAACTCCAATGTTTAAAGTAGCTTTCCCAATAAATGAAGGGCGATAATATGTACTGATTAGGTGAAGAATTATTGCATAATAGGTTTGATCTAAAAAGTCTGATAATAATAGCATTGACGACTCTTTGGGGCTATGTACACTTGTATACAGATTAAATAATGTGAAATATTCAACTTCATTCTTTACAAGATTTTTTTTTAATCGTACCAAATAAATGATTACTTGAATTAGAATTTTGAGTATAAAAATTCTATTGACTTGTAAAAAGTAAATTTAAACCTTTGAGATGTTGTAATACATCTAAAAAATTATTCCATCCAATATACTTCCCTCTGAATGCAGAATAGCAACATAGACTAAATGTCCAGTCCAAGCCAAGGAACTTGTGCCAAAGAGCCATGACAAATGATGGTTCAGACGAGATTCAGTATTTTTGAACCAAGAAATGCTTAGTTTTCATTTTAGTTGTAGGTATAACCAACCCGCTAGTAAAAATATGATAAAAAGAAATAATAAAAAAAGAGCATGTGATGAAATCTCTTACATTAACAATATCATGATTTGATCCCATATATATTAATTATATATAACATATCAAATAAAGTACGTATATAGCACAGATCAAAAGAGTATATCAAATAAAATATTATGGATGTACAAAATTAATACATATATCATTTTTCAACGCACCCTACCAAACGAACCTTTAATGTGCTGGCATATGTATTTGTAGATCATAGGATAAGTACTGCAACTCTACTTGTTTGGTTTAAAATAATTACTTTCTATGTGTCATCCTATGTGTGTCACTTTTTTCTTTTTTATCTGTTTTAAAAAAATATCATTTTACTTTAATTGAAAATAATTTAATCTTAAAATTTTTAATTTAATGAAATGATTCTCAGTCACACAATTATCTCAGAATGATTTTAGACCATAAGTTTCAAAAGTCTTTTTTTTTCTTAAATACTATGTCAAGTCAAAGAGTATCACATAAAATGAAACGGAGGAATTATAAAGTTGTTGTATTTATCAGCTTGCAAAGGAACTACAAAAGTCAATACCTATGAGAAGAACCTAGTAGTGCATGACAAAACTTTGTGGATCCAATTTAAGAATACCACAGGCCTATGAATAAAAAGATGGGCTTTGAGCCCATGTTTTTACTACTTTATCAGGAAATATGACCAAACAAGTGGCAAGTCCAATATGGTAACCCCCACTTCCTTTCTTGTGTTTGTAGAATTTGGGCCATGCATCTTTTCTATTTCTGATTTAATGCCAAACAGGCTCCTCACCTTACACAAATTTTGGAGGATTATTGCTTTTCGGACATTAACTTACATAATAACCACATGGAGGATTGTTACCTTTCGGCCATAAACTTGCATAATAATCAGAAAGAGAGGAATTTTGATATATAGTCATTTAAAAAATTTTTAGTTATATTTTATATTTATAGTTTGGATAATTATATTTCGTAATTATAGTAATAATAATATTTGTATGATTTGCGCAATATTTATATATGTTTGTATAATTCGCTATACAATTTGCAGTTTTTATATAGCGTTTGTGTATTTCACTATATAATTCGTGCACACATTTGTATATTTCGTTATACAATATGTGCACTCATTTGTATAATTCACTATACAACTTGTAGTCTTTATATATTTCGCTATACAATTTGATTTTGCCCACAACTTTTGTATAATTTTGCATAACGTTTTTATAAATCGCGCGAATTATACAAACCTCAAATTGTAATTACAGCTAGAATTTGCTTCGAGACGTTAATTCAAACTATAGCCATATTAGCTAATTAACTAATATATATTTATTTATCCGCATAATTTTCCATAACCATATTAGATGACAGGAACATGGACTCAAATCTTATCTTGTCACGAAAAATAATTTTGTAAGGAGTTCATATCTTTTAAAAATAGGAACAATCTAAATGGTGATCTTGAAAGAGATTTTTGTGTAAATTAGTGGTAAGTTTAAAGTTTTTTAACATTTGAAAAAGTTATATTTAAACACAATAAGAGGGAAAAAATTAATATGAAAAACTCCGATAAATATTATATTGAATGTATAAATCCCTTCGATTTATTATTACAACCCCCCTCCCCCCCTCCACTCAAATACTTTTTGCATTGCCTCATTTCCAAGACATTGAAAATAACTAATAATTAATTATTTGATAAATTTATAGTCATAAATTAAAAAGGAACCGTAAAGTTCATATAACACTTCTTTTTCTTGAAATTGAATATATGCATTAGCATATTTGTTAAATAATTTATTATAAAAGTACATAAATATTTATATGAGTATATTTTTTCTTTATTAATTCGTTACGAGTTTACTTGAGGTGTATAACATATTTTTCTATAAATCAAGTTATTGTCGAATGGAGTTTATAAAATATTTATATTTCTTTTTTGAATAAATTATATAATTAAATAATTTTTAAACATAATTTATAAAATATTACAATAATGACTGCTCAAAATACTTTAGACGTGGATCCTGCAATGCACAATTCGAATTTAGTCAGGGCTCCACGAGCTTCGGACATCGAGTGAAAAACAAAAAAAATGTCAACAAATGTAGAAATCATGCATATAGTTCATATATGCCAAATAAAAAAAAAGTCAAATATTAATATCATTGCTTGTACAAGTCTTATCCCTATGTTACATCAGTTTGATAAATTATAAATCATTATTTATATTTGTTACAAAACAAAAAAGATATTTAATAAAGTAATTTTTTAAATTATTATATTTAAATAATATTAATTATACGATAAAACACATGTAAGTTTAGATAATTTGAAAAATTCATATATCAACTTATGATAATTCTTTTGCTTACTTTTATTTTAAATTATTCTAAGAGAAAATTACTAGGAAAGGAAACTAAAGTTCAACCTTTTTCATAATTTGTATAACGAAATAAAAAAATAATGCATGAATATTTCATTTTTTAAAAATTTATAGGATGGACATTGATAGTTTTAATTTTAAGTTATTCATTTTTGTTCATTTAATTATTTCAAAACTTAAAGTTTATTATTCTTATTTTTGTATTATTTGACTTCTCATTTCCCAATCTTTTACTTTATGAAATTTTATTTAATTGGTCGCAATTTTATTTTATTTTTATTTTTTTGATTATGCATAATTTCTATGTTTTTGTTGTTAAAATTGAAATAAAAATTCATTGCTAAAGAAAGTTATAAACTTATATATTTTTTTATTTAATCTTTATTTAATTAGGTGATATGGTAACATATTTTATATGATGTTGGAAATTAACATAAGAGTATTAAAAATTATATTATTTTTTATTTTAATTTATTATCTTATTATTTCGCATGTCATTCATTTTTCAATTTATAGAATTCTTTTGTCAGATATTTCCACAATTATAGCATAACACTTAACAGTAACTATATGTCCATTATGATTTTTTTATTTTATATATTACACATATAATTTACTTTTAATATATAATATAGTTTCTCTAAATGATAAATATTTTTCAAATATGAAATATTCAAGTAATAAATAAAAAATATGTTTAAAAATAATAAATATTCTATAAAGGGAATTCAAAAAGATAATTATTCCTTCTTTTTCATCAAAATAAAATATTTTAGGCCTAAAAACCTTTTAAAGGAAGTATTCTAGACTTCTAGTGTTGGAGTATTATATTTTGGGAACTTACATAAATCTCATTAGTTTATGAGTTAATTATTAAGATATATTCTACTGAGCAATATTACGTATTTTACTATATTTTTTTTGTCTAAATACATGTATCTCTAGATTCATAAGGTCAAAATTAAGTGTAATTTATTTAGATACATTATATTCAAGTGATTTTGTATATATCTGGCAGACATAACAAATCTCATTTCTTCTATTTGGCTTACCACTCTCGTATGTATCTGGTATCTCATATACATATAAATCGCATAGATATATATAGATACGTGCATGTATCTAGTATGTATTGAGTTTAATTGACATGCATCTGGGATATATACGAATCTAGTTCTACTCCCTCTCTATCTAGCTTCCATTTTAATGTACTTGATAGCAAAAATTAACTTATATCTAAGTGTATTTTTCTCATTGTATGATAAAAAACTCTGAACTAATAGTAAGATATGTGATATTTATAGATAATAAATAATAGTAGTGAACATAGTAATGAAGTATATGTAATTATCTAGTTTTCCTTTATATTTTAAGTAGCTAAATAATACTTTATGTTGCTCAAGTGAACAAAGAAATAACATTTCATTTCTTTTATTTTTTGAAGTTCAACAATTATGTCTTTCAATGCAAAATAAAATTACCTTCTAATATAAATCAAAAATAAAAATGTCGCTATGCTGACAAAGGGACCTATTTTCTAGTAGCACCACCAGGAATAATTGTAATAGTACAATACATATGATCATTCATCATTAATTGGAGAGTAAATAATAGAAAATGTCCAATCTTTTAATAAATCTCATACAGTGTAAATTTAAATCAGTTAAAATTTCAATACGAATATCATATATATAGAGAGAGATATTTGTCAATCAAATGTAGAGAATTGATTGAATGTTAAAGTCACATAGGATATACTATGACATATAACTAAACTTGCCAAAAACATGCAAATTATGTACGCATGGCCCAATTATGAAGGATACTTTGTTATATATTAATAGTGATGAAAATTATATTATTGATGAAAATACTTAAATAAAGTCCAAATATTAATTATTATTCAATATATTTTTGAGACGGTATACTGCTATTAATTGGTTTAATTTATCGACACGATATTAAACGAACTAATGTAGTGAATAAGTGCTTGACATTATTCAGTTGGATAAACATGTATAATGCCGCTTGAAAATTTAAAAAAAATCGCATTAAGTTTTATTCTTTATTTTATGTGGTTTTACAGTAGATAGGATTTTTATTAATATAGTAGCGTGTGCTTATACAGGTGAAATAAAGCTTTTATTGATTAATTTGTTTTTAATATTTTAAACATTAAAAATATATATTATTATGAAACGCAAAACAATAAATATTGGATGATAGGTATTCCAGTGCACTGATTCTACCATTCTAGACAAATTACTTTTGTTATAACATGTAATGTTTTTTAGTTCATTACTAGTAGTTGGATGTTTGACAACTCTTGAACTATGTGCGTTTACAATTTTTTAAAATGAAAAAAAAATGTTCATGATTATTTAAATGTAACTTCAATTTTTGGATCTTTTGAAATGGTTTTTTCACTATGTATTTTTTAAATAAAAATAAGAGATGGAGGGTTAGTATCCCACTCTATCAAAACAAGACAATAAATGACCTAATTCACTATTTTATTAACAGCTGACAAGGAAAGAAAAGGTAACTAGCTCTTCAATAAAAATTTTACAATAAAAAATTAAGGAATCAAAATAATAGCAGTTCACCAATTTTTTTTTTAAATCTTGCTTCGCTAGTAAATTATTAGTTTTCACAATCAGCCTCAATATACTGAAATGTTCCTTTAGCCAACTAAGAGCCTCGTGCATCCTTATGACATTGGCCAACAATGGGCAGGCAATACGGTAAAAAATATAGATTTTTCAGCAATAAATTAACTCAAGTAATCATGTAATACCATGTCTATTTCCGCTAAACTGATTTGAATATCATAAAAGGTATCGGTATTACATTTAATTGTGTCAAACGAAAGTCACTTCCATTTAGTATTCATCTTTGCGGCGATAATAGTCATCTCGGCCCCCAAATTGGCACTCCTCCATTTTTCCAGCTCCTTCTTCGAATGGTACAAAGTGGTAGCAGACACACTCTGTTTAGTATTCCAACAAAAATTATTTTTGGCTTCCCACAAGCTTGATAATTTATTTATTTTTCTACATAATTTATGTGGATAAGAGCACTCATATCACCATTGATATTAAATTGGGATAATCATGGGGCAAGGTCATTCAACCAAAATAATTATCAAAAAATTAGTTATATAGGCACGTATAGTCAAGCTATATTGTTGAGTATATCATAATATATATTTAGTGTATAGCTCATATATAAATAATCCACATTGTATAATCAGTATATACTTCTATGATTTTGACAAGTTATATTTATAGTCACATATTTTTTTATTTATACTGATTATGATGACTATTATTGCCGCAAAGATGAATACTAAATGGAAGCGACTTCCACTTGACATAATTAAATGTAATACTGATACCTCTTATGATATTCAAATCAATTTAGTTGAAATAGACATGGTATTACGTGATCACTTGAGTTAATTTATTGCTGAAAAATCTATATTTTTTGATCATGTTGCCTGCCCATTGTTGGCCGATGTCATAGGGATGCACGGGGTTCTTAGTTGGCTAAAGGAACATTTCAATATATTGAGTCTGGCTGTGAAAATTGATAATCTACTAGCCAAGCAAGTTTTGGAAGAAAAATTGGTGAACTGCTATTATTTTGATTCCTTAATTTTTGATTGTAAAATTCTTATCAAAGAGTTAGTTACCTTTTCTCTCCTTGTCGAATGTTAATAAATCAGTGAATCAGGTCATTCATTATCTAGCTAGAGCATCTGTTTCTGTGTCTAGTTTAATAGATTGAGATACTAACCCTCCATTTCTCCTTACCAATATACTTATTTTTTATTTAAAAATTACATGATGAAAGAACCATTTCAAAAGATTCAAAAATTAAAGTTATATTTAAATAATCATGATTTTTTTTTCCATTTTAAAAAATTGTGAACGCACATAGTTCAAGAATTGTCACTCATCCAACTACTAGCAATGAACTAAAAAACATTACATGTTATAACAAAAGTTATTTGTCTAGAATAGTAGACAGTCGCATTATGTTTTTAAACATAGGGGTCAGATTGTGTACATTCGATCCCCCTTACCCTGCAATGGGCGAAAGCCTCTGAGACATTGGGGTAATGTTGTTGTTGTTGTTATTATAGTAGAATCAGTGCATTGGAATACCTATCATCCAATATTTATTGTTTTGCGTTTCATAATAGTATATATATTTAATGTTTAAAATATTAAAAACAAATTAATCAATAAAAGCTTCATTTCACCTGCACAAACACACGTTACTATATTAATGAAAATTTTGTCTACCATAAAACCACATAAAACGAAAAATAAAACTTGATGCGATTTTTTTAAAATTTCCAAGCGGTATTATACATGTTTATCCAATTGAATAATGTCAAGCACTTATTCACTACATTAGTTCGTTTAATATCGTGTCAATAAATTAAACCAATTAAGCAGTATACCGTCTCAAAAATATATTGAATAATATTTAATATTTGGACTTTATTAAGTATTTTCATCAATAATAGTATATTTCAAAGTATCCTCCATAATTGGGCCATGCGTACATAATTTGTATGTTTTTGGCAAGTTTAGTTATTTGTCATAGTATATCCTATGTGACTTTAACATTCAATCAATTCTCTAAATTTGATTGACAAGCCCCTCTCTCTCTCTATATATATATATATGATATTCGTATTGAAATTTTAACTGATTTAAATTTATAGTGCATGAAATTCATTAAAAGATTGGATATTTTTTATTATTTATTCTCTAATTAATGATGAATGATCATAATTGTACTATTACAATTATTCCTGGTGGTGCTACTAGAAAATAGGTCCCTTTGTCAGCATAGCGACATTTTTATTTTTGATTTATATTAGAAGGTAATTTTCTTTTGCATTGAAAGACATAATTGTTGAACTTCAAAAAATGAAAGAAAATGAAATGTTATTTCTTTGTTCACTTGAGCAACATAAAGTATTATTTAGCTACTTAAAATATAAATGAAAACTACATAATTACATATACTTCATTACTATTATTTGTTATCTATAAATATCACATATCTTACTATTAGTTCAGAGTTTTTTATCATACAATAAGGAAGATACACTTAGATACAAATTAATTTTTGCTATTTAAGTACATTAAAATGGCAAGAAATGAAAGCTAGATAGAGAGGGAGTAGAGCTAAATTCGTATATATCCCAGATGCATGTCAATAACACTCAATGCATACTAGATACATGCATGTATCTGTATATATCTGATGTATTTATATGTATATTAGATACCAGATATATGCGAGAGTGGTAAGCAAGATAGAAGAAGTGAGATTTGTTATGTCTGCCAGATATATACGAAATCATTTGAACATAATGTATCTAAAATAAATTACATTTAATTTTGACCTTATGAATCTAGACATACATGTATCTAGACAAAAAATATATGGTAAGATACATAATATTGCTAAGTAGAATATATCTTAACAGTTAACTCATAAACTAATGAAATTTATGTAAGTTCCCAAAATATAATACTAACACTAGAAGTCTAGAATACTTTCTTTAAAAGGTTTTTAGGCCTAAAATATTTTATTTTGACGAAAAAGAAGGAACAATTATCTTTTTGAATTCCTTTTATAGAATATTTATTATTTTTAAATATATTTTTTATTTATTACTTGAATATTTTATATTTGAAAAATATTTACCATTTAGAGAAACTATATTATGTATTAAAAATGAATTATATGTGTAATATATATGCATTATAAATGTATTAAAATACATTATAATTATTTTGATTAAAAAACTGCACTATATATTAAGAACCAATTATAGATGTAATATAAATGACTTACACTATGTATAAAAGTAATTTTGCATGCAATAAAAAAGTATCATAAGTTTCTTAATATATATTAAACTTATATTTTGATAAAAAATCTATATTATATATTAAAAGTGAGTTATGTATGTATTAAAATTTTATTGTTGTAAATAGAAAATATTTTTTAAAAATGATATATATAAGTAAATTCCCCCAAAAAAATAATGGATGTGTTTGGTACAACAAATAGTGAATGAAATACCCTTCCTTTTTCATTTCATAATTGTAAAGTTAACCTAAAAAATTAGAGACAACACTAATATATAGTTTTATTTAAGTTTTACGAAGTAAGAAGTTTTAGTAACCTTGTTAATTCCTATACATGAACTTCGTCAACTAAAAAGTACCAGGACTAATAGCTAGCTCTTTAAATTAATTTGACTAATCATTTTAGTAATTAATAATTTAATTTAATTTAATCAGTTTTAAATAGGACTTTATTGTTCAATACATTTTACCTACTATGCATTCTATAATGAAGATCCGAACACTCAATAACAAATCCAAATTATTCCGAGATTATTATTAATATATTTTAAATCATAATTCACATATAACTTGGTATCAAATTAAATCAATTTTAATTATAGTTCTTTTGCAACTTATATATTCACAAACAAAATCACAAGAGTACTTCTAAATTCTCTTATTTTTGGTATTAATAGAACACTTCGGATATGATATTAAATGTTATGGTGAAAAGATAAATACCATTCCAATCATAACAATTAATAAGAGATTGATAATTTGGATCATAAGAATAAACTATTTTTTATATAAGGCGCTTTAAATTTAAAAAAATAAAATTTAAATGAGAATTTAGATTAACTGAACTCTCAAATAAATATCATATTCAAGATTTAAAAAAAAAGAAACATTAATACTTACCTAAAATACTAATAACAGTATTTTGATTCATTATTATTTTTCTATTTTAGACTTCACACATTACTTAAGAAATAATGGTAATATTATCTCTTATCCCTTTTTGTTTTCTTTTTTGAAAATCAAATAATATGAACTTTGACTAATATTTTAAGATTTACTTTTTAAAGTCATATTAATACAAAAGAACTGTGACTTATAATACATTTGATATAATTTTAAAATATTTAATTTTTTTATCTTAAAATATTAAATAAATGCAATAACTTGGTCAAATTCAGTTGAAAAATACATTTTTAGTAAATAATATATATTTGAGGACCAAAAGTGAATGGAAAGCATAAGGGGAAATATACGTATGGTGAAAAGTAAGTATCATTCCAACCATAATACGAGATTGATAATTTGGACCATAAGAAAAAAAAAGCTTTTTGTTTTTTGATAAAAATTTAAATTAATTAAATTTTTAAATTGATACCATATTCAAGATTCATGGGTCATCCGGAAACAGTCGCACTATGTTTTTAAACATAGGGGTCAGACTGCGTACATCAGACCCCCCCCTTACCCCGCAATGGGCGGGAGCCTCTGAGGCATTGGGGTAATGTTGTTGTTTGATACCATATTCAAGATTAAAATAAAATATTAATACTTGCCTAAAATACTACGCTACAATTGTTCGATTCATTATTATTTGTCCATTTTAAACTTTATAAATTGCTTAAGAAAGAGTGATTGATACTAGTAATATTTATATCAATTGATATTCCCTCAATTTTTTTTTAATTTTTTTTTAGAGTCAAATAATATAAACTTTGATTAATATTTTAAATTTTTATATTTTTTAATTATATTACTATAAAAGAATTATAACTGTTGACACCCAATTTTTACCCTCCACGGTGTCAAATTAATTATCAAGTCTTATTTTTGTTTTAGCGATTTTTGTACCATTATTTATATAAAAAAAAATAAAAATAAAAAAAATAAAATAAAATAATTAATTAGGCGTGTGGGCCCCCCCCCAAATCCCATTTATCATCCCATCTTCTTCATCTTCATTCAAACGAAAAAGAACCAACAAAAACCTAAAGAAAA
>JAOTQJ010000096.1:17656530-17668901 GCA_025642045.1 Solanum sejunctum | reverse complement strand
CTGTTAGGTCTTTTAAAATATTTAATGGTTTCCTAATTATCCGTAAAATTAGGTGGCGACTCTGTTTTCTTTCGAATATCGAGAATTGATTTTTCTCAAATTAATTGAGTCTAAATCAATTTTTGATTTTCGAATTATTTTCTTTTTTTAAAAAAAGCCATTTTTCGGCATAACAATAACTTATAATACTTTTGATATAATTTTTAAATATTTAAACTTTTATTAAGAATATCAAATTAATTAATGTAAAATTCCCGTTCAAAATATTTTATTTTAGTAAGTAATATATATTGGAGGAATGGAAAAGTAGAATTTTCAATGAGAAGGCGAAGCAAGATAATACCCTAACAA
This sequence comes from Solanum sejunctum, assembly GCA_025642045.1. Classification (NCBI taxonomy): domain Eukaryota; kingdom Viridiplantae; phylum Streptophyta; class Magnoliopsida; order Solanales; family Solanaceae; genus Solanum; species Solanum sejunctum. Next base: position 17,668,550 of record JAOTQJ010000096.1, on the reverse strand, counting down.
AAAGACAAAAAAAAAAAAGGAGTATTAAAGGGAAGAGGAAATACACTTCTCGTGTGATTAGCTCTACTGTTTTTTAACACTGGGCAAAAAGAAGAAGAAGCGTCCGGCCTCAGCTCTTGCCAGGTGACATCAAGCGGTTTCATATGGATTCTTCCTCCTTCACATTATCTCTTTTTCCTTTTTTTTCGGTTTCTCCGCACTATAAATTCATTCTCACTGATTCATTAGGGTTACAGTTTCAACAACAACGATTCCGCTATGGCAACGGCGGCCTCTAAGGCAGCCGACTCCTACATTGGGAGTCTAATTTCCTTGATTACAAAGTCTGATATTCGCTATGAAGGATTTCTATTCCATCTTGATGCTGCTGAATCCACCATCGGTCTGCGTAACGGTATACAGCACATCACACTCTATTCTATTTTTTTTAATTATATGTAATTGTTTGTTTGTGTTATCAGAGTGTTAGGTGAAGGAAGCAAAAAAATTTGAAACCGTTTGGATGTTGTATGAGCTGAGAATGGAATTATACAGTGTGAATCAATACTGTATCATCATGATCATGCTTATTTATGTTGTTTTTAATTGCTGCTGTTTGGAGTTTAATAGTTGAAAGGCCAAAAAAGATATAGATCTGTCAAAAGGATTTTTTGAAAAAATGTGTTAGGGTTAATAAATTTGAAAAGGGAAAAAAAGTGTCAAATGAAGACAAAGGAGCACAAGGAAAGTTAAGAGGATGTTTTCCATTTGTTTTCTGCCCTAACTTGCTGAGAACTGATGCATAAATGTTGTTGTTGTTGTTCGTTTTCTGTTGATCTTTTGTAATGCTGTTTTTGGTTTGTGTTATCCATTGATTTCTTGTTTAGGTCGTCGCTAGTTAAAGTTTAATGTAAATATAAAACATAGAAAAACATGCATTCTATTGTTTTTTGGTTTGTGATTGTGTAAGGGTTTTGATGTGCATGTTTATGTTTTCTAAGTTTTTGGTGAACAAAGTTGACAATTGAAAACCCTGACATTTTGTATTAGTTATGACTTATCAAAAGAATGCTCAAGTGGGACCATAAATGGAAAAAAGTGAATAGTTTGGATAATTATTGTCATCAGGAGCATGTGTATTTGGGTTGTTAGTAATTTTGATGGTTAAAGTATGATGTTGAAAGGAAAAGGAAAATGTAGATCTATCCAAAGGGGAAAATGAAGAAAAGAAAAAAGAAAGCAACTTTCTGAAAACTGTCATATATTGTCAAGCTTTGAGATATCTCTGCATTGTTAAGGAAGGAACAAAAACAAGGGATAGGTGCATACAACAACATACCCGTTGAAATTTGATAAGTGGACTATGGCGAGGGTAGTGCATATGCAACCTACCCCCCCTACCTTATGAAGGTAGAGAGACTATTGTCGATGGACCCTCGGCTCAAGTAAAACATATCAAGACAAAACGTTATGTAAAGCAAATATAGTTGCAAAAGAGTCATGCCAAAAACAATGAAGAAGAGCATAGTAGCAACGACAAAATAATATGATACGTGAAGGAAGGAAAATACTAGTTATATTAAAATCTAAGAATAAGATTAATGATGATACTAAAAAGGGATCTAAACAATGCACGATCTAATTTTTCCTTTAATTTTCAACCTCAGCATAATCCTATCTAGAGTCATGTCTCGTTTCATCACATCTTCACAAGACTTCTTCAGCCTATCTCTACCTCGTTTTATACCCATGTGCATCTTCTCTTCATATACTTGAATCATGTTATTCTTGCCTCCCTCATCTTGTTCACGGAAGCCACTACCACGTCACCCCAAATAGCTTTGTTCCTTATTCTATTACAAAGAAATATAGAGAAATTGTAAGAGCCAAAAAGAAAATTGAAGATAGAACGACGGAAAGGAAAAGAAGAATATCAAATGGAAAAGGTACCAAAGGACTTATGAAGCAATAGTAGATTATTTTGATTCCTGGAGAAGAAAAAAAAGAAGATAACTAAGGCTGTTATTGTGCCATCTTGGTGTAGGTTAAATGAATTCTTGTGATTTATCTTAACAAAAAAAGACCCAAGAGGTTTTGTCTTTTGCGGTAGTGTACATTAGATAAAGCAAAGAAAGAGGGGGCAAGTACATGCTTTGAAAGAGAGGTGGATTTATGTGGTTTTTAAAAGGGTAGTGCAATTTAGAGGGGCATAGATTGGAAGATATCCCAGTGGAAATTTTCTTTAATTCTCTTTTTCCTGCTGCAGGGACTCTGGTGTGCCAGCATAAGATATATTGTTATTATATAAACCCTAGAAGCAGCTAACAACCTGCAAAAACCCTTATCTTTTAAACTTAGTGAGAATTTTTTAGTCGTTTGATTTTTGAGAAAGGCTTCTCTTTTCTTTTTGATGAAATCATTTGGAACTGCAAAGGAATCAAAAGAAAAAGAATCGTCAGCTTTAATGGACAAAATTATACCAAATGGAGATGTAGTTTACAATTTGTAATTAACTTTAATGTTTTCTTCTTACTTGGGGAAAAAAACATCTATTCATAAGTAACGTGACTAACATCCTTACTAAATTGAAGAGGAGACTCTAGCATAGAATGTGAAAAAAATTAATGATTTGCGAGATGCTGTCCATCAGCAGAAGCTTCTTTAATGAATATTCTTTATTAAAAAAAGAAGCTTCTTAAATGGATCTTCCCGTGACTTATACCTTGGCCAAGTTATCTGTTGCGTATTTGTGTGTATTATATCCTATGGAACGCTGTTTTCTGTGAAATGCTTTCCAGTAAAATTGATAGTGAACTGCAATAATTTGCTTATTTCAGCATCCAACCATAAAAAGGGTTAAGTTGTTTAAATGCTAATCGTAATGGTTCAGCAACTCCGATTTGAATGAAAAATGTGAACAGCTGAGGGTCACTCGTGTAACCACCTGAGAGTGTTTATTTTTTTGTTCACCCTAAAGTTCTGAGTGATCCATGCATGGACATCCAACATGTGATGAAATGTTTTATTACAAAAATAGATATGTCTAGGTGTGTTGGTGAATCAAACACCCTTTTTTTGGGTCCTAATAAAGTAAAATAGAAGCTGAGTCCTTGGAAATTTTTATTACTATAATATGTAGCTGGTCTCTTGAGTAAGTACACAGAAGGAAACATATTTGTGTCCAGTTTTTCAACCTTCTAGTTGATATAAAGGCCAGAGTTGAATTCCACTCAAGGGTGTGGCCTAGTTGTCAATGAAATGGGTTAAGAACGATGATGTCTTAGGGTCAAATACCAACAAAGACAAAACACTAGGTGGTTTCTTCTCATTTATCTTAGCTTTGATGGACACAGTACTCTGGTGGGAGGTATCACGTGGAATTAGTCAAGGCGTGTGGAAGATGTTCCGAACACCATGGTTAGGTTATCAAAAGGGAAAAAATTATTAAGAGCTAGAATTGAATTTACTTTATAAAAAAAATAAAATTAAAAAGGCTCGATTTGAATTTCCTGAAGAATTTGTTCAAAGGCGGATTAGTACTTCTCCAACAAGTATTTTAAGATTAAGCTCTTCCGTTTTCAACAGGGATAAACTACTGAATCTTGTAGTTAGTGTGTCCTTGTGTCATAACAAATGTGATGGACTTTTTGGTTCCTGAATTTATGGATGGCCCTTCTCTTATTGCCTTTTTTATTCACAATTATCGAGTTGTTTGGCTAAATTAATAAATGATTGGCAGAACCCTCAGGTTGGCCTGGTGGCAATAAATTTGATCCTTGGGGTTAGCTCCCTTTCAAGGTCTCAAGATCGAAATTCACTGGGTGTAAACAATTTCTGAGGGCCATCGGATTGGGTAAAACCTGAATTAACCATGGTGCACTTGCGGGAAATTCCTTGCCGAGGGCCTGTACACCCCCGGGATTAGTCGGGGCTCTAAGAGACTTGGACGCCCGGTGCAAATAAAAAAGAAAAGAAAATAATGATTGGCAGTATAGTTTACTTGTTTCATCTTGAACTCTTAGCTTCTTATTGTGTACATTTATGACTCCTGAGTCATCTGTTTGTCATCCAGTGAAATCTTATGGGTCAGAAGGACGAAAGAAGGATGGACCTCAGATATCTCCCAGTGACAAGATTTACGAGTACATTTTCTTCCGTGGTAGTGACATAAAGGTGCGCTCTACAGCTGTGTTTATCTGCTTACTTGGTGTGCTTGGTATTTTTATCGGAACTGGATTGTTGTAATTAAAACTTTAAGAAACTGGTCTCCATCTGTGAACAAGTGGTCAGGGCCTTTGGACATGTTTATTTTGGTAGTGCATGGGTGGTAAGTCCTTTTGAAGGGTAGGGTGATGCAAAAGCATTGGTTTGGCTATTCCAACAAATTTTGCGGTGTACTTTTTATGTAATTCCGATTGCTTTAGCCTGTCTGTCTTTGCGAATACGGTCAAAAGCTAGTGCTCTAGTTTTTTCCATCCAGCTCTTCAGATGCTTTTTGAAGTTTGCTTAAGCAACTAGGATCTTGGGTTTTAGTGTATTAAACTATTAATAAGTGAAGATGGTTGTTTCATCTTAATTCTTCTTTCATGTCTCCTATCCTTCTACTTTTTGGAAGAAGTACATCATCTCATGCATGCTCTCCTGAGGAGTGCCTATTGATGGTTTCCGTTTCCTTTTTTGGAGCTTGTCAAGTGACAAATTCATAGAAGATAGAAATCATATGCAAGAGTAACACCAGCTTGCAGTAAGACAGAAACCAACTCTCCATCCTGTCATTCTTGTTTTCTTCATCTCTCTCTCTCTCTCACACACACACAAAAAAAAGAGGTTACTCTACAGGGATTCGAACCTGGGTGCTACATAAGTCTTGAGCATACCTTTGCCACTGCGCTACAGGTCTACATTACTTCTAAAGGTATTGAAAATACTATGTAATATTAAGATTTGACTTATATATAGTGTAATTTTCCGATGAAGGGTGTCCTGCCGTAGCTCTGCCCTTGTTCATACAAGAGTAGTTGAATTAATTCTTGTTCAGTGGCTTATATGGTCGTTCCTGTTACCTTTTCTTTAAATTGTACTCCTCCAGAGTCAATGTGGCGGTTAATCATTAGAGATCATGTGGTAATAATCACAACTACGTAACATGCCGACTCTGCTTGTATCTTCACAACAACTATAGATAGTTACCCTGCAAGGGTAATTGAATTATTTCTTGTTCAATTTCTTACATGGTCGTTCCTGTTACCCTTTTAAAACTGTACTCTTCCAGAATCAGTTTGGAGGTCATTAGAGTGCATGTGATAATAGTCAATAACTACTAAAGAAGCTGATTTTGCTTGTATCTTTATGTCTAACTGTTTCTAGTTGCTAAAAACCTCTATGACCATCGAGTAGGGAGGTAGGATTGATAGATTTAGTAGTGAGAATTCTTATCCTGACTGACTGAATTACATCAGTGAGGATGCTCAGTCCCAGTAGCTTCTCGTTCAGCCTATGTTCAGGACTTGCTAGCTAATTTGATAAGAATCCCACTGATAAAAATGCAGAAGTTTCTATATTTATCCGCATATGTACAAGGTATACTTTTAGTTGTTTTTATTCTCTGAAAATAAGACATCCCAAAGAGAATGCTGAGACCCATAAAGCATTTTCTGATCATGTAAGATTACTCTTATGCCTAAGCTCATGTTGCAGCATAATTGTTTCCTTCAATCGGAAAAAATTGGCATGAGATTATATAGATTTTCTTTGCTCGTTGAATTTTATCTAGGAGATAAATGGAACTGCTTAGGTACAGGAGGAGTTAATTCCTTTTCTACCATTTTGCATCCACTAGATGCTCATCAATGGATCCTCTACCTTTATAAAAATGAGACATGAGGTTCCCAGCATCTCTTTCCCTGTTTAGGTTTAAGCTACAGGTTAACTTATGTTTCCCCTTAAAGTCTCAGTAGACAATGTAGAATCTTCTAGGTCATCAGATCCAGTGGTTTAGAGAGTGGTATTAAAGGTTTGGCTTCAAAAGTCTAAGAATGTTTAGATGGATTCTGGGGAGGGAAAAGGGAATTGCTCTTTTCAGTTGGAGAAGTGGTCTTACATTGAACTTCTTCTGAAATGTTATATAGTGTATGTCTGATGAAGTTAAGCTGAAATGACGTTAGACCTTTTCATCTGATGTTTTTATTCTGCTGTAGATATGGACTCATTCTGGATTATCTCCTTTTCTTTTCCTTCGTCTCACAGGATCTGCAGGTCCTATCTTCACCATCCCCTCAAAGTACTTCAATTGTTCCTGATGATCCTGCCATAATACAGGTATGTTGATTTTAATATGGTGGATTATCCTTCTATTGCATCATATAGATGTAACTAACTTTGTGAATGTTTTGATTATCAGACTCATTTTCCTAATCAAACACCACCAACCATTGGCATGACATCTCCTGGTGCTGCACAAGTAGCAGATGTTAGTACCACTGCACCGTCCATGCTCCCTGTTGCGCCTTTCTTACTGAATCCTCCCCCCAATCCATTGCTACCAAGTTCTAGCCTTTGGAGCTCATCACTTCCTCCTCCACCTGTAAATATCAGTGGGCCTGCTGTGCCTAATTATTGGCCAGGATTAGTTGGGTCCTCAGGAGGAGTTTCCCATTTTCAACAGCAGCGTTTTCCTCTGCCACCACAGAGTTTGATTGCATCCCTTCCCATTCAGCAGCAAGTGCAACACCAAAATGTGAATGAATTAGCCGGAGGATCTAGTTCGGCTGCACAAAATCGCCCACTGCTGCTGCCCATTAGTACTGCTTCCCCAAATTTACTTACTGCAGTGCCGTCTCCATCTGAGCAATCCAATTCTCGGCAGCCTGCTAAACCGGCTTTTAGTTTGTCATCCATTCCAATGCCCAATGATGCATTTCGTGCTCTTTCATCTGTTGCAGTGGATTCTTGTCCAAGAACAGTGTCTTCTCTGGAAGCAGAACTTAATGCCAATGCTATTCTGGCTCCAGTGAGGAAAGAACAAAGTTCCGTCATTAGCACTTCAGATTCTTTCCCACTGCTTTCGCAAACTGTGTCGCCTATTGTAGACACAAAAGGTTCAGCTCTCAGCCATCTGCCGAGACTGTCCCTCTTGACACCAGAGGTACAGTCAGGAGTGATGGATTCCTCATCATCTAAGTCAATGCAAACTGCAAACTTCGATGTATACACTGTTCAAGCATCAGTATCAGAACCTCGGTCATCAGGGAGGGCTAAAGAAAACCTGGAGTCGTTACCAAAATCGCCAACTAAAACAGTATGGAAGCTTCTTTTCCCTCATTTTCACTTCCATTCCTTCTCTACTATATTGTGATGTGTCCATTAATGGCAAAGATGATATTTTAGCTTAGATCTTAAAATTGGGAACCTAATATTGCTGTGTTTCGATGATATCTTTCCTTTTCTATTTTGATGTTTGTGTGTTTAGTTGCACTTTGTTGTTGTTATGGAGTAGTAGTTAAATTTTTTAGCCTGTGAAGAAGTAACCAGCTTGGCATGGCATTAGAGAAAATACAAAAAAGAGACACTTAACCAACATCCACCAACATTCTGTGAACCATATTCCTACAAGGATTACTTTCACATTTACCAATTCAAAATAATTTTGCTAACCCTTTAAATAAATGCTCGAGGATATCATCGTAACCCGAGTTTATGTTTCCTATTTACTTTCCAATTTATGTAATACTGTTTTACTCTGCATGTAGTTTTAAGAAAGAAAGGAAGAGTTTGAAGCTTGTTGTCTAAAACAATCTTTGTACATTTGTGTGGCTATAAATCATCTCATTAAGGGTAAAATGAAAAATTTAAAGTTGAATTGTTTCTAAATATAAAAATGTGACGCTCTCTGGGAGAGCGTGCCATATAATTGGGATAGAGGGATTGCTAAACAATTCCGTTATGTACTAAAAAATATAATCGTTCAGTTATTGATTCCATTAATTTCCTCCATCTTCTTTTTCTGTTTGCAATGTTATGTATTTCCAGTTTCAAACTTGTTGTCAACTGCCGAATTTCATGAATTATCTATTTGATCCCATAACTTGGAGATTCATATGCTTTTGCATACTGACACACCATCTTTTCTTTCTCTTAAGTTACGTGGATCTACATCATCTCATCACAATAGAAGTCATTTTGCTCGGGGAAGAGATGGGGTAATTTCTGCATGACTTGGTAGTTTGTTTCTCAATTGGAGCCTTCAATGGTTTTGGTGTTTACTTATGGGCTGTTTTGCGTTCATTCAGGCACATCAAGACGCATCATACACTTATCACAATAGTAGAGGCCCCACACACAGAGGAAATGTGGTAACTTAATTCACTTATTTGTGTGCCTATGGCAAACTCCTTACTTTTGGTCCCTTACCTCCACAATGCCCTCCGAAAAAGAGAAGTTTCTATTCTGCATGCATTCTGACATATGCCCCTTTACTCCTTATAATTTGTTTCAGCCAAATGGGGGTGCTGTTTATGCACATCAAAGTTACAGGAAACATGCATCAGGAAGAGGAAGTGAGGTAACTCTAATTAATTCAGGCATGCAATCCATATATATTTGTCTTATGTATTTTGTTTCGACTGAGTGTTGAACTATGTCATAACTTACCGTTAACCAGAAAGTAAAGGAAGTGATTTCCACTTTTCTTAATCTTCCAGCTTATTGGAGCTGCTCTACATCCTCGACAGAGTAATATGGGCATGGGCAGAGGGAAAGCGGTAATCCAGTTGGCTAGCTTTTCATTGCTTTTTAAACTTTTCGTGCTCATAATTCTAAGTAATTCATGATTTTTTATGTTCCTTTTTGGTATTGGTTTTTTTCTCTGATTAATCCAGTATTGTAAAGAGTTTTCAATTGTTCATTCTCCCGTTTCTTCTGATGTCTGCCAAATTTTGGTTTTGTCCTTTGATTCTGTAAACTATCTACTTGAGTACTTGTATTCTTCTTCTTATGGCGTGCCACATTCTTTAACTTATTTTCCACATCGTTCAGCCAAATGGTGTTCCTCAACACAATTATCGCAATACAGGAAGTCAAGTTCGGGATGGTCTTCCCCAACACAATCATAGCAGCAGAGGAAGTCAATTTCGGGGACGTGGAGCTAAGGTAACTATTCTTTTGGCACTTGGATCTCTTTGAAATTCTTGCGTGGACATGACATCCTTGTCAATTCCTTGTAGCTATATTTCCTTCTTAGCATACTAGTTCAATTACATCGAGGCATTGAAATCTTCTTGTGATTCTTGGATTGTGTTTATTTTGTGTATTTGCAAAATTCTACGTACTTCTCATTTTCTGAAATTGCTTTCACCATTAACTCACTGTGGAGGTCAGATAATGCGTACTTTAGACACATGAAACTTGGAATTGCAATTAATGTTTTCTGATTATTTTTTTTAGAAAAAATATAAATAGCTAAATATCGTTGACCGTGAAGTGTGTCAGTTAAATTAATGTCCCATAAATATGCCTTAGTTTGTATGCAAATTCTCTGAGGCGATTCATAATAGAAGGGGGTATCTAGAATATCTATGTCCCAGGACGGACATAAAAGATGAATAATGAAAGATGAGGAAGAGTATACTTTGTAGTAAGATAGCAGTTCTCCTAATCGACTACTTATTATGATAATGAACATTCCACTTAAAAACGAAAAAATGACTCTCCAGGCGGTTACCTGTTTTTTTTTAATATTCATATTTATATCCTCTTCTTCAGATGTAGCCATATATTTGCCTTTCCAACAGGACGAAACTTGAGTGATGATGATTGTGTAGGCTGGATTTGAACAAGCTGAAGGAATGCAAGCCTCTTGACATTTTCTCTTTCTATCCCATTTTGGTACACTAAATAACTTGGCTAACTTTGCCTTCCCCTTCTGAATCATTGGGAAATTGATAGAGTGACATGCTTCTGATGGAAAGATATCCTCTCAAAAATCAAAGATAAAACATGTCTGTTTGTAAGTGTTAACTAACACAATTCTTTGTACTCACAGCATACTTTATATTCTTTTCCCAGAATCCCCACGTTGCTAGAAGATTCTCTGAGGATTTTGATTTTGAGGCGATGAATGAAAAATTCAATAAGAAAGAGGTATGGGATTCTCTAGGCAGAAGTAACAAAGCTGAATCAGATGAAGGAATCGGGGATGAGAAAGAGATGGATGAAATTGATGCAGAGGATGTATCTGGTGATGGAAGCGCAAAACATGATTACAAGGTGAGTTGCATGTGAAAAAAATTTATGTTTGCCTTACCCAATATCTTTGTCCACATATCCCTCAATCTGCTGCTGTATAACTTTTTATTCCGCAGCATGTTTATTGTAAGGACGACTTCTTTGATTCTCTTTCTTGTCACGCACTTGATCGTGAATCTGGGAAAGTGAAGTTATCTGAACAAAGGAAAAAAGATGCTGAGGTAATTTAAAAATCTTTGCTTTAGAATCTCTTTAATTTTATTTCTGAAGAGACTTCTTGATGCTTTTTCTAGACATTTGGTGAGATTCAGAGAAAAACACGGGGTCGTGGTCAGGGGGCTCGCATATCAGGGACATCTCGACAATCATATCGTGGAAGAGGATATGACAATGCACGCGGTGGCCGTGGCCAAGGAAGAACTGTTTGGGGTCGTGTCACTTGAAAAGGGCTTCCAAGTGTACCTGTGAATGGTGTTCAGGAAGTCGATATCACCTGGTTTATCTAGTGTCTAGTTATAGTAAACTTCTAGTCAGGTTTAACTTGACATGTTGTTAGTTATTATTATAATAAATAAAGGACAGAAGGTTAGAGTTTGCTGCTGAGCACCGAGGGTAAGAACTATTTAAAGATGCTATAGTAAGACTTGGAGTCTGGCGATTGTAAAAACTATGTAATTTGATTACCACCTTTGCTGTACTTGGAGAAACAAGTAGCAAGACTAGCTGCCTTGAATAAAATCTTTCATGAACTTTGTGAATGACAAAGCATTGACATGAAACATTTTGCAGTGTCGTGCCTTTGATTTTGATGATAAGCTAGCGTCAACCTGCAGTAGGATTCTGTATGGTTAGCACCTACTGTACCGGATATGATTCCAGAAGCGGAGAGTACTGTGTTGGTTACAACTTGTGATTAACTGTTTGGTAATTTGTTTGGCGCAATGGAGTGTAAAAGGTGCAATTTAATCACAGGTTAGATTGTTCTTATAGGGGAGTGCTGGTATAACCTGATTCTATATCCCCTTCAATATCTTCTCGACTCCCATCTTGATAACATAAATAACCAACATATCTCCATTGTGAAATTGCGATGGTGCCAGCACCTTTTACACTCGTACTCCCATCTTGTAGGAGGGACTAAATTATCATTTCAAAACCAATGGAAGAGAAATTCTACAGTACTCTCGTACACCCAGCCTGCAATGAATAACATAACACATGGGTACAAACATTGAGTAAATCGTGAATTGAGATGTGAATTTGTCTCTGATACTATGATTTTTATTAAAAAAAGTAAAAGTAAAATGTTGACCTAACTTAATCTCAAAAGCTTTTTCTGATAAACTCTATGATGCGTGTATAGTGGAACTACAATAAGTGTTCCTTTTATTCTTGCATAGGTTGGCCATGTCCCACAATTACATTGCAAGCAATTTGAATTGTAAACTAGTAGCCATCAAGCAAGCAATCCCATTGATGACCACAGGCATAAGGACAAGGACAAGGACAAGGACCATTTCTTTTGAAGATAGTTCAACCAACATGGACTTCTCACAAATTGAAATTGATGCACTGAGGATTTCCACTTTGGTGAATATATATACAATGAACAACGAACATTACCCCAATGCCTCAAAGGCTCCCACCAATTGCGGGGTAAGGAGGGGTCGGATGTACGCAGCCTGACCCCTATGTTTAAAAACATAGCGCGACTGTTTTTAGATGACCCATGATGAACGTCGAAAGTTGCATTGACTAACTGCTACTTCACAATTGAAAGAAGCGCAGACAGTTTAAAA
>JAOTQJ010000096.1:17643897-17656430 GCA_025642045.1 Solanum sejunctum | reverse complement strand
ATATTTTAAAATAAATTATTAGATATTAAAAAATTATAAAATAATATTTTTTATTATAATTTTTTTTCATGTCAATATGATCAAAAATACATATTCAGATATTAATCAAAGTTTATATAGATTAACTTAAAAAATAAAAATTATAACAACTAAAAAAATAACGGAAAGAATATAATATTCAGCTAAGACTATGAAATCAAAGTTGAATTCAATTAATAACAAAATTTAATTAGTGATCCTTTGGTTTTCTCTTTCTTCTATCTAATTAAATAATTATGAGTACTATTAATAAAACGATTAATAAATAAACAAGCAAGGGTTCTTTTTAAGGGTGAAAGCTTTTTCCTTTTTTGAAAGTGTTTGACTAAAGATTTTCGTGTTCATTGTTAATTAAATACTCCCTTTATTTAATTTTACTTGGTCCCTATACTATTTTAAGATGTTTAACAATATTTGTTTATTTTATAAAATTAAAAGATAATTTTATACTTAATTTTTAATTTACTCTTATCAATAATTATAATCATTTCTCTATTATATTTTTCAAGACATCATATTTATGATATTTAAAGGGTAATTTGATAAAATTATTCTATCATTTGCTATATACTTCTTAATTCCTGTGCCAAATTAATAGGGGCTAAGTAAAATTGGACAGAGAAAATAAGAAATTGATTACCTTATTCAGACACATTTCCATTCAGAAATTATTTAATAAATAATTTTTGCCTAAAATATTTCAAATTAACTCCAAATTATAAATTAAGGCAACTGAATTTATTGGTCAGAGAAGTGGTTTTCTGACATCCAATCATTTCTAAACTTGTTTACTTTGGTCTTCAGATAAATGGATAATGCTCAATATATAATGGGTCAACTATAAAAAAGTGATATTATTTTGTCATCAAATTCCTTCTTTGATATTTTCTTATTATTTCAATTTAGTCAAATGTCATAAAACTAGTGGTTTTAGAGCCTCTTTGAATTAATTTATTTTAAATATTTTTACATTAATATTGATATAAATAATTTTTTTAGTCTTTGAATACATTTACAAAAGTACTTATAAATATTAAGATTTAAATTAAAATATTTTTTTAAAAAAAATTAAAAGTCATAAATTAAGATTTTTGACGACTTTTAAGTCAAAAGTCAAAAATCAAATCATATTCTTAATCATCAATAACTCTAATAAAGATTATTTACACTTTAAATTGCGGTAAACAACATAAATCCCATTGATTTAGCAGCTACTTACCTCCTATCCTATGAGTTTGCGGTATTAAAAATGCTACTTTATCTGTTTAAAAAAGAATAATCTTATTTTTTTGACATGTCTCAAAAAGAATGACTCATTTTTCTTTGACAACATTTTAATTTCAGTTTTCCACGTGACATGTTTAAAGTCATGATATTAAAATTTTTTTTAATGCATTTGACAAAGTTTTAAGTTAGAATTACACAATTGAATAATTTTTCATTTAAATTTCATGTTAAGTCAAACTAAATTATTTCATTTGAAACAGAGAAATAGCATAATTCTCACCTCAGTTACATATATCTAGTGTGTCTAATGTGTGTTGATTCGGATTGAAAACGTGAATTGAAGGATAGATTATATACAATTGACAATTGCTCTATTTTAGACTATTTTTAGGGAGTGATGTATCTCACTTCAAATATGTTACAAAATTTTAAAATAGAGGGATGTTAGGTAATTATTTAAAAAAGTATAGATGGGATTACTATATCTGATGTGGATTTACGTCTTATCAGATAGTTTTTCCTTTAAATTAAGCAAAATGGATATGGCCCCTCAATGAAATGTTAACTGATCATTCACTAACTCCTCCTTTGTTTTCATTAAAATTTAGATGTCTAAATTTAAATGTATATTTAAATGATTAAAAAATTATCTCAAGATTTGAACACTAAATATAAAATGTTATCTCAAGGTTTTAATATTGAATGATTAAGACTATTTTTTTTACTATGAGGAAGTAGTACATAATTTATTTATATATACATAATAAAAATAAAATTCAAATGAAATATTAAAAAAAATAATAAAATAAAATTAGTATTTGATTAAAAAATAAAATATTTATGGCTGTTAGTAGATATGGAGATAGTTTGTAGTTGTGGTGGTGATGGTACTAATAGTTAGTGGCTAGTAATGATAGTGGTGATAGTTATGATGGTGGATGTAATTGTTGTTGTATTGATTGTCATAATCATGACAATTGGTAATGGTTTCGCTGATTATTGTAATGTTGAAGTTGGTTGATGTTTGTAGTTAATGACTTTGATGATGATGATTGAAGAATATGTGATGATTGATAAAGTGTCTGTTATAGTTGGAGGAGGTGCTAGTTATAATAATGAAGGTTATAGGTAGTAGAGTTTAACCCGGTGATAGTAGCATCAAATAGTAGTGGTGGAGATGGCAGTGTTAACAAAAAAATGTATAGTGAGAATTGGTGATGATGCTTCTGTGGCGAAATTCGTTGGTACTAGAAATTGATTATAATGGTAGCAGTAGTGATGGAGGTGATAATGACTACAATAGTGATGGTGATGGTAATTGATATATTTTAATAATGAAGGTAATAAATGTAGTACGTAGCAACTGATAGTAATAGTTAGTGACAGTGGTGATTGTGATGGCAAAGATGATTAGTGATAGATGACGATAATCGAATATTAGTGAAAATTAATATAGTTGTAATGACGAAAGGGATAGGTGTGATAGCATCTGATAGTAGTAATTAGCAACATTGTAATGATAAAAATCATTGGGAGTAGACAATAGCAATAGTGATAGTGATGATCATGAAAGAAAAGATAGTTAATAGTAATAATTGACGATTATAGATAGAGTGATAATGAATAATATATGAATATTTTTTAATAATATTAAAATTTTATTCCGATGATTAAAACTTATTCGGACACAACAAATACTTCAAAACTTAACAGTCTAATGTCCGAACCATTCAAATTCTGACCTACAATAAATATAATTAAACCAATGAGGCCTTAGAACTTCTAGAATCTAGATGTAGCCAAGACCCAACTTTATCAGTAATCACTATTACCTCTTTGCCGCATTGTAGGAATAGCCAATAGGGAGTGTACATGTATATTACGTAAAATAATATTTGGTGCGTAGCAGGTGATATAATATTTTTTGGGGGGATTTGTCCCCTTTCGTTCGCACGTTAATTAATTACATCCATAGCTATGTTCCATACTTTCACGTCACTTGATGTGAATACTCTTCTCAATTACCCCAAAAGTTGCTGCACAATAACTGACCAACAAGGAAACAAGATGCCCACAAATATTTAATTAAAACTTCTTCGCTATGTGGTTTATTAATTATCGCGTTATTCCGTTGTTGTCTTTGTTCTCCTAATTTTTTTATTACTTAGTATTTTTTTTTACGAAAGCTGAGAATTTTTTAAAAGTAATTTTTTTATTTTTTTGAAATAGTGATATAATTTATATACATTAATTTTACTTATAAAATATTACTGAATATGTTACGTTGTTATTAATTGAAAGAGCAAAAAAAAAAAAAAAACAGTTTAAACATGTGTGCGTGGTTTCAAACAGGTCAGTCTAATCTGACTCTTCCATATTTATTTCCTGCTATACTACTAGGTACCTAAACCTAGCGCATGCATTCTTTGTACATTTCTAGTCTAGTTTATTTGATCTTGCTCCAAAAACTTTTCTTGAGGTGATCGAAGATTTATCGAAAATATTTTTTTTATTCAATTAAGATATAAATAAAAATTATATATATTTTATCCTTTTTAAATTTATAAAAGTATATTAAATATGTTGATAATTACTTCTCACTTATAGAAAATTAAAGAAAAGAAATGAAAGGGAAGAAGATACGACTAATTTACTCTAGACAAAAAGCTATATAAATAAAAGGAATAATTGAAAATATATACAATAAACTAATTAGTTACAATATATAGAGTCTTGCTTTATTTTAAATTTGAAAAAAAAGTTTAGAATCATAGAAAATATACGTGATTATACATTATAACTTGCCAAAAGTCATAAAATATATACACAGATTATATAATATAGATTACTTATACATATGTTATACACTAAATATATATTATAATACAATTAAAAACTAAAATATAATTTATTATACATAAAGTATATACTAACTATATATATTTATATAACCAATAATATTTTTTTTAGCTAGAAGGCCATGCACTGTAATTATCTCTAAATTTAAAATGAGTAACATGAGAAGAATTGCTCAATACTTGAGTTATAACGTGGAGAGCTTAATTTTTAAATTAAGTGAGATATGTTAGGTGTATTATATGAAGGATATTTGTGAGCTATTATTTTTATATGTTAGGTGTATTTTTGGTCGCAATAAGAATAGGAAAATGTTCAATGTAAAATGAAATGTGCAATGTAAAATGAGAGTGAGGAAGTAAGGAGTCGTTTGATAGTTAGCTAGTCTGGAGATAAATTATACAAGAATACAATATATTTGCTGGCTTATTGAGAGGTAAATTACTTATTTATATAAAGTTAATACGGTGTTTGATTTTTTGACTTAATTATAAACCCACATAACTAGTATAAAGTTAATATGATGTTTGATTTTTTTAACTTAATTAGAAATTCATATAATTAATATATTATAAATTATGAGAAAATTTATGCATGTATATACCCGCATAAAATTATGAATAAATCCTCTTATAACTAATATCTGCATTAAAGAGGTAACTTATCCATGCACGTATTAATATTTGTATTGTCATACAACATTTGGTTTTTAATTAGGAAATAAATTATTCACCTATAAAAATAATACGATATTTGTTTGCAGAAATTCAAATAACTAATAAATATATAAATTATAAAGAAATTGATATAGCTTATTATATATCTTATTATGCATGGTAAAAAATGAAATAATTAATATCCCACTAATATAATAATAACTGGCTACGAAACAATCGCGAGCAGTATTAGATTCTTTTTAATTTAATCACAAAAAAGAAAGGAAAAACAGTAGGCACGTTTGCGCACAGTAAGCTAGAAGGGAAACTAATGGGTCAAAAACCCTAATTTCCGCTGCTTCATTTCTATGGCCTTTGCTGAAATTTTCTTTTTAAAATTAATATAATGTGTCAGACAATTAATTATTGTTTTATGTGGTGGCCAGCTTATTATATATATTTTTCCAAGTGATATACACTATCCCAAATAATCTATACAAAACACATGAGTATCTCTTCCACCTTTTCTCTGAATCGGGCAGGGGAAGAGGAAGCGGGTTGAAAATTACAATGCGGAGGACGATTAAATTTTCAGTGAAAATTCAGATAATCAACCATTTGAATAATGTTCATCGTTTCTTTATATATAGTAAGTCAAGTCCAGCTTACGTTTAACAAATGTTCAAGCTTTAATTTCTTTAGGAATAATATATTACTGTAGTTTATTCTGGCTGTTCGTTTGAAACTGGAACATGATAGTCATATATTGCTCAATAGTCAATAATTCATAAATTTCCAGAGTTTGTAATTGTTGGGCGTCAAAATTCTTTTATAAACTTTGGGGGAAAGTAGACAATTAAATGGCCTCTAGGCCAAGACATTTGATATGGAACTAACCATAAACTTCTATGGGAAAACGGCCTAATTATCCAAATATTCCTATTATATTTACAAATAATTACATATTGCCTCATTATTTAATAATTTCATACGAAATTTAAAGTCATATACACTAAGATATATGTGTTTTTGCTACAATATGCATTCTGAAAATATAGGGAGATAGGCAAGGGAGATAGGAGGGAGGCGAGCAAGATAGTTAGTACTCCTAGATATATGTTAATCACACTAGATACATGTATCTCATATATTGGATATACTCCAGATACATTTTGAAATACAAATATAAAGGGGAGAGAGGTGAGCAAGAGAGTAAGTGAATTTTGTGAATTCACTTGGATACAATACAATATATTTGAAATAAATTATATCTAATTTTGATTTCATGTATCAGAGATATATGTATTTGGGGATCTAGATTTGGCATGAATAGTGATTTCGATAACTTAGGGGAAGGCACATAATTAGGCTTTAAATTTATAGAATTTGTGTTGTTTGCTTAAATTTTAATTGCCATTTAATAGCTAAAATATTTTAATGTTATTATTATTAATGTGGAATGGACGAGAGGCAAATTCATATTCCACATTATTGTACACTTATTATACACTTAATACATATACTTTTTATACGATATATATGCGCACAGTAGCCGTGATATACGTTTTCATCATTAGACCTTTTATATACACTTCATATTCACTTTTCATACATATAACGATAAATGTTTGTTTTTTCCTTTTGAGAAAAAAGTTAGGAATAGAAAAAGGAGAAATTGGGAATAGGATCAGAACTCATCAGGAGAATCGCATGCTCATACAATCTGAAAATTTAACTAGTTAATCAATTGAACTAATAAGATATGTGATGTTCTTTTTCTTGCTCCCCACTTTTAGAAATTATTTTTTTTATAAATTCATTTCACCTATTTAATATTCGTGCGCGCGCATATATTTATATACACACTGCATCCCTTTCTCATCCTTCAAGCTTTATTGGGACATCATTTTTGCACATGCAATTATCCTTATTCCTTGGGTTCTATTTGAAGGCCCGCCTCATTTATTCGCACTTCTTGCTTTTGTAAATGCTTATTTTTTTATTCTTTTTTGTATTGTGTCATTTTCAGAAGTCAAGTTGTTTTGTTGTGCTAAATATGATTCTTTTTGTGTCTCCTAAGTCTGATTCTCCAACGTAAATTCACCTGGACAAAGATACTCAACAACGTTTCAAGGTCTTTTAGCACTAAACTTTCAAGAATAGAAAAATTCATAATCTAATATAAGTGGACCAAATCAAGCTGAGAGATGAGGAAGTTGTTAATTGGCTAGTAGACGGAGATAGGGTCAATTGCACTTTTCCTCTATTTTGTTCGCCTTTGGTTTTCATTAATCATGAGAGATCACTTTTTTGAGTTAAGTAGGATAGTAAAATTAATAGTATTTTTATATTTTGTATTGTTATTATCTATTTTATATATGTTTATTTTATCGTATATATACTATCATATAAATTTTATTATTAGTCGTTCATCTTTTTTTTTCTTTTTCTTTTCCTTTTCCTTCTTCTTTTTCATATCTAGTTTGTTTTCTTTATGGGTTTTAAGACGAGGGTTCACAGGAAATAACCTCTCTACCTTTACCCTCCCTAGACTACACTCGTGGAATTTCGCTGGGTATATTATTATTATTGTAGTTGTATGAGAGAACACTTTTTATCGAGACAAATATTTATATTTTAATTTGCATTATAACATTTCACAATTATTATGTTCCTTTCCAGGCATAAGTTTGATTTTGAGATTGGAAAAAATGAAAAAACAAGAGATTAATCTGGAGTTTATAATGACAAAATTCATGGATTATGAAAACAACGACTTGTTTCTAAAGTCACCTGATAATTAAAATTGATGTATTATCATGGTAATATTATTATCAATCAATATTATACAATCTAATAAGTTTTGTGACTTGTTTGTTTGTCACAATATGTAACTACAATATAACTACAAGTATGTTATTTGGTTACACCAGTGTAATTACAAAGTTGTATTAAATCTTAAAAATAGAAGTTAATTACATAAAATTAAAAATTTATATTAGACAAATAAGGATATTTTAAATATTATTAAATTAATATTTAAGATATATATTGTCTCTTGAAAATATATTAATTAGTAACCATATATTCTTAACTAATATTATAAAAGAATCAATTTATATTTTTCGTATTAGTATATTTTAATTAAATTAATTATAAAAATTAAAATTAAAAGATTATACAAATATCATGGAATGCATGTTTGAAAAAAATATTAATATTAGAAATATAATGTCATAGTAAAATTATTAGAACATTTGACAAAAAGATAACCCATCAAATCTAATTTTAAAAAATAAATATTTATAATGTGAATATCAAATCAATACTATTAAAACAAATGAAACTAAAAATATAGCATAAGTTCTAAATTTAAAATAAAATTTTAATATAATATTCTTATGTCAATAATCAACATATATACATAAATATGTTTTAAAAACATATATTTGTAACTTTATTCAATAATGAATTCAATTTTAATTTAAAAAGTAGAACGCTAAGAAAACTATGCTAATGAAAAACAATAAACATAGAATAAATATATAAGAAAGATATTAATATGAAATATTGCATAAAATCACATGAAAAAAATAGGTTGAGAATGAGAAGGAAATGAAAAATATATATTATAAAATAAAAAAAATAGAAATTAAAGAAAAAAACTAAAAAGTAATTAACTTGTAATTATATCTCGTGAATTGGAGAGTGTAATTACACTCTACCAATTACACTAATTACCTGCCGACCAAACTAGTAATTACATGATTAATCAAACATGTCAAACAATGTAGTTACATTCATTATACCAACTAAGTATAACTACCATAATGGCTTTCCAAACATTCCCTAAATATTTTCACCAAACACGTCAAGCAATATAGTTACATTCATTTCACGAAATACGTATGACTACCATAATGGTTGTCCAAACATTCCCTAAATGTTTCCAATGTTGGATTTAATTGTATAGGTTATCCTAAAACCTTGCTTAACTTGTATTCCTTTGGTCTTATTATATGTAGCACCATTTGATTTGACATGATGTTTAAGGAAAAAAAGAAGACTTTTGAAACTTATGATTTAAAATTATTTTTAGATATTTATGTGGTTGAAAATTATTTAATTAGGGACAAAAAGAAAATTTTAAAGTTAAATTATTTTTAATTAAAGTAAGATAATATTTTTTTGAGACAAACTAAAAAAAATTATTACTTAAAATGAGACAGAGTGAGTACATGTTAAGTGACTCTTTCATTAAAAAAATATGAATTAGCTAGGGTTTTCACAGGCATGTTAACATTGGGCCCAAAACCAAGAATATAGAAAGTGAAACTGTTAAGGTTGCTTGCAGTACTTTTTGAAAAATAAAATTAAAAAAATTGGAGGAGAAGGAGAAATGGTGGAATTGGTAAGGTTCGTTTGCGGTACTCCTTTTGAAAAAATAAAAATAAAAAAATTGGATGAAGGAGAAGAAGAAATTTGGGGCGAGGGGAAGAGGAATCGAACTCTCATCGACAAAGTGAAAGCTTAAATAGTCTATCAAAAAAGAATGAAGGGAATAACAACTAAAAGGGAATTACGACAACTAAAAAAGACGAAGGGATTAGCAATTGAAGAATGTGTTGCACTAAAATGAATCTCAAGCAAATTTTCGGACACTCCTTAAGTCCTTAACGATAAAACAACAAGGTTTTCCTATGTAATTGTCATTTATTCTGTATTTCTGTTGTGTATCTCTGTCTTAAATGTATTGGAATGACCTACTTTATCAATTGAACAAGTGAAGTAAAGCGTTAGGCATTAAAAAATAAACAACTTGTAATTCTTACCATTTATGTGGGAAATGAGGATGGCAAAAAAGTTATATATAATCTGCACACTAATTCAAACCTTTGCGGTTACTCGTGATATGAGTGGATATTTTCATCTGCTATATATATAAAGAGGGTCGGAATAGGGGACAATTTTAAAGTTTGAACTTTATAGGTTTTGAATTTCAAAACAATCAGCTCAAGTAATTTTGTATGTATTTGGTAAATTCTTGAACATAGTAAGAAATGGATCTTGTAGTTAATTCAACACAAAAACTGATTCAAAAGGCAAATATTGTCCATCCCGTAATTGGCTGAATAAGACTTCTTTATAACACCCTCACGCACAAGGTTGAACATTTGAAGCGCAGAGAATTTTAATATACCAACATAATCAACGAAAATTTATGAGATTAGTCACGCTCTCTTTGCCATAATATCAACTTCAAAATCCGAAGCATTGTATGATAAACTACAGAATTAGAAGCAAAAGAAAAGAATTAGGCTGAGGTCTGTGGGCTTCTACGGACTCTAAAGTTGATAAATTCTTCTATGGTCATAGTACCCTTTTAGTGGACTTGGGGACAAGGGCGACCCCTTACTGCTTCAATCATATGTCTGCCATTTGCTTTCTGAAACTAAGGTTTTAAGTCCCCTCATGTAATCGATTTAAATGATATATAAGATGGATGACTTTATTTTCTTTAAAAAAAATCCCAATAAAGAGACCATCCAAACTTCTTCAACAAGGATAATATAAAATACTAGTCAAAATTGTTGAATTCTGCCAAACTCGTAAATTAGGCCTACCTGTACCCCCTGCCAAGGAGGAAGGCAAAGTGAAATAACACAGTTGAAGCCTTTCTTAGACAGAAAATTAAACAAGTAGAGATTAATAAACTTATCATCACTACTTTTTATACGTACCAAGATATATACGGCTATGGAGTAGAAGATGATCGTTTAATGAAAGTCTTTGGACTCTTTTTTCGAAGAAAATAATTCTTAAAATATTTGAAATGAATATACGATTATTTGACGATAGAGATTAGATCAGCATAACTAGAACTAGACCAAAAGTTAGAAAAGATGTGCCAATACTTGCATTTGAACTCTTAATTAGCTGAACAACAATCTATGTTACATTTACCATAGTTTTATTCCAAAAAAAAAAAAAAGATATAGGGCATGTAAACACAAGTTCTTTCACAAAAGAAACTTAGAATTACAAGTAGAAATCTATGTTACATTTACCAATAGAAACAAGCTGATAACGTTCTTCTGATCTACGGAGTGGCACAAATTGAAGAAGAAACTTTGTCCGCTTCAAATTTCCTTGCCCTAGCCTTCCCACAGCTTTCCAGAAAATTGGAAGTCTGTAACTAATTGATGCTGCAGAAAAATAAGAAATAGAAGTTGGTGAGGATAAAATAATATCTAATTTATCATGTAGATTTAATTATTTAACCTCTAATTAAAGAAAGAGTAGGAAATCCCCACCTCATTGGAAGTTCCAGCATTTTGCTCATTATAGCTGAAGATGCTAAATGGGTTCCAATTTCCGTTAACCACCAAGTTACTCTCATCAACATTGTTCTCCTGATGGAAGCTGAGTTGTTCATGTGTTCCAGGTTCTTCGCAACTTTCATTAATGGGCCTCCGAGATCTCGAGGGGTTCAAATCATGAGCCAGGGCTTTGGATTTGCCAATTTGGCTCATTTTCTTTGTTTTTGTTCTCTCTCTAGCCCTGGCTCTTGCTTGATTCCTCAATTCTTTTGTAGGAGATTCAAGCGCAGCTCTACGAGCTGTGCTAACCGTCTTCTTCTTTTTCTTCCTCTTCTCTTCTTTAGCAGTTTCCTTATTTTTGTCACTGGAGGAAGTTTCATCAGTTCCTGATATAACTTCACATGACTCAGAAATAGAATTAGATGCACAAATTGCACCAACTCCAGTAGTGGTACTGCCGCTAATTTGCTTATTAGCGTGAGGATGCCGGGCTCCTTCATTGCCTTTGCCGGTGAGCTCTTCAATGGCGGGCTCCGATTTATTAAGCAACCATTCTACAGTTTTACTTGCCTTGTCGAATCCCAACAAGTCCTGCAAATGAAAAAATTTGCGAGCAGCATCAATTGAAAGCCTCATCCTTCGATCTCTGGGACCACGAGCAGTGTTGATCTTGCTGTGTCGATCTTTGTTGGAAGATCTCTTATTGTTTTTCGAGATCCGTCCACGAATAAAACTAATTCTGCTACTCATCACGTCCTCTCCTTTGTTTCCTCCGCGGCCTTCTCCACCACCTCCTCCTTCAACTCCTCCTAGTACGTGATTGCTGGTGATTGTAACATTGTCAGTGCACTTTAAAGGCTTAGCAACAGTTTCGGTACAGCTGTCAGCTAATAAGTTGTGAACACTCAAATCATCTATAAACGCAAGTGGTTGTTGTTGAAAGTAATTATATAGATCATCATTATGATAACTTTGAAAATATAGTTCGTGTTCATATTGCGTACAAGGAGAAGCTGGAATATTTTGGCTTATTAAAGAAGACAAAATTGAGCTGTAGTCGCAGTTATTGTTGCTTGGGGGATACATGTGTTAGCTTTAGCTTGAGGCTGTGGTGGGTCTAGATCTTGAGAAACACGGTGTAAACACAGCTAAAACTTCTTTTGATTTTGGTGCTAATTACGTGAGCTACCTGCAATAAGAAGAAATTAAAACAAATCAAAGTTAATAAACTTACTTATACGTGGCTCTCTTTATACAGTAATTAGAAAGAGAAAGCAATGAGTACTTTGAACTAAATGGATTGACCAAAATGTAGTACTGCGTCTCCTTCCCTTTTTTTTTCTGCTTGAGAACGACCGCGCTCGATATAATGTATGTGTGATATCTGTACTCTATCTATGAATATATATATATATATATATATAAAGAGAGATTC